>JAQMYL010000007.1:26995032-27013388 GCA_030014365.1 Clarias pachynema | reverse complement strand
ACACAGACAGATATATCCACACACACACACACACACACACACACACACACACACACACACACACACACACACCCTGGTCTGCCGAGATTCCCTTTATTTTTATTGCAGTCTGTCTGGCACCGGTGTGGAGGTGGAGGTGGAGGTGGTTAGTTCTGTATAATTAAAACGTATCTTTTATCTGGGAGGCCGCGCGTCTGCAGCGATTATCATTTAACCCCTGGAACCCCCCCGCTGCTCCCCCACATCATTTAAAACCACATGAGAGGAACGCTTTACCCCGCTTTGAAGTCAGCGCTGACGACAATTTGTGTTCCCGCTACCCTCCGCGCAGGATCCATCAACAGACAACGCAAAAACAAACCTGCACTTCTGTGACATCATCATTTCAGAACGTAGCTGTGATCCTTAAAGGTCCCATATGTTACTATAATCGTCAACAACTTGACACAGGTCTTAGAACCCCATCCAGGTGTGTGTGTGTGTGTGTGTGTGTGTGTGCGTGTGTTAATGCTCCCAGCTGAAATACACCTCATACTGAGCCACGCCCCCTCCAGGGAACAGAGCAGAGATGAACAACAAGCCGGGGGAGGGGCTCATCTTATATGAGGTCACATTAGGGGGAAATCTGGGAGTTTTGGGGAAAGACAAACATCACAGACTTTTTTTTGTGTCTAATCATGACTACAAAGTGGACTTGGCATAACAGGTGACCTTTAAAGTGTGACCCGCGGCAGCCGGGGCAGGTTCTGACGGGTGCGGCAGCCCGAGGGGTCTGTGGTGGAAGAAATACTAAACAGCACACAGGTTTCAGGTGGACGTGAGGAAGTGAAACGTGTGGAAGGTGCATTTGTGGAAGGTGAGTAACGTGATCATGTGATTGAAAACGAGCATTAAAAAAAAATCATATTGAAATCATGTGGAAAACAAATAATAACACGAAGTGTCAGTGTGTCTTATTTGTTTGTTTATTTGTTTACTTACTTTAATGCTATTGTGATGCTAGAGGCATAAGTGTGATATTATTAGTGATGTTATTAATTAATAGATTAAGAAATCACCTACGCAGAACTAATTAATTCCTGTACTGGCATCTTTAATAACTATCTGTTAAATCTTCTTTATTTTTAAATTCTTATTGCATATTACTTGCATGGTCTTTTTTCTATTTTGTTTAATTTTATTTCATTTATTTGTTTTAGTTATTCTTAATTTAGTTTTGTATTTGTTTTATTTATTTATTTATTTATTTATTTATTTATTATTTGTTTTATTTCTTTAAAATTGTTATGTATATGTAATTATTATTATTATTATTAATAATGTCTTTTATTTAACTTCTTTATTGTTTATGTTGGCCATTTCATTAATATTTGATACTTTGTGAAGATAAATAAATAAAGATGATTTATTATTATTGTTATTATTATTTTTATGTTTATTATTAGAAGGGATGAGTTGAACAGAACAAGAAGCGAAGGACAAGACAAATGAACAAACAGTGACTCTGTCCACATGAGAGCGAGAAGTGACCCCTGATAACCCTAGTGTGTGTGTGTGTGTGTGTGTGTGTGTGTGTGTGTGTGTGTGAGAATGAGAGAAAGGTTCTATGATCCAAGGCTACGACTCATGAAGTTAAGATTTTTCGAATCATACTTCTTCAGTTGTAATGAGGTGTGTGTGTGTGTGTGTGTGTGTGTGTGTAATGTGTGAATACATGCTTATAAGGCTTTAAGTTTATACAGTAAATGCAAGACTCTCCACCTGTGTGTGTGTGTGTGTGTGTGTGTGTGTGTGTGTGTGTGTGTGTGTGTGTGTGTGTGTGTGTGTGCTCTTTGCGCGCGTGTCGCTTCGCTTCGGATCGCACCGTACCAGCCCCGGTGTGCAGGAATGTCTGGCACGGTGCCAGTCTGAGACTCTGGGCCTGAAGTCTAAATCAACCTGAAACTAACACAGCTGGGGTGAGCAGCTGCGCACACACACACACACACACACACACACACACACACACACTCTACACTCCCATACAGACCTATAGCACCTGAACCTGAACCTGATCTCACTATAGCAGCAGGAGCTCTTATACTGTATATATATATATATATTGTGCGAGTGTTTTAACTAACAAATAAATCTCTCATTATTCAGTGAAATAACACACAGTGGAAAGACTCCGACACCCAAACACTGATTGTTTTCCTTTCACAGCATGTCCTCGGGAGCTTCATTAAGCCTTGGGGTTTCGTTTGAAGTGAGAGACAGAACGTGAACGACTCTAACGCTTCTGGACCTGAACTCTGAGACAAGAGTGAGACGTGAACGATGGACAGGAAACAAAACAGTCTCTCACTGCCTCACTTACTCTGACTTACTTCATCTCTCTCTTTCCATCTGTACATCTCTCACACATTCTGTCTGTTTTCTCTCCCTTCTCCTCATCTTCTCCTTTTCAGATCAGTTCAGATCAGAAGAGCTTCATTGGCATGAATGTTAACAAAAGTATTACACTGTTGCCAAAGCCATTAGAAATCATTAATTACATTATAAATAACATCAATCTGAATTTATAAACCTATATAAACATTATAAACATATTAAATATGAAAGAATATTATATTAATATTTCTATCCTTTTATATCTCTCCCATTCTGTCTGTCTGTCTGTCTATTAATCTGTCTCTCTCTCTCTCTCACACTGTCTCTTTCTCCGTCTCTCATTGTCTCGCTCACATTCTTGTCGTTCTCTTTCTAACTCTCTCTGTTCTTCTATGACTGTCAGACTATTTTTCCTCTCTCTCTCTCTCTCTATCTATCTATCTATCTATCTCTTTGAAGTCAGATTGATAAGGAGAGAAAGAGGGATGAAACGGAGAGATGGAGAAGGAGGTGCCTGTGTCCACCGGATGAGAGAGATGGATAGAGAACGAGAGTAGAAGAGCTTCTCCTGGCACGGCTAACACCCTTAGTGCCCTTGGTTTTTTTTTTTGTGTGTGTGTGTGTGTGTGTGTGTGTGTGAGGGTGTAAAGACCTTGACCGCTGCCACTGACCAGCTTGTGTGTATCCAGCGCTCGGACTGGGTGGTCCACTAAACCTTGCGCAAAGGAACATCCACACACACACACACACACACACACACACACACACACACACACACACACACCCTGGCACGCTTGTTCTTCTTTTCATCCTCCGTAACTGTGTGATACACTTATAAATACAGATATAAAGAAAGATAGACAGGCAGCAAAAGACAGAAAAGAGACGTCAAAGAAAGAGTGATAGAGCAGAACAGAGAGAGAGAGAGAGAGAGAGAGAGTAAAAATGAGAGACAAAGAGAGAGCAATATGATAGATGGACAAACAGTGAGAAAGACCGAGTGAGAGAGAGACCGAGTGAGAGAAAGACCGAGTGAGAGAGAGACAGAGTGAGAGAGAGACAGAGCGAGAGAGAGACAGAGGCTCGGTGGAGAAGAGAAGAAGCAGGACGTGTTTATCAGGAGGTTTGTCACGTGACCGCGGGGACGCTCGTAGCTTCAGGGTGTGTGTGTGTTTTATCATTGAAAAAAAAAAAAAGCAACAAACAGAGCGAGGTGTTACTCATCTCCGTCACACTCGTTCTCTTCCTGTCGTTCTCCTCGCTAATTGGCACGTGTTAATTATCAGCCCTTATTTACACAGACTGAGTGACGAGTGTGATGATGGAGGACAGAGAGGAGACCAGCTTCCACACCAAAGACCTGCTCGTGCATAGAACTGACAGACACATGGATATGACATTGCACACACACACACACACACACACACACACACACACACACACACAGACACACACACACACAGGATTCACACTGACCTGAATCTGCTGCTGAAGGAGATTGATTTTGTGCTGCTGCTGAAGAAGTTGCTGCTGCTGTCTGGCGATCTGTGGAGCACAAGCGTTTCTCGATTATTGCTCTCGCAAAGCAGAAATCGCGACACCGGGCCGCGATCACGCCCCAGTCACATCTAACTCACCTCCTTTCATTTCCTCCTCATAGCAAAGCACCATATACTGTATATATATATATATATCATACACATACACCAGGAAAGAATAGTCACATATTTCACACATTTAAATTCCCATAGAACTAAAAATCAATAAAAAAAAGAATTAAATTTTTTTATATCAGATTTTACATACTGATATAATATCTATTTCACTAGTTTACCTAATTCTCTCAATCAACAACATCCGCATATCCGTATACTATTTTGTACAGATTTCTTTTTTCAACATATATATTTTATTTAAGTCGAAATCCTTAATTAATAATCGTCTTCCGTGTTTATTCGTAATTATTTCAACAACAATTATTCTGCAATATCCTATTTATTATATATAACAATAAACAACAGATTTCTGGTTATGAACATAAAACAAACAAAAAAAAACATTTCACTCGTCTCACAGTGTAGTGTGAGGTTTAAAGAGAAACCCGATATGTACCGTACATGATCATATACGATGATTCGTTGATAAACGTATCTTGAAACGAGGTTTTCAGGAAAATGTGACATGATATTACGAGATTGTAAAGTGGGTGGAGCTTAAAGCACAGCACAGGAATAAACAATCATGTATACAATCATATTACATATATCATATAATGTACAATGACTGATTGATGAATGTGTCAGGAAATGAGCTTTTCAGGAATATATGATGGATGATGTGGCATGATTGTAAAGGGCGGAGCTTACAGATAAGTTAACAAACTAATTAACAAACTATTCCTTAAAAGTATAAATATCACTCTTGTATTTTGTTAACATTTTCGTTTAAAAAAAATCACATTAATATTGTCAAGTTGATCAGGCAAGAGCTACAACACCAAACTAGCCAATGAGGACCGTATTCAATTTATTCATTTGAATAAATGTATTTTATTTATTAAATTAATTTATTCTGGCATTTTTTTTCTGCAATCAGCTTCGTTTTTATTTTCCAAATTAAGATTTTCAACTTCGTCATTTAGACATGTTATTCTGGTTTAATGTGGGCGGGGCTATGCAGTATTTCATAAATGTGTGATTAAGGCTCCTGGAGGTTCAAATCAGAATAATTTTTTGTGCTTAAGTGCAAAATACACTTATATTTATACACTTATACACTTATATGTGTCAAGATTGAGAAATAAAAGCTTAGACATACAAGTGAAGTACACACCCTCTGTCCAACACCAGCTCTGTAAAACGAGTTACGTTGCCACTGTTATAATCAAGAATGAAATTAGACTTTCTGCTGTAATGAAGCTGTAATTAAAAATGACGAACATTTAGTATCACAAACAATTCGATTCTCAACAAGCCGTAACCTGGAAGCTCGGCCGTAACACTGCATCTCAAAGATTATCATCCAGTGAGAGAAAGCGACGTGATTATGATTGGCGTGTTTACGCAACGGAGGCGTGGCTGGTTGGGCTCAGTGAGTAGGCGGGGCTTATCAGAGCACCCGCAACCCCCCTGAAGTATGGCTCCTTTTCTCCCTCCTCCTCCTCCTCCTCCCTTCCTCCCGTCCTCCCTCCTCCTCTGTTTTCCCCCTTCGAACTCCCCATGAGCCGGCGCGCCTCGCTGAGCCTGACAGCCTAGTTTTAAGTGTCATTTAATTTTCATTTTCAAATATAATTACAAAGTGTTCACTGTAAGATATCACTCGTCTGCAAATGTGTCAGGATTAATTTGTGTGGCTCCTTCACGAGTGTCAACAGTTAATTACTGTGTCGTGTCTGGATGGCTAAATGACATTCTAACTTCGGGTGGGTAGCCTCCTCCCTCCCTCTCCATCTCTCTCTCTATATCTCTCTCTCCATTTCTCTCTCTACTCATCTCCCGTCCCTCCGCCCATAACTGCCATTTTCTTTTCCCTCCTTAATGAAAAGGAAACATCCTGGCACACACCAGCGTGACAGTAAATATAATCCCAATATACCAAAATCACAGAAGCATACAATACGCCTCCCGATTCCCATAAACTTTAAGTACCGTCTGAATCTTCCGACACATCTATCCGAGACGAGGCCATCTATCTATCCGGAGCGCAGGCAGACGATTTGACATCGAGATATGCCTATTAATCTATGTAATGTATTGAATAGGATTTCTGTGGGCTAATTATTATGAGAAAAAAAAAATTAAAGAGTTGGGAACGGATCCTTTCCCCTGACGCTGCCTCTGTCATTAAAGCAGTTCATGAGCTGTGTTAATCTGCTGATTTCTTTAATATGCCTCATTTGCCTGATTTGTGCCTCTGATTTCATGCTGAGATTGATCTAATAGGGATGTCTCAGAGCTTGTGCTTCTTTTAACAAAAATATAAAAAATATACGATAAATTCTACAAATCATAACCCAGAAATAAATTGCTTATTCTTCATCATAAAACCCGGCGTGAAAGCCACAAACAAGGTCATATACAACCAGGAATACTATTATTTTATATTGATTAGATTTTTTTCCTTTCATCGAAAAGGCGAGTAATTGCCTTTATTTTAATTCTCGAAACGAGGACGGTTCATAATAAGTCAGCGCGGCACAGCGATTAAAGTTGCGAGATGTTAAGGTTAAAAGGATGAAACTCGGTTCAAGTCACAGAGATGAGAGAGAAGGTCTGGGAGGGGATGTACAGATCAGAGGTGGAAAAGGAAAGTGACAGAAAGAGAAAGAGAGATCTCACTTGTTCTTGCTGCTGCCGTGCCAGCTCCATTTGCTGCCGCTGCTTTTCCATCTGCGAGGCGGCCAGCTTCTTCTGCTCGTCGTGGGCGGCCAGGAGCTGCTCTCTCAGGCTGATCAGCTGTGTGATCATCGTCGAAAGCTGCCTCTCTTTCTCAGCCAGACTTTCTGGAGTACCTGGACATGGACACAAGACACATCTCAGACTCTCACTCATGAGTAGACCCATGTATACCCACACCAATGGCACAGGTTTAAAGATGTATTCGAAATTTCAAGACAGCGTCAAACCAAAAGAGATGAGCTTGTTGTTAAATTAACCATGTCTTGAGATCCATATAGAAAAAGAAAAAGATTAGAGATGCGTACACTTAGCAATAGTATTCCAGACTGGACTCAAGATGGATTCTTGGTTTGTTAAGATGTTTAATTTCACCCGGAAAATTCCGTCCAAACCACAGGATTAAATGCTTTGCTTTTTTCTTCTTGCAGAATTTTAGACAATAGTCTCATTTATGCTGCATTTTCCCCCCTAAACCCCTTCAGGTTAAGTTACTCGCTTTATGCCTTGTCCACACGCCTTTCAATACCCTTCTTTGCTCCATTCATTAAGGCAGTATCCCACCTCCTCTGCAGACCACAGCCTCCAGAAATATGAAATTCAAAACAAGGAGTTCAACCATTCCTGTTATTTCACACCCACACATTGTCTTTTCCACTTAAACTGACGCCCAGTCCTTATTCAAGTGGATCAGAATTCATTTCCCTCCTCTAAATCTGCAAATCTTTGGCACTGTTCCAATATAACAAAATATTTGCTGGGTATCTTGCTTCATTATCCTCCTCCAGCAGCTTCTGAGATCTGCCACCAGATTCGGACCGTCTCAAACTCCCCAACGTTACTGTACGTCTTTACATAACCACAATAGTCCATCTTTCTTCCTTACAAACACCTTTTACAATGGTAAAGTGATCCTGAGGGTTAAACATGATCATATGAATGCTCCGAGTGCTCTTTCTTTGAAAGCTAAAAAGCTTTGGGAAATAGAGATGGAGGTATGATAAGAATCGTTAGTATTGGCATCCTTCATTTCAGTAGGGTTTGGAAATGTGAGTCTTGGTGTGCTATCTACCTTTAAATTCTGGGGAAATAACCTGAGTCAATGACTATATTTTATAATCATTGATGTCTAACAATACATATGGGCTAAGAGCACCATTTAAGTCCATGCGTGTGCAGGAACAACGATGTAAATGCAATGAAACACACGACCTAGTGACTGAACGTTTTGGAAGAACGTTAGAAAAAGACTATAGATCTACACTGGTTTTCTGATAATTTCGCTTCTTGAGTGCTATAACCTAGAGGTGAGCCTAGATGTGAGGACAGGCTCATTAAAGTTCTCGCTCCTTGATGAAACAGAGCATAGGCCACAATAGCTCCTGTTAGAACAGGGATGATGGTGTTGGATGAGTGAAGCTGGCTGATTACTGGCAGACAATGCAAGCTTGCATGTGTGTTTGTGTTTGCATTTGTGTAGATGTGCCGAAGGCCAATTTAATGACTGCTCTCCATTCTCATTAAGGAAGCTTCAGACACAAACACTTTTCCTGAGTTTCTCCCTAACAGGGTCACCATCACCTCGGCATTGTCTCATTATTTCTCTTTCACACACCAACATCAAACACAGTCTCATTACTGAGCATCATTACAATCACAGAAAAATTCAGGTCTGTGTGTGTTTGAGTGTGTTTGTGTGTGTTTGAAGGAGCAGGACATCTTCACCGAGTTCGTCTTTATTTGTGTGCGAGAGAGCCGAGGCAGTCCTGCGGCACCTCTATCTAATCAATGCTAAGTGATCCATTCATTGACTTACACATGGAGCGTAATTGCTCGTGAGAGGCTGGACAGTAACTCACTTTCTACTTGCGTGCTCTCCCTGTCCTCCTTGCTGTTTTTTTTTTTTTCCTTTAAAAGGGTGACATGCTGCTGTTTCTGCACATTTAAGAAAGATACAGACTCTGGGAGACTCCGAGAAATGAGGAAAAGGAGGAGGAGAAATAGGAGGTGGGTTACAATGTAGTACAGTACAGCTCATTTCTGAAATTCTTTCCTGGGTGTCTTCCTGTATTTCATCGCCCACATCTGTGTTGAGTTTCTCCCCCCCCCCCCGTGGGCTCCCCGGGGGCCTCGCTCCAGTTCAACTATTTTAATTTGACTAAACACCTGATTTATTTTATCTCTCCGATGAGGAAGGCCATTTGTCTTAATAGGGCCTGTCAACCTCCAGCCCCCGATTCAGAGGTGCGCTCTGGCACCGTTTAAGCCGGCACTGCAACGAAGAGAGAGAGAGACAGAGAGAGAGAGAGAGACACGGCAATTCTCCATTTATCCTCACTCTGAAAAAAAAGGAGAAAGCCCCCTAAAAAGCGTCCATTCATAGCTGCTGCGTGTGGTTTTTTCGATGGCCCTGAATCAACTTCTTATTCAGCTCGGTGCACTTGTCGTGAATGGCTTATCTGTAAAATTGATACAGTTGGACACCGATTTTATTAACCTTTGGCTCGAGCCATGAAGGACCGCATTTATCGGCGTGCTGCTGTTTGGAAAGGCTACTACACACCCAATACACACACATCCATGCTTTGTCGGCAGTGTCCACGAGTAGACAAGAGCATGTCGAAGAGCATAACACTGCACTATTCTTCACCGGGAGGCTTTTAAAGGAGGAGTCTGGGATGAGAATAGAGAATTGGAGCT
The DNA here is from genome assembly GCA_030014365.1 of Clarias pachynema. NCBI lineage: Eukaryota > Metazoa > Chordata > Actinopteri > Siluriformes > Clariidae > Clarias > Clarias pachynema. The sequence goes on along the minus strand of JAQMYL010000007.1, from coordinate 27,003,921 downwards.
AAACATCTTGCTCACGTCACTGAGATCCTGCTCAGTTCCTGCCTATGCGGGATCTCAGGCTCCATCTTTATTTTCATCCTCTGTCCACTGGCACTATTCTTATCCACATTATTCACACACGGCCCCATAATTTTTTTTTAAAAAGGTGATAAAAATTTTTTAAATCCTGTTTGTCATTCAGTTCTACATTTCTTATCTCTGTCGTCCTGTTTCTCGCCTGCTCTCTGACAATATAGAAGATGTGCTGAATCGAATGGACTTGTCCAAGCTGTGTGGAACGCTGTGCTTAGGGTTCAGGTAAAAGCTATTCGCATGTGAAGCTCTTGATGCTCTGGCCGCTCTTTGCCTCACCTATATAGAGTTACTATAACGTCGAGGGCTTCCTCTGTTTCAAGGTCATGATTAAAGCTGAAAGGTGAACGGGGATTTTCCTATCACACCCCTGGACTCTGGAACAGCTTCCTGGCCGCTATTAGACACACCCCCTCTATTTTGAAGCCTAAAGTCCCATCTTAAACTTTACCTGTTGTACCTGTTAGTATTTATTCAGGCTCAGTACATTATAGTCTGGGACGTTTCTTGTATTGGTTTTGTTGCTATTTGTTTGACTTGCCTGCTTTATGTTTTATCTTTCATTTTATCTGCGGTACTGTTTTTAGAATGAAGGTACTGTAGAGCATGTGCACGTGCATAACGATTGACTCAATATATCAGTATAATGTATATTTTTACTGCTTTTTAAATTCTCAAGCTCTAAACAATACCGGTTGCTTGAGTGACGTTGACTGATGTGAGGCCTCTGCATGTTTCTGTACACATGTATGACCATGACCACATGTGTGTTACAGGTGTTCATTGTTTAAAAAAAAGAAAGAAAGAAAGAAAGATGGGTGCGAAAGAGTTCGGTACAGGGGCCGTGTGTTGGGGAACGCTGCTTTGCCCAAACACTAGAAGCATACCAACAGAGCTCACATTGTTTCTCTTCTCAATTGTACAGGACTGAGGCCGTCCCCCTCCTCTTCCCACTGCTCCTACACCACCATAATAGCAACTGTCAGCCTTTTCTACTGTCTCCCCATTCTGCTCTCGTCTGAGGCCCGGTTTGAGGAATGTATTGCTGAATGCTCTAGAGTTATATGCAAGGAACTATTTTGCCAAGATAGTGTTTTGGGAAGCAACTGGAGTGAAAAGAATACAGGAAAACACCAATACAGCAGAATCCAACATACTGGCTAAACTACTCTGTTTTACGTGTCTACCCTTTCATAATTAAGCATATGGCCCACCAGATGTTTTTTGTTTTTTGAGTCCTTTTCCTCCTTCTTCAGATTATGGATCACTTTAAAATGCCAGCACATGTTTTATTGGACCGGGGCAGCATGCAGAGGACAGAGACCGCATCTGCTGACAAAGAGGCCATCCGTGCGTACTGCGCAACGCTTTAACAGCAGTGGGTCTAGACGCTCTTGTAAAGGTGTCTCCTCTCATCATCTTTTCTGGAAGGAGACAGTCTGCTCAGGAAGCCTCCACGCTTTTAAAGACGGCATGCTTCCAGGACTCAGGTAATACGTGGTGACAGGTTAAAGGGGCAGTTGAGTAAAAACATACCAATGCCCATGAGGGCTGAGAATTACAGAGCACAAGGGCTCAGAGAGATACCTGAGCTGAACATATGGATTAGTTCAAGTCCTGGGAGAATACCCGGGGCAGTTACCTAATTCAACCGCCCCACCCTTACTTTTTTCTCCAATCCCTGAGCAGAAGACACATATAGACGATGAATGATGGACAGAGAATCAAAGCAACAGAGACGCCAGTGAACAACCGAACAAGAGGGGGGTCCAGCAAAAAGAGGACCTAAAGAATAAAAGACACTTTGTAGGGGTGCGATTTGTTCTGTCCAACAGCTATTCTCTCAACTCGAGCCTCCCCCTCCTCTCTTTTCCTTTTCTAATCAAGCGGGCCCTAATTTGAGTTCCAAGTCCTGCAGCAGGGAGAGAAGAGAGAGAGAAGGCAGCTTGTAACTCTGAACAGTCCCGAGTGAATGAGGAAGATAAAAGCTTCGAGCGCACACACAGGAAAAGAAAGAACGATGAGGGAGAAAAAAGGATGTAAAAAAAAGAATCACAAGGCTCCCTATTCTTTCCCCAGTCTTTGGTAAGGACAGCTGAGCCATTATGACTAAATGTGAATGACTTTTTTTTTTTTTCTCCCTAAAACGTCCCAGCACTGGAATTTCTTTGTCTCTCCGTCAGTCAGCCATTGTGGATGCTCCCCATATGCCGCGAGTTCATCCTAAGTAAATTAGAAGGTCTGTAAAAAGGCGGTGATTGTGCCGGAGAGCCGAGTCCGGACACACACTACACATAGCTGACATGCCTGACGTGGCTGGAGGCTCCGCACTCGGGTTCTTCAGCATGAGAAAAAAAGGTGCAACTCGAAGCAGAACACACTGTAAATCTCTGAAGAAACCGTAACATTACAGCTTTTACCTCTGACACTGGAGACTGTAAAATCTTACAGAGGATTTGATTATATCTACAAGTTTAGTTTTATCCGCTTTTACGTGGATCATCTGCTGCGCAAGTCAAGGTGAAGGAGCTTGAAGAATAATTTAAGGCATACAGAATTACTCTGTATTACCTTCTCCATTGCATCTTTGAATTTATTTTAACGACTCTCTGTAATATATGAACTGTACAGAAACATAAAAACGCATTCTAAACTATTATAAAAAATTATTTAAAAATAAGAAGATCTCCAGACCACACACACACACACACACAAATTCATGCTGTTTGGAGTGATACGACCCTAAAAGTGCTTTCCTTTCCCCCTGAATTGAAACAATACGAGCGACAGCTGTTTTACCTGGCTGCCAGCCCCTACGCGATGATATAAAACCTTGCTAATCCTGCCAATAAAACTTCATTAACAAGCCTGAGCATGGACGTGCTACCACATGTCAGCATATGGCCCGCGCAAGCCATCAATTCAGGAAAAAAAAAAAAAAAACATTTGAGAGCTATGCCTAAATGCAGAATGAAAGGTAACAGCCTTGCTGGAGCTTGACAGAGGGCGAAAGTCTTGTTGAACTAGCGAAAAAGAAGACAGTGTAGCCTCGAGCACTTAAGCGCAATTAGCTGCGCTTGCCAATGCAAATAGGGTTCTGTGCTAGCTAGCATGATTTAGGTAAATGTGTGAATGTCCTTGTCTATTATGCATTTCTGAGTTGAGGACATGGGAGGGGTTAGCGCGAGGTACGTGTGGAACGATCCCACATGTGTTCAGTTCTTGAAAAATTCGACTAATTAAAGCGAGGTGCCCTTCATAGAGTGTTTTTTTTTTTTCTTTATATCCTGCTGATAATTAAGCTGAAGCTAGAACCCAGTACAAAGCTGACACTGATTTAGAACCAAGCTGGTGAGATAAATCCGAACTCAATGTCATGTTTCGGGGCTCGGACTTGGCCGGTGCGTAGAGACCTTGAGTGCGAGCATGTGGGTCGCTCTTTTTAAAAAAATAATAATAATAATAAAAAATCGCTAATTCAGCTCATACGGCGATGCCTTGACATCTTCCTGCTTTTATCATAGAGCTAGGCTTAAACCTGGCCGCAATTCAAGGCCTTGTTAAATCCAAAAAAAAACTTCAACAGTGCCTGGAAGAGTCGCTCGTGTGATTTGATCTGATTGCCTCTGCTGATACTTAAGCACTTCAGTCACAAAGGATTTGTGTTAAGGCTAGACGGCTCGTGTCTAAGGTTCCACGGCAGCGTAGGAGTTAAAGAAGCAGGACATTTGTGACCTCTGCGTTTGTAATCAGGGGATCTGGGCGTGTAGACGACATCGGCTTATTTTCCCTCTCAGGTCTCGGGTTAATGATGATGCGATGACGCCGTGTTACTGATACCACTCCAAAGTCCTGAGGTGTTTTATGCTTTTTCTATAGCAGTATTTTTATTCTTAAAGAATACCGTGTACTTTTTATCCATTTATAATTACTTTTAAAGCCGTGGAATGTCCATAAAAGGTACGACAAAAAAATCGCTCTCTTACTAGCTTATCTTTTTCGCTCTTGAAATTATTAAGACAAAAATACAGACCAAAAAAAAAAACGTTAACTCCTTCATTCCTTCAAGTCTGAAAACTTAAAGGAAAAGTTACCTCTGACTGTAAACTGACTCACACTGGAGACTCCTTCCATATATACATTCATTCATTCTTTAATCTTCAATACTGCATATCCTATACAGGGTCACTTTGTGCACAAGGCAGGGTATACCCTGGACAATGCCAATCCATTGCAGGGCACATTTGTACACACCACACACTCCCACACAATGAGCAATCTGAAATCTAATCTGCGTGTCTTTGGACTGTGGAAAGAGACCGGGGTACCTACTTGGTGGGTTTCCTCTGGGTACTCCGGTTTCCTCCCACATTTCCCAATGACACTCAGATCGGTGTTCCCGTAATGCATGAGTGAGTGTGTGAGTGAGTGCTTGTGCCCTTCCAGGATGTACCTGCCGCTATAGCCCCCTGAGACAGGCTCTGTACAGGATTAGTGCTACGGAGAACGGGTGAGTGAGATTCGCATAAAAATTCTGACCAGTCAGAGTACAGAACCGTATAGCTATGCAAATACGCCGGCGTCCTGAACACCGGGTTATGAGCGAGCGTTTGTTCAAGTTACCTGCTCACACAAAGACGCGCTTCTAATATGTAAATCATAAAAACGCTAGAGTTTCACTGCCTCGGAGAAATCAGAGCGCAGGCCAGACACTGCGCACGGAAGCTTTTTGGATGTGCTTAATAAATGAAAATATTTGCGCAGTAAGAACGCTTAAGCATGTGTCTGGCAGGCCGCTGTCCACGGGGTGATTTTCCTTTGGCCGGAGCTGTCTGTCGGAGTGTGTCTGCATGCGTGTACGTGTGTGTGTGTGTGTGTGTGTGTGTGTGTGGTGTGTTTTCTCTTCTGTTTGCAAGGGTTTTCTGTAACGCCGTGTCAGAGAAGCAGGCGAGGCAGAAAACAAGGTGCGCCTTTCTGCCACCCCGACACCACAAGCTAAATCCCTCAATTCATTAGGAGAGCAACGGAGCACGCCTCGGCCGGCATTCATCTCGCAAATGTGGCCCAAAGAATAATAATTTACTGTAGCTCATATTTCACTTGGGTACATAAGGCCAAACAGTTTGCCTATTGAGAAAATGCAAAGTGTGGCACTTCTGAATCGGGCGAATGGAAGAATATTTTACAAGCGCCTGATGGGTGGAGGTGATTTCTTTTCCCCTGCTCTCTCTCTCTCTCTCTCTCTCTCTCTGTTAGCTCTCTATCAGGAACAATGGCTGAGTAACGGCGGATGTTTCCGCACTTGACACGTCACTCAATAAACAAGTACGTTATAGACAGAGCTTATTACAGACTTATTAATTTATTTTATTTTAACTCATTTATTTGTGCACTATGTGTCGGGAAAATCCTTTCGGCTTAGTTCGTGTTAGCAACCTCGCTACGATTAGCTGCTATTCTAAACGGTTTCAAAAAACAAATGTTAAGAATATAAACATAAAATATCCTATAAATACAGTATATTGGCCTATATGTAAAAATAACTTAAAATTTTTGGAATTTTAGTATTTTATATTTATTAAAGTAGGAATTAATTCTCAACTCAACTCAACGCATCTTTATTTGTATAGCACTTTAACAACTGTATTATTATTAACTATATTATTTGTGTGAATTGTGCTTCACATAAATAATATAGTAATCTAATAAATAAAAAATATATAATAATAATTGACATAATTGTTCCAGAGATTTATGCTGCAATGTGTCTTGATTTTTTTTTTTTTTTTAGCTATGAATAAAAATATAATTGCAAATCTAGTGGCAGCTTCATAGTTTTATGCAGTGGGGCAAAAAAGTATTTATTCCGCCACCAATTGTGCTAAAGTTCTCCCACTTATAAAGACGAGAGAGGCCTGTAATGTTCATCATAGGTGAACCTCAACTATGAGAGACAAAATAAGGGGGAAAAAATCCAGAAAATCACATTGTAGGATCTTTAAAGAATTTTTGGGCAAATTATGGTGGAAAATAAGTATTTGTTCACCTACATACAAGCAGGATTTCTGGCTCTCACAGACCTGTAACTTCTTCTTTAAGAGGCTCCTCTGTCCTCCACTTGTTACCTGTATTAATATCATCTGTTATCAGTATATAAGACACGTGTCCACAACCTCAAACAGTCACACTCCAAACTCTACTATGGCCAAAACCAAAGAGCTGACAGAGGTCACCAGAAACAAAACTGTAGATCTGCACCAGGCTGGGAGACTGAATCTGCAGTAGATAAGCAGCAGCTTAGTGTGAAGAAATCAACTGTGGGAGCAATTATTAGAAAATGGAAGACATACAAGACCACTGATAATCTCCCTCCATCTGGGGCTCCACGCAAACGTATGGATTTTACTTGATTGATTGATTAAATGTTTTCCTACTTATTTATTATTAATGATAATTTTATTTCTTCTTTTGATATGTAATGATAATGTGTATTGCATTTATTTATATTGCTTACTTTATTTATTTATGGCAACCTTCAGTGTTAGAAAGGCACTTAGTAAATGGAAATTATTATTATTATTATTATTATTATTATCATCTAAAAAGTTTAAAGGTAAGTTTGTTGTACTATAAGCAGAATGAAATATTGTACACGTCCTTTCGACCAATCAGACGTCTTGGTTTTTACTCCCTACACCAATCAGAATCCCGCTCGTTCTTTTTGTGTTTGTAAATCATAAAGCTCAGGATTCTGTTCAACGTTGGTGGTAAAAACAAAACAAAAAAAACGCTACGTTTTAAAAGGTAAACTGATCTGTCAAGTCCAGCGTCTCTTCTCTTCTCTCTCCATCCTGACGTGCTGAACTTGTGTGTGTGTGTGTATACAGTGTGTGTTTGTAGCTGGTGATCCGTGTTCTCGGTTTCTCTCTGGCCCGCGCTGTGGCTTGGCCGCGCTCCAGACAGCTTGCCTCTCCTGTTCTGTGGTTTTGTTCAGCAGATCTCCACTTCGCTCCTCACCGTTCCTCCTGACTGACAGCTAAGATCAGGATGAAAACAAACACGTCGCTCAGGAGAGGGAAAAAAAAGCCATCCTGCATGGTTTCTTGAGCAAGATCTGGCCCCGTGCTCAGACCTTTTGAAGGAGCTTCAGAAGGAGCACAAGTGGAGAGTCTGTGTCTGGAGTCCAGAGGTTCCTTTTCTTTAGTTAGATTATTAGATTATCTTTATTAGTTAGATTTCTATTCATTAAAAGAACTGGACAAGCACTCAGTGACGTAACCTGTAGGTTTTCTGAAGAGCGGTTTTGAAGCTCGGCTGCGGGAGATCTGGTCGCCGCCATTTTGGCAGGAGTGGCTCCGCCCTAAACCCCCGGTTAATCCATAAACGGGCGAAACAAACGGAGCCTAGCTGTCGGTTGGAACACACGTACTTACAACGTTATGTTGCATTTGAACTCCGTCGTCCCGTGTCAACTCCTACAGTTCGTGTTGTGAGTTAAACTATAACGATTCCAGTTAGCTGGTTTGCTAAAGTGATGCAGAGCAGACAATACAGCTGTCACTCAAATCGCCCACGGTCTCTAATTATGCATAATTTTCTGGTTTAATATCATTTTAACTGATGAGTTCCATAAAAATGTACAGTTGTCATGAACGAGAAATCTAGCTATGGAGACCAAAACCGTTTTTTTGTACCAGGCTGTAAACATGTTTAATTCTTTTGTAAAGTTTAGGTCTATGGGGATTGGCTCACTTTTGGAGTCCTAGTGGTCATTCAAGGAACTGCACATTTTGACCCTACAACCACTTTTAGTACAGTGTTGAGAAATTTGAGATATGAGAAATTTAACAAAACTGTGCTTGTGTCAGATGATTTCGCCCAGCTGTAGGTTAACGTCAGTGTTCTGAGCACGTTGAAGCTACAGTAGGCTCGGTTCAGCCATGATATCCAGTAGGTTAAGTGTTCGCTATTAGCTGCATTTTTGACTTACAAAACATACAATGAGTTCATCTGTACATAACATGATCATAAGTCGAGGAGCATGTGTACCATAGGATTTTTCTTTATTTTTTATTTTTTAATTTTCTTTTTCACTCTGAGAAATGTCAAAACTGAACTTTTATTTCAGAAGCTTCACGACAATTGAGGCGAACAATGATCCGAGTGTTTTCCATCGGCGGTGCTCTGAATGCCTTACAGTCAGGAGGAGAAATAGCAAGGCCAGGCAGGCAGCCGCGGCTTTTCATCCTGGTGTCATCCTTTATCTGGCCCTCGTCCCTATTCATGTGAACTTACAGGCATGCGTGGCCTCCGTATTGATTTTTTAACTCGACAATTAACGTGGTATCTGATTTATCATTGCACTTTAGATCTTAATCAAATGCTTTGTGTGTGCGTATATGTGTGTGTGTGTGTGTGTGTGTGTGTGTGTGTCTGTGTGTGTGTGTGTGTGTGCGGTCTACGTCCGTGAGTGTATTTTTTTTTTCTCTTCTTTTCTCAGCTTGGTGCCTTTGTTTGTGTTTTAATTAAGCAGACCTTGTGTGTCTCTCCAACCCTGAGCTTCCCTTTTTAATTGCCCGCACTTACATCGGGTCGACTTCAAACGCACCAGAGAGACATTTTGTAACGGGGGAGCACAAAGCAGCCATTTGAAATGTCTACAGTCATATGAAATGGCACGCTAATTAGAAACCTTAGGCTGCCGGTGTGATATGAAAAGTAGCTCTGTCTGTTTCTCTCTCTCTCCTTTTCTATCTTCACTCCCTTTATATATATATATATATATATATATATATATATATATATATATATATAGTG
>JAQMYL010000007.1:26978237-26994937 GCA_030014365.1 Clarias pachynema | reverse complement strand
TATACTGTACATATATATATATATATGTGTGTGTGTGTGTCTGTGTGTTGTATGAGCTCAGGTATTTTATTTCTTCTTCTTTTTTAAATCCCTTCTACCTGCTTCGAAACTGTGACCTCCCCCCCCCTCCTCCCCCCTCCACCCTACCACCCATTCCGTCCTTTCTTTGCCGTTTATCAAACACAAAAATGCCCTGTAATTTAAAAATATCTCCTTTCAAAAGGGCTAAATCATCCCCCTGCTCCCGCCCGACATTTTCCCCGCTGCACTTTGATCTACGGTGGCGCGCGCGGCGAGGGAAGGAGGTACAATGAATTTTCCGTGACGTGATTTACACGTTGGGGATTCATTAAGGTTATTGCTGATGAATACACTTATTAGCATGACTCCTTTCTTTCTTTCTTTCTTTCTTTCTTTCTTAATAACTACATGGAGAGAATATAATCTGATCCAGAATTATTAACACTATGGAAGAATGTTATGTATGATAATCAATGTAAATGAATAAATAAATAAATAAATAAATAAATGGTGTGTGAAAATGTGAGTGTGCGTGTGCGCATGAAATATGAAATAATTTAATATAATTACAACAACAAAAAAAAAAAAACAGGGTGTTGGTGCGACCAAAGGGAAAGAATGATGAGGAGACAGAAAGGGAGAGAGAGACGGCGAGATTAAGGAGGGGGGAGAGCGCAGAGAGACGGACGCTGCCGTGCTATCAGAGCGCTGGTTCTGTGCCGGCTGCTGCTGTTTCTGCTACATAAACACGCCTGTAACAGTCCGTGCTAAGACCTGCAGCCGGCCGAGGACGAAAAAAAATAGAAAAAAAGGAGAAAAAAAAGAGAAGAGGAAATAACAGGAGCTCATCTTCAGCAAGAAACAGCTGTGATACATAAAGTGTGTTCTGATATATAGTGTGTATTATACAAAACACACACACACACACACACACACGTTATCAGTGTGGACAAGATGGACAAAAAGGTCCTTTATATTTATATATTTTTTCTCCCAAATGTGTCCTAATGTGACTGTCGTAGTTGTTTTTCTAAAAGTAACTCCTTTACTGTGTGTTAAAAATAAAGGCACCCCTCATTGTACACGTCTTTAAGGACAATTTCATGGTCCACCGTTCTATAAATTTGTCCTACCTATCAGTCTGTCCTACTTACTCTGACCACGTGTGTGTGTGCACACGCCAAAAACATGCCATGTTTTGCTGCTTTAACGTGCCGCCCATAAATCCATGCTACCTCTCCCGGCATCCTGTGGGTTCATGTTTAGTTCGGAAAGTTTTTTTGTATTTTACTGCACATTTTATCTAACATTCAGCTAGTGGACTGACAGATACTGTTGTCAGAAAGCGCTACCAGTGTTAAACCAAGAGGGGTTTTATCCTGATAACTTTAAAAATGAGGTGTCACAAAGTGCTACCTGGACGTCAGGATAACTGGATGATAATTAGAGCGCCACCTCTGATAGAACTATGATATGGTACAGTATGATAAAACTATAGGGATATTGAGAAAGTGGACTGATAGAACTGTATATAATAGATATAACTGTAAATGTTTGCTACTGGTAGGAGGTTCTGACAGGGTAGGAGAAAATGATTAGACACCACAGTAAACAACACTAATCTGTGGAACCAACAAGAACTATAAAAGATTCATTAAATAAAGGTTCTTAAGGAACCCAATAAATGATTCATCTGCTGAATCAGTATAATAAGTGTTTTGAGTGTTTTAACAGAACCCTGGTGTGTTCTCAGTTCTCGGCCCTCGGTGCGCGGTTCTTTAGGCGCGTGAGAACACTCAGGTGCGCTTCACTTCTGCATGGAGAGAACTCTAGCGAGGAAGTGAATCTACTCGGACTCGACTCACTGCAGGAAATGAATAAAGCTGCTAAAGTGAACCAACGTAGCACAGCAGGACAGCAGAAACGCAAAAGAAAATTAATCTTACGCAAAACATTTCAAACTGGTTATTTATAAACCTATTCGTCTCGTCAGTGCTCGGGGGAATTTTTCTAACGAACATTTGCTTAATTTTTTCTGTCATTTCTGACTAATGAATGATGAAAGAGGCCGTTTTTGAGCTCCACACACACACACACACACATACTGTACACACACACACATACATACGTTTCTTTACACTTTGATTCGTTCAGCAAACAATGATGTGCTGTCTAAACCCAAAGCAAATGAAACAGTAAAGGAGTCAGAAGAGTCCGAGTCAGAGTCAGACTCGTAGTTGTGAAAGCGCTCTCAGAGACCCGGCCAAGCGCTGATTAGATCCCAGAGGGAAAAACCTGTCTGGATTCACTTTTAATAAAAAGGTCTCGGTTTTGAAGCGGAGGAACTCACCTTGTATTTCTCCCAAAAGCTCGCTCGTGTTCAGTCTCTCCATTTTCTCCTTCCACTCTTTAGAAAGCAGTTTCTCCATGCAGGACGTTTCTGAAAACGCGAACAGAAGAGGAGGAGGATCAGACTTTTAACTGAGCTGTAATCATTACAATAACTAATTAGACTCGAATTAATGCACGAACAGAGAGAGAGACAGTGAGGGATGTCAGGAATTTATTATTTTTAAACATTGCCGTATGAAGAAACTTATCCCCGACTCTCAGTCCGGATCGAGCATAAAGCTAGCTAGCTCACAGCCAGGACTATGCTAACCCTTAGCACCTGCAGTTAGCACCTAGCTCTAGAGTCTGTTCCACCACTACGACTCGTTCAGGTCTTGATTTCACTCGAGAAATCAAAACTCACAGTTTTGAATTCTGAAGTGAGCGCTCGGAGAGAGAGCTGCGCGGTGCCGCGACTCAGTCACGCTGGAATTAACGCTAACGCTGTAATAGTGATCTGAAATGTTTTACGAGAGTTGTACAGTATCGGGTGTCGGGAATAGTTTTTCTCACTGGTTGAAATTTTCTGGCAAGAATTAATAAATAAATAAACTTTAGCATACGTGTGATTCATCTCAGAAATGAAGAGTGTTTCAGTTCGGCTCGACATTTTTGCTACTTTGCTATATTTTCCTTCACGTCGGACTTTTTTCCTCTTTATGTTTTTATATTTCCTTTATCCACTTTTCTCTTAGGAATAAAGAAGAAATACGTTATTAAATTCCAACAAAGTATGTATTTTCCTACAAAGAAGGTGTGGTGGTGATGTCAGAAAGTAAAAAAAAACGTACAAAACATATAATAATAATAATAATAATAATAATAAATAAATAAATAAAAAAGTATTAAAAAATTAAAGTAAAGAATAGATAATACAAAAAATAAGATCTTTATGTTGGTTCATTATTATTATTATTATTATTATTTATTATTATTTTTTTTAATCTATTTATTTATTTAATTTTGCTACAACTTTGTCTCGGGAGGAATATTTTCTGAATTTGTAGCTCTTTGTAAATAAAAGTGCTAAGATGATAATTATCAGATGATGAACTGTAATGCGATTCGCAGAACGTTTTCTAAACATTACAGTAAAAGGTGCTTTTGATTCTGACATTAATCACGTTCAGGCTTCTAGATGTGTCTGAGGAAGCGTTTGCATAACATCGGTGAACGTTTCGACAACATTCCAACAACGTTTCTGTAGCCATAAGAACATTAACTCTATCATTTCCATAATGTTTGGTTTGTCAGTTTTTACAGGCAGCGTATCAGATGGTGTTAGAGGAGAAAAATACCATCAAAAATCACAGAGTTACAACGTGATAGTTTACGATTTACAGAATCTGTTTTAATGAATCGACAGAAAGATAACGAGAAACGAAGACTGGATCAAACGTGAGTAGGAGACATGGACACACACACACACACAGTTTAACGAGCAACGTGGATTTCTCACGAGCTCTGGGGTTTGACTCGCGATAAGGCCGATCAGGCACGCAGGCACCCCAGAGAGACATTAGAGGAGACGTGGAAGGGGCACGGACGGGGCAGGACGCCGATGATGAAAACAATTAACATTTGTCCGGCAGACAATGAATCAGGAGGAGGAATGGCTGGAATCTGCAGAGCCGCTGTCCGTCCGGGGACGATGATAAAGAACACGCTGCTCGCCAGGCAGAGCCTCCGAGCCTGGGTCAGACCGTTCCCACCAAACACACACATACACACACACACACACACTCACACACTCCCATACGCTCACTACAGTGGGCCTCACCTCATTTAATCATACACACTCACGTAAAGACAATCGATAAGAGGACGAGGGTTTGTACATACAGTATACGTGTGTGTGTGTGTTTGTGCAAATGAGGCTTTGTTTAATCAAACATCCACTCCAATTACATTTAAAGAATTTGCATGATCAATAAAACTAGACATCTCATCTGGTTAATACTCCATCGTTGATTATTTTTCTGTGACTTCACATCACAAAGGGTTTTATTCCTCCTACATCAAAGCAATTTCCAGAAAAAAGTATTTATAATTCCATTTAAAACGTAAAAAAAAAAGCATATTTCCTGTTCTTGTGGGGTTTTTTTTCTGTCTTTTCAAGTTAATTAGACAAAAAAAAAAAAAAAAAAACATTCCATTCTATTCCAGAGCCCTGACACTGGAGACTCCTTCCACACTTTACACAAACCTGACCAACGATCACAAACGAGCCGTCGCTATAGAAACGGTAACGTATTCGACCGAGCAAGTTAATGTGCTGCCGTACTGCCGCGCCTTCTCTTCATCTGTGAACTGTGATGTGAGATGATCATCTGTGATCAGAATGACATCATGACGAAAAAAGAAAGAGAATAAGGAGAGGACAGAGAGCTTCAGGCGAAGCTCACGCGCACAATGCGCCGCTTGTTTAGAGGAAAAAACGTGGACGACGATTCGTGCGTGCAGATCATCATGCTCGAGGGTGTCACGTGAAAACCAGACGTGTCACCTCAGGACCATACGTAGCGTTCCTCTGGCTCACGTGTCAGACGCGCAAACGGCAACGAAACACAAACATCCTGCTCGTCTCTGAAATCTGACCCGGTCCGTCTGTCTCGCTCCCGGTTTGCGGGTCACTCTAACACCGCTCCTGTTTTTCCACTTTCCTGCCGCGGTTTGTTTCTTCGACCTCGTGGCTGATTTGTGTGTGTCCTGGCAGGAGGATCACACACACACACACACACACACACACACATTCACTCAGAGGGGGTCCGTCATGATTCTGCTTCTCCTCCAGAAGGGTGAAAGAGCTTCCTCTGTCAACACACACACACACTCAAAACTCCCGTCAGATTCAAAACATACACACACACACACACACACACACACACACACACACACACACACACACAACAAACAGAACCACAAATTCTTTCGTTGCAGATGAAACGAGGAAAAAACACAAACTTCCTTTTAAGATGCAAACTGTCCTGATCGGGTCAAAAGGTTTACAGAAGACCTTCCCATATTCCTTGCTTTTAGATCACACACACACACACACACACACACACACACACACACACACACACACAAACACACACACACACAGCACAGATGCCGCTCCAGCACTTGATCATTAAGCAATGCACCAACTGTTGGAGATAATGCGGTGCCAGCTCCCATTCTGCTCCACTCTGCCTCCCTCGAGAGCGGTCGCTCCCTGCACTCCTCCACACACACACACACACACACACACACACACACACACTACATCTGGAATGTGCCAGACCTGCCCTGTGCTCCTTTTTACCTGGAAGAGGTGAGGAATTTCCATCGTGTTTGTCTGCATGTATGCGTGTGTGTTTGTGTGTGTGTGTGTGTGTGTGTATTAAATTCAGAGTAATGCATTGAAAGCTTAGCGGCACATCGCTAACTGAAGCATCACAGCTCCAAATCTCAGAGAGGAGAAAATAACGAGTTTAGAACGCGGGTCATCTGGGTTGTTTCAAAGCACCGTTACAAAAGCTGTTGTGGAATTCTGTTTCCTCGTCAGGAATAAAAGGAGGAACGTTCGACTCCCTAGAATTTAAAATCTCTTCCCGCTTATGCAAAGCTAACAGGCACACCCTGAAGCGCGGTGCTTAATCTTTAACAACTAATAGTGAGACCTGATAAGAAGTTTTTAGTAGAAACCTCTCGCTTTAACTATAAATAAAGAGAGCGATGCGGCGGAGCTTTAGTGTCTGTCTCTGTCCTGCTTTCTTCACAGCTTGTTGTTTTACAGCTTCAACATTCCTGCTAGCGCACCTGTCGTCTCATACGTCACTGATAAGAATCTTCTTCTTCTTCCATCTGTGTTTTTTTTATGTATTTATTATTTTTATCATTAATTACGGTCGTAAACTGCGTTAAACATAACAATAAGAACGTCCGTCACAACAGTGAAATTCTCCGACGAAATATAAAAGTCTAATTGAAACGAAAAACGCGATGTCTTGGAGCGAGATCAGGACTGTCCCGGACTGTGTGGCGATAACTCCCAGCCGAGTTCCTGTAATGTGCAAGTGGTGCTGGTGAATGATTGTGTGTACAGTCTTACTTCCGCAAGTTGGTGACAAGTTATTGTCAAGCATCAGGAGTTCCGAGCTCTGAGCTTCCGATCTCGGCCGGGATCGTCATTCACAGACGTACAGTACGGCCTTCTTTAAAACGTTTGCACTGTAAAGATGCGTTACTGCAGCTAAGAGTCTCATCACTGCACTGCGCTTGAACTGTCAGCTGTCAGTCACTTTCACACCTTCATTCACCAGGAATTTCCTGACAAGTCCCAGTTTGACTCAAACGCCGCCTGGTTTAAATATATATGATTCGATCTAATCCTCTCTAGAATCTTCACGTGTTCTTAGAAAACCGCCATGTCGCTCTCCTGGTCATGTCTCGGTTAGCAAAGACTCCACGCTGGAAAAACTGTAAAACCAGGAAAAGTTCATTGTTGTTTCCCAGATTCGGGCCCCCGCGCCCTCCACTCCTCCTCCGAGATAAAGCGATGAGGGGGAAACGATTCAGCCTGGGTGACATTGGAATGAAAACAATAGGTCTTATCAGTATCCTATTTACATTTTCCCAAGGTCCCTTTCCCCGACAGCAGGCCTCCGAGCCTCTCCGGATCCGAGTCGGCTTCTTCTGGCACGACTCCGCTCTGGCAGATCGAGGCACGGGGCGCTTGGCGAGGAGCGGAGCTTGGCGTATACCCCGCTGATCTGGAGTCTCTCTTGAGACGGAAAGCAAAACTAGCAGCCGCGCGTCCAAAAACACTGAGGGGAAGAGAATTCCTATACCCCAAACACCGGTAATGCCAGCACCCCAGAGCTAGCCTAGCCTAGCGTGATTAAACTAAACCCTGTGTGTGTGTGTATGTTTTATTCTCTTGTAGCACCCATGCAGCACTCCAGAGATACATCCCCTTCAGAAACAAGAGGATTATGCAGCGTGTTAGCAAAGCTTCAAACAATAGGTCTACAAGCTGAAAAACAAACACTCCAATCCCCAAAGCGACGATAATTTTAGCGCTCTTCTACTGAGCCGAAATTAACTCTCCGAGGCCGGCGTGTAGCTTATCTAGCATGGGGTTTGTTTACTTCATGCCGCAAACAGCACCATTACTTATCTTGGACAGCGTGGATGCTGCTAGCAAGAACGTTTAACTTAGCACTAAAAAAGGAGAGACTTCAATATTCACAGCTACAATCAAATTAGTGATGAACTTTCCTAGATGGCTGTTTATCTTTCGTAGCATTTCATTTTCTTTTATTATTTGTGCTCTTCGAGGCTCAAAACATGAAGAGTATAGATCCTGGAAATTATGAAAAAAATTAGACTAGAACTAGCAAAACTTTCTCTGGAAAGTGGGGGGAAAAAGACCCTGATACGCAACGCTACACCAATTTCTAGCGCTCTATTTCTAGCCTAGCTTAGCCTAGCATGCTTAAATAAATTCAGGCAGAGATATTATAACTAGCATGTAAGATAAAAGACTTTAGCGCTAGGAAAAGTTCAGATAGGGTGGAAACAAAGCTGTAATACTACTGGAAGAGCTCGTCCTGATGCTAGCATGAACTCTAGACTAGCGCTAGAAAATCCTAGCCTGCCATTTGACAAGGCAATATACCTTTAAGCTAAGACTAACAGCAGGCTTTTGACGCATCTGAAGGGATTATCAATCCGCACACCTTCCTGATGTCCTAGCATGACGGCTAACAGCGTCGTAGCAAAAACGTCATGACGTACGCTGGTGCTGGTGGGACTCCACAGGCCAAACCGCCATGCAGTGCGTGTCTATGACACCTAGACAAACACGGCACGCTGCTCTTGCATGGATCGCACCGCTATCTGCTAACCGATCTCTGCTAAAAACCTGCAGCTCTCATCCTCGGATCACTCCAAGGGAAAGAAAAATTAAATACACACCCAGAGCAAAAGATAGAGCGAGCAGATTGCAGACACGGCTTTGAAGACATAAAACGGAAGAGTGAAGGCCCTCGTAAATCTCAGCCAGGTTTTTCTGTAAACGGAGATCTCAGCACCTGGTAAGAAACCACAGCCAAAGTGTCTTGTTTAACAAAACAACAGAAGGAGAACTCGCTCGCCCACACACACACACACACACACACACTCCGGGTAAACAATCGTCATTTTGCTCTGGGGTGCCAGAATTTTTTACATTTTATTTTTGTTGATATAAATATGTTCAGAATGATAATCCCTGCCACGTGTAGAGAGGTTGTGTAACACTGTTCGCTGTAAACAACTCTGTAGCAACTTAAGCTAATTTCTGATTTCGGATTCTGTCGTAGAGGTGAACCGAGTGAGGAGGATCTGATCACATGACGTTCATGTGTAGGACATAAAACAGGCGGGGGCGTGCTGTTACAGGAAACTAATCAACTAAACAGAGTTTATTACAACATCACCGAGTGCTCTACATAAAACTGCCCCGGGATTCATAAAGATAGATCTGTCTGTCTGTCTGTCTATATGTCTGTCTGTCTGTCTGTCTGTCTCTGTTTATTTATCCATTAATCTGTGTGTCTGTCTGTATGTCTCTATCTATCTATCTATCTATCTATCTATCTATCTATCCACCTGTCTGTCTGACCAAGATCCCCGAGTGCTCTACATAAAACTGCCCCGGGATTCATAAAGATAGATCTGTCTGTCTGTCCATCCGTCTATCTATCTGTTTGATGGACAGAACGTCCTCCTTGTGCAGTATTTTCTCCATGTACCGTTACATGATAATAAAATGTCTTTTTAAACTTTTCCTTCCTTTTCTTTTTCTGTTCATTTTTTTTTTTTTTTTATCAGATATCAGTGTGTGTGTGTGTGTGTGTGTGTGTGTGTGTGTGTGTGTGAATATGTGTCCATCCCAATGACTCGTGCCCCGTGGCGTGATGCCAGCACATCTGCCGTTGCCCCGAGGCCCCACACAGCCGTCGTAATCCCCACTACACTTTCCTGCCGCGCTACATCCCCACTACTGCTCTTCCTCATCAATCCCTCTCTCGGCTCAACAAGAGATGGAGAGAGAGAGAGAGAGATTACTTCACTCTTTTTCCTCTCTGCACTTCTTCTCTCATAGTTGGATATTGTTCTCTGTAAGCATGAATTGTACATTGTGTGTTTTTTCTGTTCTTTTTTTGTCTCACAGAGTCACGGCTTGACTTCCTTCAGCTCTTCTACTTTTTTCTCCTTTAAGCACTCGCACAGTTTCTCAGGAGCTTTACTACAGAACCTGCTCACACGAGCTGTGCTGGGTCACAGGTATCATTACGGATTTGTTGATCTTTACATGCTGTCGATTAAAAGAAAAATTATATCTTTACTCAACCTTCAGATTTGTAGAGGAAAGAAAGACTGAATTCATTATTATAGTAAAAAAATATATTTTTTAAATAAAGTTCTCATCTTTTCCTCCTCTCCAAGGTGATGATCATTAAACTATCAAATAAAATCATACATTACATTACGGAAATACAACGTTCACCCCTAACATTAACACCACACCCAGGTGAAGAGAACAACATTGATTCAATTATACCAAATCAATTATACCCCAGTACACTGGTGACACGGTCATGGGCACCAAAGGCCAGGACGTCTTTTTTCCACAAATTGCTGAAAAAAATCGAAGCTGGCTATGAAAGAAAAGCACCAGAACACTCAGGTCACCAGAGCCCACTGCACACGTGAACCAGGATGCCAAAGAACCCAAGGGCCCCCGACCCGGCAGCCAAAACTCCCCGGATCCCAACCCAACAAGTCTGATCCATTGAGGCCCCGACGCACAACCCACAGCACCCAAAGGATCCACTGCTAACATCCTGGTGCCAGACACCACAGCACACCCTGAGACACCCTGCAGAGCCACGCCCGAGGGGCCAGATGGTTATAATTGGGGTACACTAATCCTTTAAACTTTTACCAGAAAAATACACACAAACACTGAATCCTTTATTTAGACTAAATATGCAGAAACACATGAGCAAGAAATCAGAAGGAAAAAAAAAAGGGAAATAAGATGGCAGACAATATAATGATGATGATGATGATGATGATGATGATTCTATATTATGAAATTATCAGATCAGGTTTAAGCTTGCTCGAAAACGTCAAGATTTCTAACAGATCTAGGAAATTAAAGAAAGCAAACAGAGGGATTAGAAAGAAATAATACAACTAAGTGTTGTTTTTCAGATTGTGTGTAAAACACAAAAAAGCTCTTCCAGATGCTCCTTTACCATCAGCGGTTCTGCCATCCAAGTCTTTTCCTTTTCTTTAAACAATACAGATACAAAAAAGCCTAAAGAGCTTTCTCTTTCTCCATCTTGTCAGAAAAACAAACTAGAGGCACAACAACACAAAAAAAAAAAAAAAAAAAAACAGAGACAGAAAGAGAGAGGGAGAGAAAAAAGACAAGAAAAACTGCAGGCGCACACAAAACGTTTGGGGGGGGGGGGGGGATCTTCTGAATGTCTTAATCACAGAGCGACTAAAACAAGACTCCATCATCATCACAAAATGAGAGTGTAATAATTACAAGAGGCAGACAGGAAAGTGAAACGGCAAAAAGGAAACATGTTTTGTCACTCCCGTCAGCGAGCCTGCAGACAACAGCTGTTAGCGACGACGGCACCGCGCAACGCTCCTGAAGTCTCCATAATCACGCTGTTATTGAAGGGAGGACAAAAAGGGCACTAATTGCAAAGGAGCAATCTAAACGTAATAGGTTACACACCCGGGCGACGACGCACAATGCTCACCGCTAAAACGGAGAGTCGGAAAAAATGTGAGGGAGAGAAAGAGAGAGAGAGAGAGAGAGAGGGAGAGAGAGTGAGAGAGGCATCTGGATAAAGAACTCCACCACAACACGGTGTACAACACTGCCTCGTCGCTCATTTTCTGCCAATTACCCTCCCTCCCTGTCAACAGTTTTAATAACCTCTATCATTTCCAGAAGATTTTTTTTTTCTTTCTTTCTTTTTTTTTTTGCCTGGGTTAAATAATTTTGTCTCTTTAATATGCAAATGCGCCTTTTGGCATGCATGGGTGAAGAGGCTTCGGCTTCTTGAGACGTGTCAGTACAGTGTGGAGCACCTGCACCTTGGGGAAGGCTTGATTTAATTGACACCTAATACTGTTCATTATTCCACTTAGTGAACACCTCGGTTAGTCACCTGTAGGTCGCTGAGAACCCCGGCAGCCGCTTCCGCTTGTCAACAGCTTGTAAAAATAAATCCTTAGGAGAAAAAAAAATTTTAAAATGCAGGAAAAAGAAACTCCCCTGAAAACATCTAAACCGAATTATGGTTTTTGTGTTCATTAATATATTTTTTTTCCCTCCAGCAAATAAACTCGGCACTAACTTTTAATTTGTTCTCCTTAATCGGAAATATTCCTGAAAGCGCTTCATCCATTCCTGAGCGAGATGTGTAATTCAAAGGTAAACCATTTCAGCGTAATAACAGGTCTGGGGAGCTGCAGTCTAATTGTAGCTCTCGGGTCAAAAGCGAACAAAAGCACGCGCACAGGTACACTCTCTCTTTCTTTCTCGTTGTTTTATTTATTTGATTTTTTTTTTTTTCAGTCTGTCTGGTGGAATCCAGCTCCTGTAAAGACTCTCAGGTTGTCTGTCTTTCTTGTGGTAAGTGTTTCCTTAACGAGACTGGCTTCCTAGGGTTCTTTGGATAAAGATAAGAGTTTGAAACCTTCTTTGTCTACTAAGAAGCTTTTTTTTTAAATTAGGAAGCAGCGTTCTTTGGATACTGTACAAGTTCATAGCTTTCTAGAACCATTTGGAGACCTTGCTTAAAAAGAAACCAAAATTGTGCGGGGTTGTGGCTGTGGGATATCGGGGTCACGAGGTGACAGCACAAGGGTGTTTAGCAAACTACAAAGGGTTCTAAATTGGAACCTTGGCTCTTTCTAGACTTCCTTCTCTTTCTACATTAAGTAGACCAAGAGTTCTTCAGCATGTTCTTTAGTTAGAGGATGGTTCCTGCATTCCTAAACCCAAACAAATTCACACTCTTAGACAAAAAAAAAAGGCACAAATTAACCAAAGAGTACATAAGGACTTTTCAAAATGGATCCATATGGACCTGTAAGAGAGTCTTGAAGAGATATTCAACAAGTTTACATTTTTTGTTATTTAACTTTTCCTAGCTCCCTAAAAAGGGTTGTGTTTGTACACCGTTTCCAAAAAGGAAGTCATTATGCAATATTAAATAGACACACACACACACACACACACACACACACACATCTTCCTAAATTCTTCTAGTAACCCTATTATTCCACACAATAGTTGAAATATTTTTACATCAGTTAAGATGTCCAGGTCGACATGTTCTTCTGTAGGTGTGTTTGCTAATAATGATTCATGTCTTTCTAAACGTGAAGGTTTTGGTCATTTGAGATTTTTAAAAATGGTCGATTAAAGCAGAATAAAATCCCAGAGCATGCTCTTTCGAAAGCTAGTCCCCTGAGGAACCCTGGAGAAAGTCATTTTCCTGAGAGTATCACCGGTCCGGCCATGACTACGAGCCCCGGCCTCGCAGAACGACACGCATGTGCGTCAAGCGTGTTTGAATTAACCGCTCTCGAGAGCGCGCTCGACACACGACCTCTTCACAAATCCATTTTACTGCAAACTTAATCAAGCCTTAAGTTATTAATGGATCTAACAAAAGCTGCGACAAAGTGTCAGTTTATTAGGAAAAGCCAGAGACAGGAAGGGATTCTTCTCAGGCACTGATACACGAAGGACATGAAGACGAAAAGGCTCATATAAGGAACCAGTTTAGGAACTTTTGGAACACAGGTCGCAGGTTTCCTGAACCGTGCACAAAAATGCACATTCAAATGTAAAAAACATCACACTGAAGGCATGAGCCAGTGAGAAACAGGTGCAGATGATGACAGATGATCAGGCCGGTGATTAGACGAGAGGGGAAATGAGGTCGCTGCTGAGGTTGTTACATAAACAACCTGTTTTTAAATTTGCATTTTTTAAAGTTTGTAGGCTGTCACAGTAAAATATTTGTTCCCATTTATTACAATTCATTTACATCATTTAATTTAGAATGAAGAAATAAGGGGGGGGGGGGGGTCAAGACTTTTTCACAGTACTGTAGGAACAGAAACATCAGTTGGAGGATGCTTCCTGCATCTCTAAACCCAAGCAAAGGGGTACACTCTTAGACGAAAAAGGTAGAAATTAAGAATCCTAAAAAACCAAAGAATCCTTAAAGACTATTCCTAAAATGGATCCATATGGACGTGTAACAGAGTTTTGAAGGGATCTTCAAAGTTTTTTTTTTTTCTTTTCTTAACGTTACTTGTCATCATGAAGCACCAGAGCAAAACCAATATAATTACTTCAGATTGTCTTTCTCTCTAATGTTTGTGTAATAAAAAATATTAAAGTGCTTGGGCCCTTTAAACAAGGAATGTTCTGCATCTTTATTTCCATCCAGTACATTTTTGGCGAATCCCCTTAATTTGCTCTGAATGCAGGATTAAAGTCACATCTAATCAAGGACGCAGTCTGAAGCTCTGAAGCCACAGGTGAAGAAGACAATTAAGCACTCGAGAATAAAGGTGAAGAAGCTTTTTTGATGAGAATGTTGGTTGTTTTGTTTGTTTGGTTTTTTTTTATTCCTCTCGATGCTGGTTCGACAGGGTGCCAGCTAACATCCCCTCCATCCCGATCAACCTCTTCCTCTTCGTCTTCTTCTCTCAGATCCCCCTGCCATCTCCTGATCTTGTCAGGAGGGGCTCTCCGGGCGTCCGATGCAAAGCCTTTGCATGTCTATATGAAAGAACCGTGCTGAATTATAAATGTCAAACAAGACCAAGGCCAGCGTTTTCTCGAGGCAGCTGTCCAGAATGGAGACTCGAGGACTTGGCCTGGAGATTAAAAACTCCCCGAACTCCAGAGTCTCACTTTGCCTTCACCAGAGGGAGAAGAAAGGCAAAAACAAAATAAATAAAGGAAGAAAACAAAGTTAGATAAAAGAGCAAGAAAGATTGCAAAGAAGAAGTACAACTTGTGGAATCTTAAGAGGAAGGGAGTGAGGGAGAACAGGAGGAAGGAGCGATTTAAAAAAAAAAACCCAATCAACAGAGATAAGGAGCCAAGATAAGGCCGTACTACGAGCCCCCAGAACTGCAATCTCCACTTTAAGCTGGAGAGTGGCAGCTGGCAGAACAGCTGGCGAATAGGATTAATGTCAGAAGAATGAAATAAAACTCAACATATGTCCGAGCCCGAGGTGGCAGGACTGTGCGTGATTGCGCCCCGATGGACGCCATGTGTACAGCTCGGCACTTCTCTCCGCTCCACAAGGTCACTTTTAAAGAAAAAAAAGACTAAGACTATTTAATGCTTGGATAACAAAATGGACTTCCTCCCACTCTCTCTCTCTCTCTCTCTCTCTCTCTCTCGTTCTTTTTCTCGTTGCTCTCATCTGTCTGGTTTTTCTTGGCAGATGCGACTCGCTACGTTCTGTTCATGGCACGGCTCGTTAAGGTTCGTCCATAATGAGCTCAACCTTTCCACAGAATGGGAGAAAATTAACAGAGAGTGAGGGGGAAAACGCAATAAACTGGATAATATCTGTCCGAAAGAAAGAAAGAAAAAGAAAGAAAGAAAGAAAGAAAGAAAGAAAATATGGTTGTCTGATGTGAGAGATTATTAAGTTAAAGAAAGGACAGAAAACAAGAAAGTTATAAAAACAGAGAAAAAAAACTAATATTGAAAATAGGAAACGGGAATAAAGAAAATAAATTAATGTAAGGAAAAGTTTTTAAAAAGAAGGAAAGAAAAAGAAAAAGAAGGAAGGAAGCAAAGAAGGATGATTAAAAAAAATAAAAAAAGGCCACAAAATAATATGGAATAGAAAGAAAGACAAATAGAAAGAAGTAAAGAAAGAGCAAAACGAATGTTTAATATTGTAAATGTTATAAGCATTATTTAATAAAAAAATCGAAAAGAAAAAAAAAATCTAAAAAGCCATTTAGAAAGGAAGGAAGGAAGGAATGAATGCTACAGTATATGTTGTAATGCTGCAACTTTATTGGAAGAAAAACAGAAAAATAAAGAAGCGAGATTTATAGAAAGAGAGAGAGAGAGAGAGAGAGAGAGAGAGAGAGAGAGCAGGCTGATCTCTGTAGACGCAGATGTGATCTGAGACGACAAAACAGATCTATTTTTTCTCCTCTGGAAGGTGCGGCTAAAAATAAAGAAAGAGAGGAAGAAAGGAAGACGAGCGCTTTCTTACGGAAACTTTGTGCGGCGCTGATGAGAGGTTTCAGTGTCGGTGTGGACGAGCGCTAAGCAGCGATGTGTGGACTTCATTTTAATTTATAATTTCCATTTGATGTCGGTAATGATTAGAGCCCACACACTGTAATAAATTATAATAATTTCACAGAAGAATTAAATTAGGGGGTATCTCACCGTGCAGCGTCTCCTCCCCGGCTACCCTGCAATCTAACTGTCAGATAGAAACTCTGCTGCTAATCAATGCTCCCAAACATTCACATTTATTCATCTATGTTAAATTAATAGAAGCGCGTGGATAATGTCGCTTACTGCGATCAGGGCTGCGCTCGGCGTTTACTAAATGAACGGGTTTCACTGACAAAAAAAAAAAAACCCAGACGGAGAGAGACCTCGTGAATAGACTCAAATGCGAGGTGAAGCCAAGTGTCAGATCCAGCCGATGAAACTTTACTTCATCTTACGGGACGGGACGCGACACACTCGGAACCGAGCCGAGACTCGACCACGTCAAGATCACACGCGGCGCTCACGTCTTAAACAAAATGATTTTAACACTCGAAAAACTTTATGAAATTACAGAGTAACAGGAGAGAATATAAAATATATTAATTGGTTCTGTTTATGGTCCCGTGAAGTGGGTTCTGTACACAGTGCCGTGCAGCAGGTTCTGATTAGATTGTTGTTCAGTGGATTCTGTATATGATTCCTTACAGTGTGTCCTGTTCACGGTTCCTTACATTGTGTTCTGTTCACGGTTCCTAACAGTGGGTTCTGTTTACGGTTCCGTACAGTGTGTCCTGTTCACGGTTCCTTACAGTGTGTTCTGTTTACGGTTCCGTACAGTGGGTTCTGTTTACGGTTTCTGTTTGCGGTTCCGTACAGTGTGTTCTGTTTACAGTTCCATACAGTGTGTCCTGTTTACGGTTCCTTACAGTGTGTTCTGTTT
>JAQMYL010000007.1:26964789-26975089 GCA_030014365.1 Clarias pachynema | reverse complement strand
CACTGCCCCCACTACCTTAAACCGCCCCCCACTACCTCAAACTGCCCCCCACTACCTCACACTGGCCCACACTTACGTCACACTTCCTTACACTCACCCACACTGCCTCACACAGATGAGTTTTAACCCCTACGTCTCTGGTTCGGTGTTTAAGCGGCGGTGTATCGAGCGCTCTGCGAGGGTCCTGTCAGTCGCAGCTGAGGAGCAGAAGCACCTACGGCGAGGGAGGGAGGGGGGACAAACACGGCTCTGTTCGCGGCTCCTGGCTGCTCCTGCTTCCTCCTATCTGGACAGCTCCAGCTTCATGACAGAGCCTTGGGAAGGGAGGAGGCACAATGGAGGCGTTGTGTTGCCTTCCTGTATGACAGGGGTCGACGAGGCGGCAGTTTGTGTGTGTGTGGAGGGGGGGGGGGGTTACTGAGTCAACAGCTGAGCTGGAGAGGGAAGATGGCTCCTGGAATGCTCCTGAGCAGTTGCTACTGTCGACTAATGGCAACCCGAGTCGGTGCGGGAAGGCGATAGGGCCTCAAAGAATGGCACATTGAGGCAGGAGCAGCTGCCTCTTTTGTCATCCGCAAAGGCGAAGTGCTCTATTTAGAGCAAGGGATTCTGGGTTTGGAGGCCCTGCTGAGTTACCCAAGGGGGAGCTAGGGAGATTAAAGCCTCTCTGCTCTGTCCACACGATGCAACAACGGTTTCACATACGTTTGGACGTTTAGACCAAATCGATCCCTGGTCTGCTTTTTCTCTTAGAAGCTAAAGACACATCCAGCCCTCTCTGATCGGGATGATCTCACTTCACTTCCACAAGTGCTAAAGTGACTAAAATAAAAAAGTCACCTGCAGGAAGTGAACCGAACACGCTGTGAGTTTCAGGTTGCGGTGCAGAAACGCCACATGCTGGGGAGATTTGAAGGAAATGTTTTAAAGTGGATCATTAATGTATGAATCTATTTTCATCATTGTATTTCTGACCAACAAAAGATCGACTTTTGTTTGAGGATGATTTCACCTCTACACTCATCTTAGAGGTTAGATTGTGGTGCAGTTTGACACCAAACCAAATAAGGTGACATTTTCCCTGATTTCGTTTCAGACAAGCCTCGATCATCGTCAGCAGAGATCTATTTAGCCAGACATTTTAATCTTATAAGTGTGAATTTGAATTAAAAAAACACTGCAAAAACTTAGCAAGAGAAATATTCTTAAATCCAGCCAGGTCGATCTATAATTTCCTAAAATTCACTTAAAATTTTAGTAACATTTGGCTATAAATAAGCTTAATATTACATTTTGTTATTAAGTTCAGCCTTTATCCATCACATACTGTACACATTACTGCACTGTGAAATTTACTCTTCGCATATCCCAGCTTTTTGTTTGTTAGCGGGCCGCGGTCAGAGCACAGAGTCAGACATTTTACGGCGCCCCTGGTTTAAGGGCCCGACAGCAGTAACCTGGCGGAGTTGGGGCTCAAACCGCCAACTTCCGATCAGTAACACAACACAACAGTTCACTGAACCGGCACCACTTTATTTTATTTATATATGTTTTTTAGCTTAAATATATTATTATTTAAGCTATAATCTTATGTTTGAAGAAATTATAGATAGATTTAAGAATATTTCACCTGCTAAGATGCTAAGTGTACGCTTTTTACTCACTTAATTACGTCCAATGTAAAACCAAACAGCAAACAAAGGAGTGAGACTCGAACCCGGATTCTGAATAATGGGTGTGAAAGTGTCCTCCTGCCAGAAGAGGAACCAGGTGTCGAGGAGAGGGCTGCCTCTTCTCGTCAGAATTGCTCGCGTTTTTTTTTTTTTTCACCGCATGACACACTGCCAAGGCCAGGCTTTTCCCCTTTACCAGAAGCAGAAGTCTATTTACTGTCTGCTTCACAGGCTGACAACAACGCTGACCAGAGACCGGAGAGCGGCTTTTGATCAGGACGTGGCCTAACAAGCCATTCCAGTGTGTGTCTTGTCGGTCTCGGTCGAATAAAAGTGACAAGCCAGGTTCCTGAACGGATACACACCTTCAAACACTCCTCGACGCTAACGCACATTGACACCAGCACTTACACAAACACAAACACACACACACTAATCTAATGCAGGCACTTTTATTCAGACAAGCAGCGCGAGTCAAAGGTGGACAGCAGCAGGCCAACCCTATTAAAGGAAGCAGAGAGAGAGAGAGAGAGAAGATGAGAGAGGGAAGGAGGTTGACTGATGTTCGGCCAGTGCTGGTGGACGGAGAGACGCATTTGAAGAGCGCCTCCAAATATTCAGGTTCGCTCCGGCGACCGGCCAAGGAATTAAAGAGGGGCCTCGACTTCATTGCATATGCATCGAGTCAAGGGGGCCAGTGCCACGGATCATTACAACAAAGATTCCTATTAATTAGGTGGAATAAACCCAGAGGCAGATGACAAGGAGGCAGGAGGGAGAGAGCGAAGGAGGGAGAGAGAGAGAGAGAGAGAGAGAGAGAGGGCGAGCTGAGAGCTTTCACTCCTCAACTCCATTATTTTAACTGAAGCCTTTTCAAAGGGGTCATAAAAATGCAACACAAATGACACACGGGGAAACGGCTTTCTGCCCCGAGACCCTGAATCTCCACATCTCTCGACGATCTGGTTGAAACTCTGCCACGCATGGAGTGAGGATTATTAACAAAAAAACATACATATTAGCCTGCAGTCTTCTGCATATATCACATGACATGGAAATGCTTTCTTTTAAGTTTTCTTCTTGATTAGAGATTTAATCTACATCAGGATTTCTGAATATCTACATATAAACTCAAACCGCGCTTATGCAACGTAGCATCGAAGCGCGCACAAATTTTTTTTTTCACATCCAGTGAAGGATGAATATCTCCACGACGACCCGAGAGAAACCCGTAGAGCGGAGTTTTCCAGATGACTGGTGCGCCAGAGGCGAGAGGTCACGTAGACCGACGTACGCAGCTGGGATTGCAGCTCACCTGCTTCAGAATTAGCCGAGTTCCAGCAGGGAGGTTTCTGCAAATACTCCCCGCACCCCAGAGACGCGGCCTCGGCGTGGGCCGCCAGCGCTGTACATGCTCCCTCATGCTAAACTCGTTACATTCGACTGAACGCACAAAGCTCCAGGTGTACACCGAGCGGCCGAGCCTCTATTCTCCGGCGTCCTCGCCATCGTCTTCCGCGCACCCCCCCGGAGGAGCTAGGGTTACCTCGCACAGGGAAAACGTTCACGCAGGCCACAGTAGCAACTGTTCCTTCTGTCAAACGGGTCACCCGGGGTGGCGTAATTCACTCGCTCCTCGACAGGGCCACTACTCTCCACCTGTTGCCTCTGAAATGCACTTGGAATGATTTTCCCACACACGCTAAAAGTGGGACGCGACCCCGTCCTTTCACTTTACGGCTAAAAAAGCGAGAGGAGAATGCTGGACCGAACAACTGCTGATGCAAGAGATCGGTATTTCAGGACACATCATAAAACGAGCCTTTATCTGGTCTAATTCCATTTACGCCACTGCTGGATTATTTTGGTTCACAGATTTATATTAACACACTTAGTCCATGTAACGGTGTATTGTTTCTATAGTAATATTTATATTTTGCCAACAAGTATCTGTGAGCATTTTATATAAACATTTTTATATAAAAGTCATACGCGTGATCAGAAAGCGCTGCCTCCTTCCTCGGGCTCAGCGTGAACCTGAAACGTGTAACCCTGGTCTTTACACAAGCACCGGATTAGCAGCTAACAAGCTTTTACCAGGAGCCACGAGCAGACAATCCTGCCAGAACAAGACTGCTGACTAAGTTGGCAGGGACGTACGCTCTCCGATGCCCAGACTAGGAAAAGCTGCGGGCTTCCTTAGCTAGACTCGGTCTGACTCTCCGAGATTCTCGCTGCCGTCCAACTACTGCGGGACTGGAAAAATCAGCTCGAGTCGGATCGTCAGAAATTCCGCTGGCATTTCAGACTGGACGAGGCATGGCCGTGCTGACACTAAGAAACGAAAAATCTATTAATTAAAAGCACAGTTGCATTGTGTTGAGCAAGCACAGGGACCAGGAGCTGTGCTAATTAATATTGTCGAGAAAAAAGAAATCATAAATATAATTAATTCCGTTCAACAAAAGAGTTTACAGACTCAAAACTCGACATAGTGGAAGAGAGCCGGGTGCGTACAGTATATCAGCGCTAAACCGTATTGATTAGTGCATTACATAAAGGCCTGCTTAAACTGCTTATGAACCCCGCTCAAGGTCACCTTCAATCTGTAATGGATGTTAATTTTTTATTTTTTTATCTTCCCTACATTCCCAACTAGTTTATTTCTTCTAACCGTCCCCCGAATCCCCCCTCCACCACCACCACCACCTCTCTACCTCTACCTCTGTTTTCTTTCCCTACTTACGTTTGACATTTTTAACTCTTTGACAAGTGTTGTCGAGAGAGCTCTCCATAAATAATGCATTTTACAATAGCCGGTAAATAAGCGGCTGACACAATCGTTAGGCCCGGCTGGCCCTGGAGGAGCTTTTACAGTGAAGGTGACTATTCAGCTTAATGCAGTCCTGCGGGCCTGGGGAGGACATTTTCATTCATTAGAGCGGTCACAAGCACTTAAAGCACTTTAAGGACCTGTTAGACGAGTACAGGGCCGGCGGGATGATGGAAAAAAAAAAAAAAACCCGGTGGGGGGTGGGGTGGGGTTGGGTGGGGGGAGTGAACGAGGGACGGAGACGATTGGCCACAGGACGGGCCGGGTTCAGAGAAGGCAGCGGCGAGATGACGATCCGGGGCCGACTTCCTCTCCGGCCAGTTCTAATAGACCTGATTGAATTTGAGAGCGGTCGACTCTCAGGCTCGGCATACACATTTAATTAAGTGTGTGTGTACGTGTGTGTGTGTGTGTGTGTGTACATGTGTGTGTGTGTGTGTGAGAGAGAAAGAGAAGCGGAGTAATGTCGTATCGACCAGCTGCACCACCTTAAATGGTACTTAATGATACCGTGATATTTAGTCGAACATCACAAACAGGACGCTAAAACGCACGCATTAAGGTCCGGACATGTTCTAAGGCTGCGTGACCTTCTGAACAAGCAAATTACAGCCAGTTACAATGAGCAGACAGATGGTTCGAATTTAGTCCTGAAGACAAAGCTGCAACAGTTGTTCTCCATGCCTTCGTGTCATCTGGCTGTAAGCTTGTGAGATGGTTTTAGCCGTTTAGCCATCAGTCATGTCACAATGACGACGACGGCTTTTACAGTCATGATAAAAAAAGGGTTAATTCATGCACACACACACACACACACACACACACACATTATCCGCTAATCCTCAGTAATTTACATTCATGACGAGCAATCCGAGCACTCAGGAAGCTTCATTCAACCTCACGGTCACTGAACCTCTCGGTTCTAAGAGTTCCACGCGACGTCCTGAGCGTCTGTAAACCCCCTCGTCTCTCGCACACAAGTCCAGGAACTCATTTCTTCAAGTTTATTTACACACGGGGCAAGTGATCAGGGCTCGAGGCCACATCGGTCTCCGTCTCCGACTCCATCTCCATTAAGTCCAGATTAACACAGCTGTACACTAGAAGCTAAAGCACCCTCTAAACACACGGCCTTCAGGATTACAAGCCGCACTTGACCACTTAGATATCTGCGAGAACCGGCCGTACCAGCTGGGACTCATTAGCATAAGGCCGCAGTGGCATAAAAAAAAAAAAGAAAAAGGGAAAATGAGAGCAGGAGCTAATGCGCGTGATGAGACGAGACCTTTATACTGACGAGGACTTCCAGTCGATCGCGGCTAATCACGGACACGAGCCGAGGGGAATCGCATCAACCGGTGTACAAGACCGGGGAAAAAAAAACACAGCGATTGGTTTAATGCTTTAAAGAAAACAACAATATCTGTTTAATTTACGTCGACTTCGAATCTCACACACACACACACACACACACACACACACACACAAAACGATGCTGCATATTAAAATCCATCGGATTTTTGGAAATGTTTTTCCGACCTTTGCCATAGCGCACGAGGCCACCGTCAGCTAGGAATAAATGATTAGACCAGGGAGAAGAAAACAGGGTGAAAAGTTAGAGGAGAAAAATTATTTTAGATGAATTAAGGTCTAATTTATTCATGTGATGAAGTGCTCCCCAGACGCTCCAATGAGTCGGGCGTGTCTCCTGGGAGAAGCCTTGGACTAAGTGTGTATGTATGTGTGTGTGTGTGTGTGTGTGTGTGTGTGTGGTATATGTTTTGCTATATCCAGTCTTACTTAGTTCTAATTAAGAGTAGAGGCACTATTAAAGCAAGTATTCTTAATATTTGTTTTTTCTGACATCCTCCTGGCTCCCGAGCGACATGTTGGACTCGTTCCTAATGCTGGGAACTAAAATAATAATAATTATAATAATTTTAAAAAATATATGAAAAAAAAAACCCTCCGCCTGCACCGAAGCCTGAGACGCGCTTAAACTTTCTTATTAGTACAGTAAAATACATTTCCTTGAAAACCACAAAATACATTATATGATATTATATATAAGGGACACGTTATATCCGATTATTAGATCAAACATGATCTGTAAAATCTTTTACAAACACAATATGCATATTACACTAATTTGGACACATTTTATGAAATTGTTGTTGTTGTTGTTGTTGTTGTTGTCTCTATGGTGACGTTATTTCAGGCATGTGAGCCTAATAGTAAATTAATCACAGAGAAACTATGATTTAGATCGTAGCGGGATCGCTGTCTCTTATATAATTATATATTAAGGATGTCAGAAGGAAAAGGGGGCGTTTCCTAATTTGCATATTCATATATCGAGGGTTATATTGTAGTTATGATCCTTAGATGTTTGTAAATGGCTTCGGGGTTTTTTTTATGTGAAATATAAAAACTTTCATGAATAGGCTACGCTTGGTAAACGCTGATTATTTCTCAATAATTCTATTTGTTTAATTGTTTATGTTTGTTTAGTTTTTGTTTGTTTTCTTTGAGTTTTGCTGCTTTTAACAAAAACAACAAATTGTAATAAAACCACTGATTCAAATAATAATTCGATCTGGCTCATGCTATGGATAGTGATGTCAATGTCATGAATATTCATAGACGTCGCATTTTACATAACAGCCTGACGGTGTAGAGAACATTCCCAGGAAGTTTTTAAGTCATTTCCTGCATTTTAAAAATCCATTCAATGATGTACTGTATTAAACAGATTTTGACAGTCATGTAAATTATGCGTTTAAGTATTAAAGTACGAAATAATTATACACACCATTCATTTTAATTAAACCGAATTTCCTTCACTCGGACTAAAAGAGCGAGAGAGAGAGAGAGAGGGGGGGGGGGGTGGGGGTGGGGGTGGGGGGGGTGAGGCGGCGGAGGGGGGGGGGATATTTTGGTTAGAGGTTGAGTTGAATCTTGCGGAATGAATGCTGTCGTCTGTGCAGAAGAATAAAAAGGTAATGTTCCTGGCGTCGGGTCGCTGGCGTGTGTTTTACGTTCTGAGAGTTTGGCTTGGAGCGGCGCGCGGACCACACTTAAGCCCGAGGTGTAGTGCCACCCACTCTTTGTCACACTGGAACCCGTTCAGAACAAACTGGAAACATGGCCACGTCAGTCCTCCCAGGTTTGACTCTATGCCTTGTGTGTGTGTGTATGTGTGTGTGTGTGTGGAGATGATGAAGTGCGTATGAAAATGAGAATATAGACGCAGTGAGAGAAAAGGACACTGATATATGCCTGTCGCCGTCCATGCACAGCTTGCAGGCTCTCACTAAAGCCATGAATTAGGCACTTGTGCATGAACATGTACAAACACAGATGTCCACATGCATGCACTTACTTACTCTCTCTCTCTCTCTCTCTCTCAAACACACACACACACACACACACACAGAATCACACACGATGAAGCCTCCCGTACCGTCTTGCTCTGTCTTTGTCATCTCCTCCAGCTTCTTCTGCTTCAGCGTGTCCACCACGTCGGCCAGGCTCCCTTTGCGGCGCTCCGGCGTTCCGAAGGCGGAGGCTCCCAGCAGGTCACCTCGCTCCCGTGCCCCCTCCTCCGGCTTGTGCGGAGAGGTAGAGTTATTCCGGAAGGAGTACAGGGAACATACTTTATTGCTGTCTGACTCCTAAAGGAGAAAAACAAAGAGGAAGGGAGAGGAGATTGTTTAGGCCTCAAATCTTTCACTGAGCGTTTTCCCAGATGCCTCGGAAGAAGGGGAAGAGGAGCTGCAGTGATTTGTGGTTTGTCGAAAGCATTAAGGTTTCACAAGATAATCAGAAAAACCTTTCAGATCTTACATTTAACGATAACGCGAGCACCTTTTTCTGTCTTTCTCCCCTGCGCCACTGCACATCCATGCTAACGCGTCGTTCGCGTTGGAGCGATTTTTCTCGGCCCCTCCAGCGTCTGGCTGCTTTTGCGACTGAATCCTGCGGCCGCTCGTAAATCTCAGGCCTGTCTGGAGAGGCTGTTGTTTTGCGATCCCACCTGCGCGTGTTTTAGTGGTTAACTGGGATCTCGCCTGAGACCCGAACGCTCACAAGACACGTTTTTTTTTTTTATTTCTCTACAGTCGAATCCGAGAAGGAACCCCCGTGCCAGTCTACGATCACAATCGTCTGAGATTAGAACGTGACGAGAGATAAATTGTAAAAGTTAGCGTGCACTAATAAGCCTAAAACAGCTCGTTCCAGCTCCTCCCGGAATGGCATTGTGAAACCGTGGCAGCTCGTGTGATTGATGAGGGGCAGAGGAACTCGGAGGAAGAAATTCTGGGATGGGTCCAAGAAAGAGCACGGGATTGCTCCGTGCTAGAGTATACGGAGCTGCTTAATCCCCGAAAATATTCAGGAATGCGAAGAGCCGAGAGCGGAGAGAGGTTAGCAGATGTGCACGCGGAGCAGCCGGTCTCCGTGCAGCGTGGTGCCCCGGGCACAGACGGACGACAGGGCGAGAGGGCACGAAGGCAGCGGGCCGAGACGATTATGCAGCAGATAATTCTGAGCAGTCGCCTGGCACGGGGGTTTTACACGCAGACTAAACACACTGCTTTTCTTTTTTCTTTTTTCTTTTTTTCTCCTGTTCACACTCCGCCGCGATCCAACCCGCCTCCACCTTTTTCTTTTTCTTTTTTTGTTTCTTTTTTAACAGCGCAACACCTGTTCTTGTCACAAAACTCTCTCCCTTACAGCAACTCTCCCGAACTACCCTCCGGCTTGTTGTTAAAAGAAATTAATAATCCGTGATTTGCAAATGAAAAGCGCTCTCAAAGATCAAATGAGCACAATTAATTTCCCCTCGTTATATGAAGAGAGAAACGGCTTGAGCCTGAGAAGACAGCGGAGAACTTCTTTATGTCTTTATAATGCTTTTCCTAATTACACCAATCACACAAAAGCTCTCGGTAATCCAATTACGCATGCTGTAATATCGAGCACCTGAGCAACACACTGCATTTACATAAGACAGAGAGAGAGAGAGAGACAGAGAGAAGACAGAGAGAGGACGGAGAGAGGGAGACAGGAGGAGGAGGAGGAGGAGGAGAGACCACCCAGAAATAAACCACTGTGTGTGTGGTTCGATGAAGCAGAGTTACCTGTTAGCACCCTGACGCTGATTATTTTCCCATAACGGCATGACACGGAGACTTTTCTCTCTCATATGACTCTTACAAAGCGCTGACACTGGAGACTCCTTCCATAAAGTCTATATCATTATTATTCATGACAGAACACATCCCTGTGAGTGCACTATAGAAACCATATACCTTGGAGAATTTAAATAAATGACTGTCGCTACGTCTGATCTAGAAAATTAATCAACACCTTCTGCATAATCAGGCGAGTCGTTTTTCAAGAAAATAAAAATCACAAACCGAGGTGTACAGAAGGAGCAATAATGCACCTGAGACTTATTGTTAAAAGCTAATAATTAGAAACTGTCAACACTCTGGTTCTGTTTAGTTCTGGGTCAGTTCTTCACTCGTGTTCTGTTCCGGATTAAGTGGATTTTGGGTCAGCGGTAAGAGAGGAGGAGACAACTTCCCTTTATAAGCAGTAAACAATGAGGGCCTGTCAGAGGCTCTTCAAGTGCCTGTGTCCAATAGAGAGAAGCCATAGAGACCGAGTGAGCACACACACACACACACACACACACACACACACACACGCACACACACACACTACACTTCCTCTCTCTATCTCTGTCTTTTCCTCTCAGTTCTAAATCGAGGTCACAGAATCATAA
>JAQMYL010000007.1:26922971-26933375 GCA_030014365.1 Clarias pachynema | reverse complement strand
CATCTGCTGCATCGAGGCAATCCCTCACCTCGCGCACGGCTGGGAGATGTATAACCTCTGTGTGTGTGTGTGTGTGTGTGTGTGTGTGTGTGGTTATGTTTAGTACCAGAGCGAACACACATAAGGGACACAAAGCCAGCTGCACTGCCCTTCTGAGACCAGAAATCAGATTCCTTTAGCAGCTAAAACGCTGTATTTAAAAGTGACTGATGACAGACTAATTAAATTAGCATTTCAGCTCGGAGCCGCGGAGCGCGGGGTGGTGTGAACGGGGTTTGACAAGGCTGGGATCTCATACAGGAGAGAGAGAGAGAGAGTGCAAAAAAGTTTGTTTTTTTAAAAAAAGAAATAAATCAGCGTACAATCAACTCACGACTCACACTTCATATGAAAAATGGACGAGATGTGAAGATAAGGAGCATCCGTAAAGCAATCTCACACACACACACACACACACACACCTTGACTAATACGTCCCGTATCCCGTCTCACCTCCGCCCCGGGGCCCTGAAGCCGGGAGAGTAGTGAATTAATTTGTGCGACATTAGGAAGGTGTGTTGAAAGGTGTCTGCTCGTGTCTCAAATTAATCGCACTGCTGGTCAGCATTAGCACCTAGACGCCCGCCGCCGCCGCCGCCGCCACCACCACCACAGCACACACACACACATACACACACGTTTACGGCGCAGCTAAGGGAGGGAGGGACTGTGTGTGTGTGTGTGTGTGAAAGAGCGAGAGAGAGAGAGAGAGAGAGAGAGAGAGAGGATTCGCCCGTTCACACCGGAATAATTAGAACATGTCAGGAAGAATTAATTTCCTCATTTTTCAAAAGGATACACAGAAATTACCATGTTATTATATGACAGGGTCCCTGGGAGAATTGTATTAAATTTGATTTCCAGCGCAGCCACAACCCCCCTCCACACACACACACATACACACACACACACACACACAACAAATTAAAGTCATAAATAAGATGGAAAGAAGCAGGGCACGGAGCATATGTTTATGGCAATGAGTGAAGCCAAGGGAGCAGAAACAACTATCTTCATTTGGTTTTATTTAAATCAGCTCGACACCATGTGTCTGAATGACAGCGTTCGCTAATGGGGCTCGGATTAGGGCGCTCCTTGATATTAGCCCGGAGACACAGCAGCCACTTAGCGGGTTACACACACCATACGCTCCTCCGCTTCGACTCACGACTTCACCAACCAGCACCGTCCCGCTTTCACGTCTACATATGCGCCGATATTTAGCGCGCGACTAAAACTTGTCATTATTTTCACATCGTCTGCTTCATTCGGAATGAGACAACTGAGCAAGAATAAAACAAAACAAAAAACCCAGCTACCTTTAACTAGAATGTCTCTGTTAGTTTTATTATTCGCTCTAATTTGCTGATTTTTTTCCGTCTTGCAATTCAAGGCCAAGATTCAAACAACAACAACAAAAATAAATAAATAAATGAATGAATAAAAAAACCACCCTCGCATCATGATGAAGTCAGGACGGTCCCTTTGCGTCAGCCGTTCCCGTGTTCATGGCGTGTTTATGTTCATCTTCTGTACGCCACTACAAACACGGTTCACACGTGACTTATAACGGACGTGTGGCATTGCTTATAGAATGCCGTCTTTGTTCGGTAGGCAAGACAAATCAGGTACAATCAAATAAAATATGTGACAATCAGGCCAGAGTGTGCGTTTTTTTTTCTTTTTAATAAATGTGTGAAACCGAACACAGTCAAGGCTGCGTATAGAAATGCACGGAAATGAAAAACTATTGATAAATCGTCTCTTTGTCCGTACGGATGCTTATATTGAAAGTATATGATAAAAGGTGAGAAGAAAAAAAAACAATTAACTGGTTTTCTCTGTGTTTCTCTAGAGCGAGACACGTACCCAAGGTCAGCCTCGGTGAAGTGACACAATGCGAAAGCAGCGCAGGCATTCACTCCGAACAATCGCTCGGGATTTACTGTGCGAATGCCGCCTTCATCCGCGCTGCGACGAGAGGCTTCAAGGCCCCGAGACAAGGCTTTGTGGGGGAGGACAAGAAAAAAAAAAACAGGGCCTCTGTATGTCTTTCATTAAGCTTGTTAGCTTATTACTATTCAGCTTGGATGAAGAAAGAAAAAAGTGATGGAAAGAAAGAAAGACAGAAAGTACACCCCCCACCCCCCCCCCAACCCTGGGTTTGTTCCCCTCTTTGGGAATGGGCGTCATTAGAGCTGAGCGTTCCCTCGAGCCCCACCAACTTTAAATAATTTGCGAATCAATTAACTCGCAAACTCTCGACGTAACACGGATTTCACAGCCGCGGGGTTGGGGAGCGAGCGGTGCGCGTGCATTATCAGCTCCGGAGGATTCATGGCGTTTTGGGAGAAAAGTTCATGGTTGAAATCATTAATTCATTTTACAGGACTTTTAGTTATGCATTACGCTTAGCAGCTGTGGAAGCCTGGAGATTAATGACACGCTCCTCAGCGGTGGCGCGCGCCTCCGTAAAGCTAATAGGTAAAACTGAGCTTCTTTTTTCCCTTTATTTTTTTTCTTCTCTGCTAACGTCTTAGAGTTGAAAGGAAGGAACGTAGCCAAGTCAGTATTACGTTTCTCTATTTAGAGAGTTGAATAAAGCGTATTGAGGTATCAAATGAAAATGTTGGAAGAGGCCAGGGCCGGGGCTGCGATGACCTGTCGCTGGGACGTGAACACGTGAAGATGTTAAAGAGTGAGACGGGATGGTAGGAAATGTCAAGTGGCGTGGAATTAATGGCTGCTTGAGAATCAAATCCAGACTTTTATTCGTCTGAACAAGTTAAAGGCAGCGATGGAAAACACTGAGCGTTAAACATGCGGATCAGCAGCGACGAACCCCCCCCCAAAAAAAGGGCCAAATCATGCAACGATGCAATGATGCAACTTTTCTTACATCGTTACAGTAATTTATTACAAAGTGTAAAAAAGCATGGTGAAGAAAACAAAAGACTCTGGATCGTATATTAATGTAAGAAAAGTCCTAAAACCTTTACAGCTTGTAATAATGCAAGGGTGTAACTGTGTGTGTGTGTGTGTGTGTGTGTGTGTGTGTGTGTGTGTGTGTGGGGGGGGGGGGTAGTCTTTTCGTGCTAATTACATTGAATTAAAAAAGTCAACCACTTTAACAGTTTTAACAGTAATTGTACTGCATGATTGTGACATAATATTTGGCTTTGATTTTTGGGGTTATTCCCCTTTTTTTACAACACTGTAACAAAACCCTTAAAATCTATTGAAAAAGATTTATCAGTGCGTAATGATATAACACAAGGCTGTAATAAATGACTTCTCCGCTTGTAACAATGTAATAAAACTCTAATAACTATATAACAACAGCGATCTCCGTGATGTAACAAACCTCTTACAAGAATGTAACAAAGATCTCTGGATCATGTCGTATTTAAATAAAAAATCTTTTTAAAAAAAATACTTTTTGTAACAATATAACAAAATACCTGAATCCGTGTAAAGCCGCACTGCACCGTGTAACCAGGTGAGAAAAATCACATACACAAACAATGTAACTAAAGACGCTGCTTCAAAGTGACAAAAGACTGGGCGTGGTGTAACAATGTAACATTGTAATAAAAGACTCCTCTCTGTGTGTTCGAGTGCAACAAAGTTCTTGTAACAAAGTAACGACAGACGCTGAGACACGTAACGATAGAACAGATACAACAGATTACAAGACAAGTAGGATTCAGTGTTATGTAACAATGTAACGAGTCTCCTGAAGCTGTAACAAAAGTCTTTTCATCATGTAACAAATGTAGCAAAACTGAAGCCAAAGCAAAACTAGAGGAAAAATCTGATTCCTTAACCTGTGACACGTCAGCGTGAATCCAGACGCTTCACTGAGGACGCCGTCCCTTTCCTCTGAGAGCTTAGGAGTTACAATAATTCAATTTCCAACAATTAAATCTTATCCTAAATTCCCGTTGATTAAATGTTAGGCTGTCGGGTCGCTCCTGAGGGACGAGTCGGAGCCGAGCAGACGAGATTAAAACTCTGACCCCAATTGAACATCATCTCCGACAATATCTGAGGTGAGGGTCAGTGGAGAAGTGTAACTGGGGACGTGCAGATAATGCATGAGGAAATAACCACCCAAAGGTTATTCATTTTCATTACGCCGCCTGTTGAGCTGTTTATTTAATTTTTTTCTCCTTTCCTTGCAGAAAATCATTCCTGGAGACCCCGCGCTCCACAGAGACATCAGCGCAGAGACAGGCTAAATGCAAAATGACGGAACGCTCCGGAAAGCTTTATTAGATGAATGGCACGCGCTGACAAAGAGTGTATTCTGCCTATTGAGGAGGGAAAGGGGGGCGGGGGGTTGGGGGGGGGTAGATATGTTGTTGTGGGGGGGGTTGATGATGATGGCGGGTGGCTGCCTGCATCCTCAGGTGTTTCCAAACGAGTTCACACAGGAATGATTAAACGGCGGGCACAAACAAGCCACACGTTTGCCCAAATTACTCACCACCTTGTTTTTGTGATTAATTAAACATGCAGATTAAAGTTGCAAAGGAATTTAGATTAATGAGCGCACAAGGCCTCGTTGATGGGCGCGTGCGGGGAATCCGGGGCGGACGCTTTATGAAAAAATCTAAAACGAAGGAGACAAGAGCGTGCGTCGAGACTAGAACCACATGGAGCGCTCTCTAATGCGTACTGGCAGCTTTAAACCCGCGCTCGCGGCATTGTGTGTGAGCTAATGGACTTTCAATTAGCCGAGGTTCGGATGAGAACGAACACGTTTACTGATGAGGCGCGCGGGAACAGGCTGGGGTTTAGAGTTTTAGAGGCTCGTACGCATGTACATATGACACGTACGTGAAAAATGAAATGTCACTTTCGTCATATCAGCATCTGATAGTGTTTATACTTATACTGCTTATGTTTAACACGTTTACATATTTGCCTTATGCCAAAAAAGGGGGATTATAGACAAACATGGCAACATGATAACTGCTTGTTATGTTTTTTCAGCGATTCTGGTTTTCAGGTTAATGCTGATTGGTTGGTGGTGACGTGTGTCCGGGTGTGCGTTGATAAAAATATTTTGACGTGAGATTGCAACGTTTCCTCCAATCAAATTCAGATTCATTTTGTGCAAAATCGTTTTACTGTAAATTATGCAATTTTCCAGAACTTTCTGTTGTTTCTTGATTCAAAAATCCTTCCTTGGAGTGTCGTTAAAAAATTATAAAATAAAAACCATGGTATGTTTTACATTTTTTGTTGTTAGGTCACTAATCAAACTTGAGAGGTTGAATAATCGATTTTTTTTAATGTAAGAAAGATGTGAATGTGTTTAAATGACACAACAAAGAACTTTTCAGCCTGTAACAATGTAGCAACTACAGAACAGACGAGGAAACAGAGTGTAACAGTGTAACACGAGGACTCGTCAGAACGTAACACACGTCGCAAAATGACTGTAAAGATGGAACTAAAGATCATCATGTAAGAAAAGCTGATATAAAAAAAAAACACTAAACGCTGGAATTTTAAACAAGTGAAACATTAAAAAAAAAAAAAACACTCTGAGACTTGAACGAGAAACACTTCACCGAGGACGCGGCCGCTTATAATTCACAATAAATCATAATCCAACAAATAAATGTTATTCGTAGTTGGATCGATGTTCGAACCGAGGTCCAGAAATTGTCATTTTAAAGTGATACACGAAGACATAAATAAATAAATAAATAAATAAATAAATAAAATATGTGAATTTTCTGAAGTTAGTGTGTGTGTGTGTGTGTGTGTGAGACCTAGGTGATCAAACCACACACACACACACACACAGACACACATACAGACTCAGACACACACACACAGTCTGCACTACAAGGCTGACACTGTCGGCCCCCGGCTGGCCGCGCTCCAGGCCTCGCTGCTGATGTTTGCTGTTCTACACCAGCGGCTCTTTCACCTTTATTCAGCTCAACAATCAGCTCTTCATGCCCAAAAATAGAGCCCTGACCCTGCGACTTATCAACTCTAATATCTGTGTTCGCACGGCCCATAAAGGAGCTCGGCGCGTCCCACAGCTGCCGTGCGGTGTTAGTTGCTCCCAGCATGCTTCAGTACGCTAGAACATGTAACCGCATCCTGCACGGACAGTCCAGCTCAGCACAAACCCCGCATAGCGAACCGGTCGAGATCGAGGCGCCCTGGCCGAGGAGTAACTGCTAATATCCTCTTCAAAATTCCTCCTGAATTGACATCACGCTTTAATCTGACGGCACCAAAATCCGAACGGAAATTCGACACGTGATATCTTCCTCTCCTCGAAGTGCTGAGCCGCGCGCGGCGTTAGCTTGGGTAAGAGGTGGGCCGTTACTCCACGGCCCCCTGAGTGACGAGCCTGGCACCGAGCGCCGCTAATCACTCCAGGTCCCTTTGTGATCCGGGTATTCAGTTCTCTCTCTCTGTGTCTCTGTCTCTCTGTCTCTCTGTCTCTGCGCTGGCAGAGTCGACTTAACACGCTCCTCGCCGGCACCGCGCAAACGAGGGAACAAACAGAAAAAAACCCCAGCCGAGTCTTTGACTGGGAATCGCAGGGATAAAGCGGCGGCTTTACCGAACGGCCGTGAACTTTGAGCTGGGATCTGTCGCTCTCTCCGGCCTAATTAACCCCGCGCTGCTGTATATCTATTTTTCCCTTCGCTTTAATATAATATAAGTCCGTCCTGCGGCTCATATCCAGCTTGACATTTGAAAAAAGATTAATGTGAACTTAACTTTTGGGGGGAGCGTGTTTGCCTAACATTACCCAGAAGCAACAGTTTGCCAGATATGATCTTTTTTACAGCGCTGGGAAAAGAGACCTGCCATTTAAGACATATTGTGGCGCTACGCCTCAGCCGCGCATCGCCCGCTTTCTGACGTTCGCCTTTAAATGGGGCTCTTTCTTCATCGCTCTGAATGCTCTTATTGAGGACAACTGGCAGCCGTGAACAACCAATAACACCCCGCGCATTAGCATAGAGAATAGATCCACTCTATATGTGGAGATCGAGGTGTGTGTGTGTGTGTGTGTGTGTGTGAGAGAGGGAGAGAGAGAAATGTGTGTATGTGTTTATGAAAGAGAAAGAGATGTGAGTGTGTGTGTGAGAGAGAGAGAGAGAGGGATGTGATTCATGTGAGTGTGAGAGAGAGAGCAAAGTGTGTGTGTGAGAGAGAGAGCGAGAGAGAGAATGTGTGCGAGAGGAAGAAAGAGAGAGAAAGAGACGGATGTGAGTGCGAGAG
This sequence comes from Clarias pachynema, assembly GCA_030014365.1. Taxonomy (NCBI): domain Eukaryota; kingdom Metazoa; phylum Chordata; class Actinopteri; order Siluriformes; family Clariidae; genus Clarias; species Clarias pachynema. The sequence continues at coordinate 26,926,070 of JAQMYL010000007.1, read as the reverse complement.
AGTGTGTAAGAGAGAGAGAGAGAGAAAATGTGTGAGAGAGAAAGAAAAAGAGAGCGAAAAAGAGAAAGAGTGGGATGTGAGTGTGAGAGAGAGAAAGAGAAAGTGTGTGTGTGTGTGTGAAAGAGAGAGAGACTGAAACGTGACGATGTTCCTGTCTGTTGTTAAACGTGGCGATCTTTAAGAAGCACCGCTTTACGATGTCACGTGACGTCACCGCGTGTTAACGAGCACGATGAGGTTTTACACAAATAAAGAATTTAATTTCTCCGGTTTTACACGTTGTGTGTCTGTTCTGCTGAGTTTGTAGAAGAAAGACGCTTGTAGGAAGAATGAGAGAGAGAGAGAGACAGGGAGAGAGAGAGATAGAGAGAGAGAGAGAAGGACAATATGGGTCTGGACGTGAACAGATAAAGCTGAGCGTGTTACTCACGTAAACAGTGCGAGTTTATCCCCGGCTCCCAGATCACTTCTTAGTGGATTTTGATGAATTCATGAAAATGACCTGAAAAAGAAGAAAAAAGAACGAGTGAGAGACTCTTACTGAAAGGAGACATGAACAGAGAGCAAGACGGAGGGAACGAGTGACACGCGGCTTACGAGGCAAAAAGCAATACAGAGAGACGTAAAGAGAGGGACAGACGTAAAAGAGAAAAAGACAGAGACAAAGAGATACAGAGTGAGGGAAAGACAGACAAAAACAGAGAGAGCGAGAAAGAGGGCGAAATGAACACAAAGAGACAGAAAGAGACACCAATAAAGACAGAGAGAGAGAGGATGTAAAGGAGGAAGGCAAAATATAAAATAGAAAGACTGAGAGAAAGAAAGAGATAAAGGTTGGGAGTAAGAGAAAGAAAAGAGAGAAGGGACACAGAGACAGGAGGAAAGACTGAGAGAGCGACAGACAGGGAGAGTGATGTGACAAGGGAAAAAGAAAAACAGAAAGAAAGACAGAGAGAGAGAGAAAGAGAGAGAAAGAGAGAGAGAGAGAGAGAGAGAGAGAGAGAATCATAGGTAGACAGAAAAAGATGCAGAGAGATACACTGCAAGAGAGACAGGGATAGAAGAGTGAAAAGGGAAAGAAAACCAGACAGAAAGACAGATAGAGAAAGAACGATAGACTAAGAGAGAGAGAGAGAGGCAGACAGAAAAGGAAAGACAGAGACACTGAGGTAAGAAAAAGGAGGAGTGAGACACAGACACATACAAAGAAAAAGAGACAGGGAGAGACGTGAAAAAGTGCAGCGTGTGACAGACTGAGTGACAGACAGACAGACAGACAGAGAGACAGAGAGTGAGAATATGACAGACAGACAAAGAGAAAGACAGATTAAGTGAGAGAGTGAGAGATTTAGAGAGAGAGAGACAGGCTAGAAATGGGAGGAGAGAGACACAAAGAGTGACAGAGAGACAGGAAAGAGAAAAATACAAAAGGAAAGACAAGGAGTGAGAGACAAAGATCGAGAGAAAGAGAGAGAAACAGAGAGAGAGAGAGAGAGAGAGACAGGTTCGGCTGCAAACATTATCTGCTGAAGTTAAACAGCTCTCTCTCTCTCTCACACTCTCTCTCACACACACACTCTCTCTCTCTCTCTCACACACACACACACTCTCACACACACTCTCTCTCTCTCTCTCTCTCTGAGGATGTTGACTCGAGACAGTGTTTGGACTCGGTGTCTCTGACTCCTCATTAATCCCGCGTTTTTTTGATTCTGCTAATAAACGCCTTTCATATAAATTCAATCTCGCGCGCGGGCCTCTCTCACACCGCGCAGCGCTAATGATTTATTTAGCTCTCGGCCTCAGATCAGCTCGACCACGGGCGAGAGAGAGAGAGACAGAGAGAGAGAGACAGAGAGAGAGATCACGAGGGAAAACACCACAAACAGACGCTTTCTTTAATGTAGCTGCGCGGTGTTTAGCTTATCTCAGCAAAAAGTTGTTGCATTTTTTAAATCTCAACTTGAAGAAAAAGGAAAAAACATTATTTTCACAAAAAAAAAATGAGATGAAATGAAGGAGGGGAAAATAGATGTGTGTTTGTGTGTGTGTGTGTGTGTGTGTGTGGTGACCGGTGAGGGGAGGGGGTAGAGGGGTGCACAAAGCTCATTGATGTTCATTTCTGCACATTATTCTGTTTTTCACAACACGCCGCGATCTCATTACCAGCTGATTTATACAATTAGCCCGCCTCGGCACCGCCAATTAAACAAGGACACAGGGGTTTAAGGTCACAGCTAATTGATCCGCCTGCAATTTCTGCTCCCTCCATCTCAGACGAGGGGGGAACGAGAGCCCTCCGTTCACACACACACACACACACACACACACACACACACACACACATTCATCACAGAAGAGGAACCGCAGGAGATCCAGCGAGAACTTGCAGACTGGTTCTCTATAGAGCTGCGAGCCTCAGTGTGTGTGTGTGTGTGTCTGTGTGAGTGTGTGTGTGTGTGTGTGTGATGGTTTACAGGCGCCTTTAACAACATCCTTCACATCCAGATGGAGCTCTGTCCTGGATTCTGATTGGTCCAGATTCTGATAGCGTTTTTGTTTCTATAGTAACGGTTCTATCGTTCGGAGCGACGTATTAACGAGAATCAACTGACTAATGGGAAAAATACTCCTGACGAATATTAAGCTGAAATGTTCTGTAAGGAGACGTATATTAGTTTAACACCGATGGAATGAGTCTCCAGTTCCAGAGGAGCGACGGCTCAGAGCGGAGGACAGGAAGAGGACACTCGCGTCCTGGATGTGAGACACTGCTGTTATATTTTAAATAATTAAAGAATTCTAAAGCTTAGAAAAGATCCCAAAAGGTGCTCTTGAGGATGGAGAGTGTGTGTGTGTGCGTGTGCGTGTGTGTGTGTGTGTGTGCGTGTGTGTGTGTGTGTGTGTGTGAATGGAAAGCCGTTGTCATCGAAATCACACCTCAGTGTGAGGTATCCTAGGGGAGCGCTGTAGGCCTGTGTGTGTGTGTGTGTGTGTGTGTGTGTGTGTGTGTGTGTGTGTGTGTGTGTGTGTGTGTGTGTGTGTAAGAGAATATTCATACAGATCGGTAGCTCCAAAAGTAAAACAAGAGGCTCTCAG
>JAQMYL010000007.1:26912560-26922871 GCA_030014365.1 Clarias pachynema | reverse complement strand
GTGTGTGTGTGTGTGTGTGTGTGTGTGTGTGTGTGTGTGTGTGTGTGTGTGTGTGTGTGTGTGTGTGTGTAAGAGATCCATAAACGGTTTCTCCTTCAGTCGGATTATATACTCCTCGTTGTCGTTGAGCTTTAATAAAGACTGTCCTGTTTTAATTGCCGGGTAAAAAATTAACGACAATTTGACTTTATAATTTTATGCTAATTGAGAGAATTGATGAGGAATGAAAGGAGGAGAGGAACGACAGAGAGGAGGAGAGGAGGAGAGGAACGATGTAGGCTCAAGTCTGGATTCAAAAGAACTTTCTCTTTGTTAATAAAATAATAATAATAATAATAACAACAATAATAATAATAATATAGCACAGTGCAAAGGTGTGTGTGTGTGTGTGTGTGTGTGTGTGTGTGTGTGTGTTAGTAATTGCGTGATGATGGATTTCACTACAGAGAATAACAATCAGCCCCGAGTCGCTTTTATTAGTTTCCCAACTGTTTTATTACTGACGCATTGTGTGTGTAATTACACCAGCAGTGATCTCTCTCTCTCTCTCTCTCCCTCTCGCTCTCTCTCTCTCTCTCTCTCGCTCTCTCTCTCGCACTCTCTCGCTCTCAGATGGAGGCAGGAATAGAGACAGAAAAGAGGCAGTAAGTGAGAGAGGAGAACTGAGAAAGAAAGAGAGGTCGTGTGAGACAGAGAGGGCAAAAGACGGATGAAGTGAGAGAGACAGAAAAAGGCAGATGAGTGGAGGTAAGGACGTAAAGAGAGAGAGAGAGATGGATAGAGAAAAAGAGCAAGAGACAGAAAGTGATAAAGAGACAGTGAGACAGAGACAGATAGAGAGAGGGAATAAGAGAGAGAGAAGGAGAGAAGTAGAGAGACATACAGAGAGAAGGAGAAAGGCAGATAGAGAGAGAGAGAGAGAGAAACACAGTTCACACTTCGCCATGATTCTTTCAGGAAATTTAAAAGTGCATGCACATGTTTGTGTATGTGTGTTTGTATGTGTGTGTGTGTGTGTGTGTGTGTGTGTGTGTGTAAATGAAAACAACGCTACAAGATTTAGAGTTCCACTCCATCTCTCCGCCGCGCATCGTCCCAACACATGTCTCTAATAAACACAACACCGCAGAGTGACTGCTGAGAGCAGGAGTTAACACACACACACACACACACACGCGCGCGCGCACACGCACACACATTAACTTGTGACTCGACCCGAACGTGTCTGAATGTGGAGCGATCGTTTCTCTCACATCTCTCTCTCGAGTCCCGGATTCTGATTGGCCCAGAGAGAAAGTCGTTGATTAGTTTCCTGTAACAGCAGCTCTGGCGGTCGTGCAGCTACAACTCACAGGTTTGTAGACGATAATCACTCGCTCTGATACGTTAATGTTACTATAGCAACATGACATGCAGAAGATAATAAGTCGATGAAAACAGGTTGATGTGCGTACAGTGTATACAATGGAAGGAGTCTCCAGTTTTAGTGGTAAAGCTGTAAGTAAAGGGATTTTTTTTTTTTTTATCTTTACGAGAGAGAGAGAGAGAGAGAGAGAGAGAGGTGAGGAAACTCGTTACTAGACATTGTAATACCACTCAGTGTGTTTGTTCATCGAGTACACGACGTCTATAAAAACATACAAATATTTTCACACACACACACACTTACACACACACACACTTACGCACTCTCCCTTTCTCCCTCATGCTCTTCCTCTCTCTCGGCTTGTTTTAGAGAAACCTCCTCTAACAACAACACGCTTTTAGACGTCCTCCGAGGTGAGCTTTTAAGAGACGAAACCTGCACACCCAAGCGCTTCAACTCACTGGTCAGCTCGTATTGCGCTCCGTGACGTGACATGGAACATTTTAAATTGCGCCCCGTCACCTAAAGCTTTATTCAGGCCTCTGAACCAACGGCAAGGGAAAAAAAAAAAAAAACACATTACCTCTATACCTCTATACCTCTATACGCTCTTCCCATCCCTGCGCTCGCTCTTCTTAGTCCACAACATGTTAAAGAGGAGATTTAGCAAAGGCAGTTACTGGGACAAAAGAGCCAATCTGGCCCATCAGCAGGTCGCTCGTGTAGCCGGTGCAGGCCAGGTTATCTCTCCGCCAACAGCAGGGCCAGAACCGCGGCCGGAAAAAGGGGTGAAATGGGGGGGAAATGAGGCAGGAGGCCTTAGACCAGCAACACAGGCTAAGCTCTCATTCTAGGATTGGATGGAAGGAGGAGAGGATGAAGGATGTGTATGGGGGGGGGGGGGGGGATAGGGGGGTTGAAAAAGCTCCTTGCCTGTCATTCGGCACGGACCCTTATTGTCAAATTCAATCTCCAGCTGGACAAAAAGCGACTCGCGCCTGCACTCCTTCCAAAAGGGAACGCGGTTCCCCAGCAGCTAGTCGACTTAATTATCGAGCGAGGAGATAAAGCTATCGGACGGAGAGGAGGTTCAGGAGGAGGAGGAACGCTGGGACGAGGAGGAGGAGGACGAGGAGGAGGAGGAGGAGGAGGAGGAGGAGGGATATCCTAAGTACTGCTTAACCATCTCCGTAGGAGGTGCTGTGATGGCTAAGAATTAGCTAATCGTTAGCGTGACTCTACGGCGCGGTACGACTTAGCGATAAGGATAGAAAGCGTCATTAGACTCAGTATATGAAAACAGCAAGAACATCAGGTGTTTTGTAATGTTGTAATATTTACTCGTTTATTTTTTTTTTTCGTAGTCATGATCACGTGACCTGTACAGACGACACCACAAACTATCTAAGAGAACCGATAAAAACCGATTGTAAGGAAACAACTGACTATTTTTGTTTATTTTTGTTTGTTTTTTACAGATGTTCCAACCACAGTCGCTCGAACTATGACTAGAAACGGATAAAAGCACCGGCAATATCGACCTTTACAGCGAGAAAGACAAAAAGTGGAACCATTACTGCTGATGGCGAGACAGAGCGTCTCACCGGCTTTGAGGTTTTACCAGTGATTGATCTCAATTTTTTTTTTGCACTTCTGGTTTGATGCTAACTGTATTCTATTGCTTTGTTCCATACATGTAATGTTGAATCTACTCTGACGGCGGCGTGCGACGGTGTGTGTTATTCCTGCCTGAGCTACAGTAGGAAGGAAGGAAGGAAGGTGTGTGTTGTTCACTCCATAAAAGAAACTGTAAAAAATCCACCGTATCTTTGAGGTTTCTGGGTTTTGCGGGTAAACGCGGCCAGCTTGAGGAGGTCGATCGCGCCCCTGGAGTCACAATCACGGGTTCGAGACGGAGTCTGTTTCGGCGACTTACCGTCCATTCTCTTCGCTCGTGCGCACTCCGGCTCTCTTATCGCCCACACTCTCGTTTTAGCCGCTGAAATCCTGTTCACCACATACTGGTTTTTAGAAGCTGTGAAATGAGTGCCGGAGAAGCGTGGCCACAATGTCCGCCCGTGTTGCCACTGGCCTCGAAAATGGGCTCGGGGCTTTTTGTCCAGGGAATGCATAAATGGAAGTTTTTAACACCTCAAAGGAAAGAAGGGCTTTTGTGAGGCCGCGCTGGTGAAAGTCGTCGCTCTCCTGAGAAGGCAGAGTGCTGCAGGACAAAAAGACCAGGAGCCCCGAGCAGCGGGAGGCAGGCTCGGCCACGACACACACACACACACACACACACTATCACTAACCTATATACACCTCTATCATCTTTTACCGACTCAAACAAAGGTCAAAATCATCCCTTAGTTCCAGTGACCTGAGCACGATCGCTCAAAACACTCAAACCCTTCAGGCGGTTGCTGAGTAAATCTCCCGACAAGAGGAAACAGAATGAAAACAAAGTCACACTGATTAATTCACAGTCGAACTTTAGTAAAAAAACAACAACAACACAACAATAATAATAATAAGAATAATTCCAAGGCTTCCTTTCTTTCGATTGCGCTTCTGAAATTCACTCGTTTCATTTTTTCAGACAACAAAAGCCGACAGCGAGTGAGCGCGCACGCGAGTCACGCATCCACAATAAACATTTAAATGCAAATAAATCCCCGGCACAAAAGGACCTGCATCTTCTGTCACAGGCAACATAATCAACCTGCAATTGTCTCCTGACTTTCAGCCATTTTTTCAGTGACGAGGTCTAAACGCAGAGCATCTGTATTCAAATCACCGCGCTCTTTAAAAGGGATTTTTAAAAAATGTATTTATTTACTCCCCCCCTCCCCCTCCTCCTCCTCCTCCCCCCCACCGACGGTGCCGAAAGTCAATCACATGGTGAATTAAACCAGAAAGGAATCAATTGATCCAGAAACGATCGGGTTACAATCAGACGCCATCAGTTGTCCAAGGAAATTATTAGGAGGGTTTTTTTTTTTTTTGCTTTGTTTTGTTTTATTTTGTGAAAGCGATTGAGACACTGTCACATTTTCAAAGATTACATTTGCAATTGAATTGAAACCGGCGGCGGCTTCAGACCGACTGAAGCGACGGCAGCGTGAAAAGATGAACGCGTATTTTTTTAGCAAGTGAAGAGAAAGAAGAAAAAAAAAAACGATGGCCTTCGCGCTCTTCACGGCTGCGATGAAGGTCGTGGAGTTACTGCCGCTGGCAGTGATGTTGATTGTTTTCCTCTAAACGCAGATCCTGAAAGGTTATATCCCTCTTACGCCACAGCAAATATCATTCTTATTATTATTTGTTATAATTTGAAACGTCCATGAAACAAGTTAGCTCCTGTTCTCACTTACGTTATAGCAGCTGTACACAGTCCGGCCCTCGTCACTGTCAATTTTCAGAACTTTATCTCAAATTTTCTTGAAGATTTCAGGGAATCTTGAGGCTGTAAACGTCACAGCTTTACCACTGACACTGGAGACTCCTTCCATGTATGTTATTCATTTATAAGCTGTCACTATAGAAATGATAACGTATTAAAACGCTACTGCGCTACTTGTCAATCCATCAGTTTAGAGTCCAGATGGTTATATACTAATAACAAAACAAAAAAACAAAAAAACATAAAGCAAGACATAAAAGAAAATATTTGATACATTTCTAAAATGCAGTCGTAAAGTCTTGCCTTAACCTGCACTGGGAAAGAAATCAAAGGATATGAAGATCCGGCCTCCGTCTGTCCAAAACCCGAAACCCGAGCGCTTTTTACGGCGAGCTGAACATTTCCTCGGGCGTTCTTCGTAGGAATGTAAATCTTAACCGTGATGGACAGCCGTGTTTACGGCGAGCCCTATACGCCCGGTTTACGCATTGAAACAATTAACATTCTAACCTCTCACTCGGGTTGTTTACACTAACGCCGATCACGCCGATCTCTCCTCCCGCTCGAAATCCCCCCCGATTAGTCGGCACATGTCACGGGCCGCGCAAACGAGAGGCGTATGGAAGGCTGGAGAGAGAAATGATCGGTTTGAGAATATCTCTGCATTCTTAATTTTCTAGAGAGGGAAATGATTTAAAGGACGCGGAGCACAAATCTTGGCTGACACGACCGGAGCTGGCGAGGCAATCTCGCTCTCCGTCCTGGAGAAAAGACAGAGAGAGAGAGAGAGAGAGAGAGAGAGAGAGAGGAGCTCATGAACACAGAGCACTTTCCTCTCTCTGGTGAAAAACAAATGCATCGTTTGAGTCACTGATCGGCAGCATAATTGAGTTTATTACTAGTTTTTTTCCTTTTTTTTTGTTAGAGAGAGGGAAAAAATAGAGCTTTTTGAAAAGTAGAGGTCAAATTATCTCTCCAGTCAGGCAATAAATAAGTCAAACAAGGTAAGGGCCTTGCGTCCTGCCAGCAGTATTTTAGAGCAGAATTCAATTAGCGTGAGGGGAAGAAAAAAAAAAAAAACGTCTGCTGCTTCTCGGCTCGGTTATTAGAGACACGTCCTTTCCCATGATGCAGCAGCAATCAGCTTTTCAGGTGCTGGAGAAGAGACGAGCAGGTGTACAAGGACGAGAGCGTCTTCAGGAACGCAATCACACTTTGGAGTTTGGAGAAATTACACAAGGCGTGTGATTGCACCAGCATGCAGAGGAGAGGCCTTTATCATGATCATTATTATTATTATTATTATTATTTTTATTATTATTATTAAATCCCCATGAGGCAGGAGTGATGATCTCATCCGGCAATATCCATCTAACCTTGGAGATTTTACCAAAAGGCTTAAACTGTGTTTATAAAATTTGCTCAAAAAGGTCCAGCTAAGCAGCTAGCATGACAACTTAGCGATAACGTTCACCGATATACAGTGTCCGAGTGATTGTGACATCAAACTGTATCAAAACTTACATTTTATTCAGCCTGTGTTACATTAAAATATATATATATATTTATTTCTTTTTATTGCACTCTAATAAATTTCACTTCACACACACTAGCACACGTCTTGTGGAGCAGGCACACTTCCTATTAGCTGTGTTAGCTAGCTACGTCATGGGATAACTGGAAATCTTAATATTTAATAAATTTAATAAGTTTACATTACAAAAATTGTTAGTTAATTATTTATCTAGCTCATACTGAATTAATGTCAAGTTAACTGGTGAGGTTTGAGATAATGTAAAATTTATCAAAAAATTAGCAGAAATTTTTTATCAATGTACCTTTTTGTTTGTTTTGTTCGTTTTAGCCATCGCTAACTACGTTCATGTCGTGAAGCCAGAAATTTCGCATCCCAAAATGTAGAAAACACACACGGGACACGACACCAAGAAAAGATGAAACGAAATTTTTAGGTTTTCTTTCATAGAGGCTCCTCACGTTATCGACAATGAACATCGGTTTCGAAAGTCATTCAGAAAATAAATGCATGATTCGATATCTATTAATCATTAAAGGTCCTGTTATGTTACTACTTCTTTAATAAGTTCTTTAACACACACCTTTTATTTCACTCCCACTCCAAACATGCCATTTCAGTGTCTATGTAAATGAGCTCCCGCTGAGCCACGCCCCCTAAATAGAACAGCGGATCAAGAGCGATGAGCCGCGGGAGAGACTCTTATTTTATATATATATATATATATATATATATATGGGGTCACAATAGGGGGAAACACAAAAATGATTACAAAATAAAAGCCGGGAATGTTTGTTGTTTGAACACGTACAACTGAGACCAGTGTGAACGTCTAGACGTGACTAAGACGTGAGTCATTGTTTCTTTTGAAAAATAGGTGTCCTTTAAACGTACATTTTTTTAAACAATTCATGTTATCATTAATTAGTTCTGATCTAGTTGATCTGATCAGAGAAGGTAAATAAACATAAAGATTTGACGAAAATTCTTTCCTTTCCCAATGAGCTGAGGATCTGCTACAGAAGCCGTCACGGTGCGCATGAAAAACAAACATGTGCTAGATTTATTTATTTTATTTAAGATAAATACTGTGGATCGCTTGCGGCCGGTCCGCCGGTTGATCAGGAGGTTGAAGTGAATCTGAACTCTCCCACGTTCCTTTCCATAACGCGAGTGATTGTAAATGTTATTAGACGTACACGGTGGTCAGAGAACCTAAAAGAAGAGTAATAAAGTAAAAAGGGGAAAAATTAAACACACACACACAAAAACACTCCACACGCCCAACCTTACAAACCTTACAACCATACAAACCTACAATGTGGCCTTTGTGACATAATGCTGGATTTTTGGAAAATAATCCGAATTTTCCTATCCCATCTCTCCAGTAATAACAACTTACATCACGTAGCGCTGCTTATGTGTGCCGTAAGTGAATTTTGGGTTTTTACCAAAAAAAAAAAAAAAGATTCTCGGTTCGAGAGGGGGTAAGACAAACACCAGCAAACGGTTATTATGTTCCAGTCGTGCCCAGAGAGCCCATTAGAGCGTGGCACCGGCTGTGTGAAACCTGAAGAACTCCTCCTCACCTAGCGAAGGCCGGAGCAGACGGACTTAACAAGCCAAACGTCTGCGCAATAAAAAACGAATTCATTTTTTAAAGAGTTTCTCGGGAACTTCGTATCCGTCAGTTGAGTTGAGCAAAGCATGAACGACAGATTTTAAGAGATCCTCTAGACCACACACACACACACACACACACACAGAGCTGCTGATAGCTCCATGAGGTTAGCATTATCGGTGATGAAAGCACGACAGGTGGGTCACATGTAAAAGGTCTCGACATTTCCCTAACGCCTGCTTAACACATGGCCTGCGTTATACTCGACCTATACGTATATATATATACATTTCTAACCCCGCGCTCTTCTGCTTCGCCCGATAAATCTGTTAAAGACGTAAATGAGAGCACGACTTGAGAGAAAGGTGGCACGAGGAGAACACTCGGCTCTCAACCCCCGGGCTCGGCACAACTTCACACGTTCTCGTCCAGATTTTTCAAGCATCATGTAAAGTCGAGTGTCAGAGCGACGGCTTGATTACAACAGCACGTCTCTCTTAAAGCGCACACACACACACACACACACACACACACAGATCCCAGCTCAGGGGGGGAAAAGGGCACCAAGGGGATGTGGATAAAGTGTAAAATATAGAAAAAATAAATAAAAGAGGAGTGTTTGTGCTGTATATTGAAAGGATCCAAACTTTAAACCAGAGCATTGTAAAATCAAACACGGTGTTCTTATGATTATGAAAGCTTCGCCGCTGCTCAGTGGACACACTGCTCTCTATTTCCTTGTGCCGCACAATACGAGTTCAAAGTTTGACCCGTGAAGTATTATTTTCCTCCGTTTCCAAAGGATGTGAAAGGCTTCGAGATAAGCAGCCTTCAGCTATAAATCCAAAGAACGTTAAGCTTTTTATATATAATGCTATTTTATATATATATATATGTGTGTGTGTGTATATATTTTATTTTATTATTATATTTTTTTCTGAGCAGGAAAAAAACGAAGCCCTGTTGAAATCAAAAGGCAAGAGGAAGGTTATTCTGAGGAGGAAGTCACTTGTGAAATTATAAAAGTCGTCAGAGATTGCGGTCTATTTCAGACGCTTTACACGGACCCGACGCAGGTGATCGCACCGAGATCGAGACTGAGAGATGAGAAGAGAGAGGAGGAAAGCGATGCTAATCTCCCTGTCGACACCAAGCGATAAGAAAAAAACCGCCTCCGGAGGCGAAGAAGAACAAGAGACAAAGACGGATTTTACAACTGCGGTGCTGCCAAGTCCGAGATTTTGACAAAAGAGAATGAAGAGCGTTGATTAATTTTCTATAACAGCAGCTTGGACAGTAGTGCATGTTTTATATCGAGTCTGTATGCGTTATTGTTTTTATGTTTAGGAAGGAATGTAGGAAGGAAACATGCAAAGGTGAGGTGGGACTCGAACCCTCGACCCTGGAGGTGTGACGCCAACAGGGAGATGTGATTTTATATTAAATACTGTATGTAAGACCTGGAGTACAGTGGCTGAGCGCTCTGCGCTGCTGGATTGAGGCTTCAGTCTCTTTTACGTTTTTGAGATCAATAAAGTATCTCTCTGTCTATCTTGTTCCTTCATGACTGCTGCTGTATAAGAGGAATAAAACACTTCAGGACATCACTGCGCGGGTGGCAGCTCCGTTCAGCAGCTCCATCTGTGTCGTCTTCTTCTATATGTCTTTTGGTTTCTGTTGTTTATTTTCACTTTTCTCATTCCTAGTTTTTAATGGTCTATCATATGGATGTGGAACTCAAGTCAATCAATAAAATATCTATTTATCTATCTATCTATCTTGCAGTTACAGGAAATGAACCAACTTCAGGGTGTTAACAAACAGCGACTCGCACCACCCTGATTAATGTTGATTAATTTCCGAACACAGCACCACCTCAAGCATCTCCATCCCCGTTCTCAAAAATTACCTAAAATAATTAAGATAATAATAATAATAATAATAATAATAATAGAGATCTTTAAAAGAAAAAAGAGAGCGAGAGAGCGCGCGCGCGAGAGAGAGAGAGAGGATGATATCAGAGGTTTGTGGATGATTTAAAAAAAATTCTTCCTGCTTGTTTTTTTTTTTTTTTTCCATTTGAATATTCATCCAGTTTCCACGTCCCCAAGAAACTCTTCTAATCAGAGTCACTTCCCCCTTTAATCACAGGGGCTGTAATTACCTTCTGATAAAGCGTTTTTTTCCCCGCACTCCTCCGTGTCACTCACAGGTCTAGTGCGTGGAATACGAGGCTAAAAGCTGTCAGACGTCACACGTTCAACCTTTACACTTCATCACTGACCTAAAACATCTCACAAATGCTGGACGAGTAAAAAATTTATCAATAAATGAATTATATATATATATATATATATATATATATATACACACACACACACACACACACA
>JAQMYL010000007.1:26789120-26809155 GCA_030014365.1 Clarias pachynema | reverse complement strand
CAGCGCCGACTGGTCGGAAGGTCTTGATTAATTCCCTGTAACAGCAGCTCTGACGAAATCAACGCGCTCGCTCTGGTCGATCTTATACAGCAGACGCTTCACTGATAACAAATAGATTTTTAAAAATGACATAATTGTTGTTTAATGAGGAGGACGTGCTAATGTAACCTTTACGGAAGGAGTCTCCAGTTTCAGTTCCTCTTTAAAAGTTTAAATCTCTTTAAACCATGTCAGGCTACAGATTATGTAAAAACTACAATGCTGTTATTTAATAAAAGAAAACAAAGTGTGATTATCTGTAAATGATCCCGTCGTATATGAGGAATAAATCGCTCCATGACCTCGCTCTTATTCCAAAACCTCAACAATGACCTCAGTTTGTCGCTCATTACTTTTTTTCCCGTAACACTAATGACACACAATGTGTTTCTTTGAAATACGAATCATGTGAAAGATGAGACACTCACAGTTCCTGCACGAAGAAATCCGTGTTCTCCGGAGATATCTGACCCGTCACGGGATGCCGGAACGCCGTGGTTCTCTGGTTGTGGCTGAAAGAGAAGAGAGAAAGAGAAGAGAGGCGATGATGATAAGCGATACACGAGGAGAAACGACACGACCGATCCATCATTACTCGTTGGCGTGTAGTGGTCATGCATTCCGCAGGAACACACCAGGAGAGCGGATGAGTTTCCCAGCACGGTGCAGAATGTGGAACGGGCCCGAGGCCAAAACACGGCTCACGCTGGCGCGCACGGAGCGCCGAGCTCAGCACAAAACTCAGCAGCAGCGCTGGAACTTTATTGATTTTAATTATATGGGGGTCAGACGTAGCTTTAACCTCGCCATCGAGAGACTGAGACGAGGATGAGGCTTGTGGAGACGATGAAAAAGAAAAAAAAAATCCATCATCTTGTTAGTGTGGGACTAGGGGTGTCAGTTTTTCTACACTGAGAGTCTCGTGCTTAATAACGTGGAACTGAGACACGAGAAATAGCAGACAATAAAAATACTGACAGTTTATAACGCAAATTCTGTAAATTAAGCTGGAGCAGAGGCGTGTGTATATCAGGGACTCCTGTGTATTTCATTAATTTATTGTCTAAATTTGGCCTGTTTTGTTTTAGCACTTGTGTTTAAGTTTCAGTCCCGTGTGAGGACTCTGATCAGCGCCTCCTCTATACTGTCTGGTTTAATTCTGGTACAGAACTTCAGTCTAATACCCCTATCTCGCCTATGCGGTTTGACTCACGGTGAGATGCGGAGTTACTGTAGGCATCGTGGGTCGCCGCGATTGTTCTGTAAGGACCGCAAGCTTCCGCGAGGACCGGCAAAAAAATTTAACGTTTAATTTTCCGCGCGGAAAGATGGAAACGTACTTACAGCGCCAAAAACTCGCGGTGAATCATGATGAACCCTACTTACGGCCACCGCGCGAAACCGCGTAGGTGAGATAGGGGTATTACTCAGGATTAATGCAAATCCCTCTTATTTTATTTTATTTTATTACATTTGATCTGCATATACGTCTGCAAGAAGCTTTCTGTAGATCACTATGTACTGCTTTCATGGTCATTAAAGAGTGGAGCTAAATGTCTCTAAAAGTGTGTGTGTGTGTGTGTGTGTGTGTGTGTGTGTGTGTGTATACCGTGTCGTAATGGCAAAACGCATGGTCCCATAGGAAATAATGTAAACGCAGATAATCAGTTCCGGCCACCCAAAAATATGACCAATATTACAGATTTTCAACACTATAATCATATTTTTGCAGATAAAAACAATCAAATCATTTAGAAACGACGTGTAAGTGAAGTGAAAATGTATATATATATATATAAATACACATTAATCCTCACTTAAGCTTAATTTATGATTCCTCTCGACACCGGTTTCTTTAAAAACCAAACTAAAAGCGACTCCCTTTTTTTCTTGCTGCCGTCTTTGATGACGTTCTTTGGACCTCTTGGTGCTGTGGGTCACTAAATCTTGCACCAAATGCAAAAAATCCCACAAAACAATATGTAAACTCAGTTCGCTTGGCTTTCCACTGACGCAAACAAGTTTTCCAGGCGTACGCTTCCAAACCAGTGGCGTCCAGACGTACGCGCGACTTGGCCACCATTCCGTCACTCATATGGCAAAAATGCTTCGTATGCTGATGCTAATTTCTTGCAAAATTCCAAAATTTTTAAGGAGAAAGTATTCCGAGGCACCGCTGTAATTTATAGACACACATTCTATAGTCTATATTCGTCTTTATTTATAGTCTTTATTTAAATTGCATTTTTTTTTTAAAGGTACAAACATTTAATTTAACAGAATATCAATATTTACTGATGCTTAAAGATGATTCTGATCAGATTTATACCAAATTCCAACGTTTCCTCTTTATTATTTAAAAACCGCGTCCACATTTAGCGAGACCCCGTCCCAGCCGTTAGTGTCTTTACTACTTAAAACACACACACACACACACACACACACACACACACCAGTTCAGTCTATTTTCATCCTGTCTGGGTGTTTTTATCTGCGCTGAGAGTCTCGGGCTCTTCAGTGTGACGTGTGAGTTCGACTGTGCAGCGGGTCTGAAGAGGCTCTCGACCCCGTGCTCGAGTTATCACCTACACCCAGCTGGAACACTGCCAGCCTGATTAGGAGAGAGAGAGACCTGACTGTCTGGCGAGCGCTGAATCACGAACAAGCGTTTAGTCGTTTAAACTCTCAGGCTGAGTGAACACACACACACACACACACACACACACACACACACACACACACACACACAAAAGCATTTCTGCCTTAATCATCCGCACATGAAGTGTGAAAGGAAAAACATCCCAAGCTCAACACCCCTTTCTTAACACACACACACACTCCGCCACACCCCCGCGTCGCCACGGAGACCGAGCTGTCAAACACTCCCCACGGCACCGCATGACCGAGTGTGTCAGTCTGGAAATAGTCTGTCATTCTCACAGGAATGTGGCTCAGCACCGCATTACCACATATGGACATGAATCATGTCACAGGCACCTGATACAGATAACACGCTATTAACACGGGGTCCGCCGGGAGCGGGGCTTTAATCTAACACACGTGCCGATACAGGTGGGGAAACACCTTATCACGTTCCCCTGAACAGAAACATTTCTCTTTTGCATGTGTAATGTTTCAGTATTTTAAAGATGTATTAGACTTTTATGAGAGCGCATACGCAGGCCACTGGGGGGGCGGGGGGGGGGAGGGGGTTATATATTTCTCATTTATACAGTATGTTTGCATCTGAGGTGGTAAAATGTTGAAGTTCCTCTATAATCCTACAGGTGGCGCACTCTAAACAGGCAGCACAGCGTCCTGTGTGGTAGAAGCAAATTATTCCGATTCATATTATTATTTATAATTATTATATTAAGTTCATTTAAAATTGTAATGAAATCTAAAAAAAAAAAAAATACAGCATCAGGATACTTATAGAATCATAATACGTACAGAATCTCAAAACAAGCTGAATCAGCACCGGGGGATCGTGATGATATCATATCAGTTGGTCCCTGGTGATTTTCCTCCTGTATAATTCACTCGTCCTGTATACAGGGGGGGTCCAGGTCTATCCCGTGAGGCGTGGTACACCCCGGATAAACCGCCAGTCCATTACTGGGTCCAAGCACTCATTCACACACTACCAGCAATTAGGGAAGACCAAGTAACCCAGTCTGCATTTCTTGAGATTTAACTGTTGGAGGAAACCGGAGTCTGTGGAGGAAACCACGGGGAGAACACGCAAACTACAGCACACGCACACGGACCCCGAGGCAGGAATCGAACCCGGGACCTGGAGGTACGAGGCCACAGTCCCAACCAGAGAGAGTCAGATAAAAGTTACTTGTAATTATGATGACGTGCAAATCTGATCTGATCCAAAAATCTGAAGTGAGCAGTAACGTGGCTCGTAATGTGAACATAAGCATAAAAAAAAAATAATACTAATTTTGATCTGTAACTTTAGATATTTAATACGTTTAAAGAAATCAAAATGTTAGCAAGATTTCAATTTACATACATCTTTATTTTTAATAATGGAATAAATAAATATTAGTTCAGCTGTATATTTATTAGTATATAAAGAAAAGCTCATTTCAGCATGTTATGAAATTGTTCTTTTAAAATTATTGTTCAAAATTAGTTGTAAAAATTAGAAGAATGTTTCGAATTCAGCAGACGAGATATCTCAGACCGGCTCACATTTACTCCTAACTCATAATCTTACAGGCATGAATGTGATTCGGGGGAGACGGTGAGATAACGAGGTTTAGGAACGATGAAGTCGACTCTGTTCGTCCAGACACACATTAGGAGTTTTTACATTTTAAAAGCAAAAGTCATGAAGCAAAAAAATGTAATTAATGAATTTATGAATGAATGAATGAATGAAGGACTCGTTTGCGACTGGAGTCCCGACGCTGTTCAGCCACCCGGAGCTGTTATCTGATGTCACACACGAGTGTTTAATATCATTACAGCACTGAATATATTAACTTACACTCCGCAAAGAGAAACATGTTGAACAAGTTTTACCAAATGTTTGCTCATAAAGACTCAGGGTTTCCCTTGAGTAATCTCTGCTCATAAATCCTGCGATAATCATCAGCACACACACACACACACACACACACACACACACACACACACAGTGAGAACACACTGTCGCTTCCTTCAGCCTTACTGCTGTAAACACCCACATACACAGAGACGCTTCATCACGGCGGCGCTCGCAAGCTCCATCCTTAAACCCGGCCTCAGAGTCGGCCTCAGACTCGGCTTCCTCACACGTCCGAGTCACAAACTGTACCTTTATAACACCATTTTTTTTGTTTTGTGCCTCGACCTCTACGTGAAACACCTTAGAAAGAGAAATGTGGAGCAAAAAGTATTTAAAATGCCCCTGAGTATAATCAACACCCAATAACATTACCAGAAACGATGAATATACATGAATATGCAAATTAGAAACCGCCCTCAATTCCTCCTGCCAACGCTAACAGACAAAAAAAAAAAACCTCAAGCCATCTTAACTAGCAAGTCAATCCGTTTGTTCATTAAAGGTCCTATATTTTACTATTTCTTTAACAATTTAAAGTGGTTAAGGCGTTAGTCTACTGATCAGAAGGTCTCAGGTTCGAATCTCAGCACTAAGAAGTTGCCAGGATTGGGTGCTTGAACGAGACCCTTAAACCCCCAAACTGCTCTGATGTATAATGAGTTGAGATGCTCTGGATGAGGTGCTGCAATGTGACAGTGTGTGTGTGTGTGTGTGTGTGTGTGTGTGTGTGTGTGTGTGTGTGTGTGTGTTTCGCTCCTTCTCCAAATGCGCTGTTTCAGTGTTTATGTAAATGATGTCCTGTAGAGACACGCCCCCTTCCAGAGAACAGAGTGGGAGGCGGGTCTTCTTGAGGTCTTATCTTATATGAGGTCACATTAGGGGGAAAATCCCGGTCAATATAGGAATACAAAAACAAGGAACAGTTTGTCTCCAGGTTCTGAACGCCTAAACATGACTAAAAAGCAACATTTGTACAATAGCTGCCCTTTAAAGAGCAAAACCCACATCCTGATTTCTATAAAAACAATATCTGTTGTTAAAAGCTCTATTTTAATACAACTACTAAACTAAATAATAAACTAAATTAAACACATTTGTGATGAAACTGCACAAGAGGGATTTTGTGATCAGAGTCTGAATATATGTTTTTATTTTTGTATAATTTATCTGTTACAGTGTAAAACAGAACGGAATAACTTTATCATCATCATCCTACAAAAACAACAGAATTTGGGACACAATTTCCTGCCAAAAATCCTAAAAACTGGCTCAGGAAAACCGTCATGACCGTTACGCTGAAGCCCTAGCTAGCCGAGCGTCTAACAATTCCCAGGTTCCAACATGATCTTAAAAATAAAAAGTTACGAAGACCAAGAGAGACAAACACAACAAACAACGACACGCGTTCTCCAGGATAATTATTCCCAAACACCAGCTAATACTGTACACACACACCACCTCCATCACAACACACTCTTCTTTTATACAGACAGTTTCCCTTTGGGATTAATGAAGTACTCTATCTCTCTCTCTCTCTCTCTCTCTCTCTCTCTCTATAGAAGAGTCGAGTCCACGTGAGTGTATGAGAGCGGTACCGTTCCCTCTGTGTGTCCCGCACGCTGCAGTTCCTGAAATCTCCGTATAAACTCCAGCGAACCGATTCCTCGTCTTTATCTTCCATCCACCGGTTTTCCCGACAGCCCGTCAGACTGAACGCTGTGTGTTTTTGTCGCCGCATTACTTCTGAACTATTTGTCACGGAATCCATTCGTCCTTCCTGAAGAAGCGGAGACACTGTTTGTTTGTCTCGGTTCCAGGAGAAGCGCAGCTCGTTCCGCAGGTCTGACGATCAGCTTTCGGCTTTGTTTTGTTTTTGTTTTTTTTACATTAGATCGTAAGCAAAGTCGAGTGTTAATCAGTTCATCTCCCGAGCAAGCTGAGGCTTCATGAGAACATTGGAGACATGGTGTGTGCACTTTTGTAAACTTTTTACACAGAAGAAAAAGTAAAGCTCTGTTAATAAACACTCTGAGTCAAATGAATACACTTGAGATTTGTGCTTTCAAACATGCCATCAAGAGCAAACCACCAATTACAAAGCTGTGGTTACACAAACATCACGTCTGTCATTACACACACACACACACACACACACACACACACACACTCTGACATTTGACTCTAACAAAAGACAACAGAGCATCCGTCACATGACTAGTGCACTCCTTAGAACGCTTCGTTTCACAGACCTCCCCATTTTATTACAGTTTAATCGGGTTTAATCGGGTCCAAGCACCTGTACCATCGCCGCCCGCGCACAACACACAACCTGTATGCTTTCTGAGCATCTTAAGATTTATAATTCATTATTAATTCTATATATTAATAACACAATTCTTCTTATAGTCACTATTGTCTCTATAGCAACAGCTCTATTACACGGACTTGTGATAATAAGCAGAATAAATGACACATGATGTGTTTTTTTTCTGTAAGGAGTCTCCAGTTTCAGAGATGAAGCTCTAGTTATATTTTCTGTGCACACTTTGTGTTTTCATACTGTAGTAACTGTAACTGTAAGCACACACTCCTCTTTACGCTTCCTGAATACTGAGAATTAAAGAGCACTCGACAGACGTGGTGTAATCAGGAGGCGTGTAATTACACCACGCTCGCGCTCGCACTCCAAAACGCCGAAATGAGCTTCCGCGTGGGAGCCGGAATTAAACCACGGAGGCGCCGATATCATCAACCAGCCTTTTAGAAATGCAATAAGATCCGTGGTGTCGGACTAAAACTGTGTCGTTGGCTTCATCGCTTCGCTTTCTGGCTCGTATGGGGAAAAAAAAAAGGGTCAGCTTGATAATCAAATGAGGCGAAAGCAGAGAAATCAGAGATCCGATCAGAGGACGAACAATGGCGGCGGAATACAGGCGGTTTCGGGTGTTTCTGATCACACGGAGGGTTGTTTGGTCAGAGGTGAGGGCTGAACCACAAAAACCCGAGTCCAAGGGTCAGTTAGCGGCGCAGCACGGCAAACAAAACCGGCGTGCGGGCGATTCCTTATCAAATGTCCTCGAGTTACGGTGCTCGTAAACGCTTAACGTGAAGGTCCTTCAAAGAGGCGGGAGATTAACAGGACCATTACGTTACTGCTTCATTTAATGTTCTTACTTTTACACACTCGAGTTACATCATAAATCTTAATTAATCCCGCGGGAAATTGAACAAGAAGTCCAGCGACTCTTTCTGACGCTTTAACATAACAACAACATGTCACGGACTTTATTTGGTTTGTACTGACTGGAGATAGCAAATACAAGCAGCGTTCAAGTCAAACCGAGACTTACATAGGGAAGGTAATGAATAATCATTAACTGACTAATTTCTAAATTTAACTAACTGAAGGATTAATAATAGAAAATGATTGTCTTGCATAATATTTCTCTGTAGTTCACATATCTATTAACTGTCCACCACAAGAGGCAGACTTGCAGTTCAGGCAGCGCACAGCATATCGTATGAGGGACATTCGAGTCAAACCGGGACTTGTGGTGAATTTCAGTGATCAGAGTCTTGTTAGTTTGTGGTGCGGTGTCTTTCTATAAAGCGTAATATGTTTAAAAACAAGTAAAATTGTCTGTTTCGTCATGTAAGGCATTTTAGTATTTATCACAATAAATATCCATCTCAGAGTCGGCACGGCGGCGTAGTGGTTAGCACTTGCACTTCCAGGGTCCGGGTTCGATTCCCACCTCTCGAGTTCGCATGTTCTCCCAGCGCTTGGTGGGTTTCCTCGGGGGACTCCAGTTTCCTCCCACTGACCAAAGACATGCAGTCTTAGTAGTGTGTGAATGAGTGTGTGTGTGTGAGTGTGTGAGTGTGTGTGAGTGTGTGCCCTGCGATGGATTGGCACCCTATCCAAAACTGTACTCCGCCTCGTACCTTGTACACAGGATAAGCGGTATAGACAATATGTGTGTCTATAATGTGCGGAGTGTGTGAGCGTTACACTACTTTCGTACGATCGTTCAGCTCGAGTGAAGAATCTGAAGCTTTAAGCAGAGCACTAATGTTCTACTTGAGTAAAGAAAATACAAACATTTAAGCAAATGAAAAGAAAACATAAAACTCATAAGAAATTTCCTGGTCGAACCTCATCCGCCTCGTCTGCCTCGTCTGCCTCCGTGTCCTCGGCTCACCTGAGCGAGGAACAGCTGATTATCTACTTCCTCCTGGTCTCATGCTGAAGGTGTGTGTGATCATCCAGATGTTGATAAAAAAGAACGATGGATCGTCAAATGCCGTGAAGTATCCGAATAATCAGATGAAGGAGATCTGGGATCGCAGTCGCCACAACCGGAGCACGGCAGAGTTTATCAGATCCTCCACCACGACCTCCTCAGTCCAGCAGTGACGAGGTCAACCAGGAGGCAGGGACTCGACCGAGAGAGGAAGTACGCCTCGTAAAAAAACAGAGAGTGTTTCGCTTGGGCACACACACACACACACACACACACACACACACACACACACACACACTCAGGTCCTATCGTATCACTTCACTCTGCAAACTTTCCACCTTACAGCGCCCAAGCTCCCAAAAGACCGCGGCTATTTTTACCGTATCGACATTCCAGAGTTTCCTCCTGCACGTTTCACAGCTGCGACACTTTTCAGGTTTCAGTGTAGAAAAAAAAGCCACATATTTTGTGTGTGAACTTTTCCGGGACGAGATTCCCGACAGCATCGCACACCGAGTTCAGTTTCAGATTAACTTCCTACGCAATCTGAGACATGACTCAAGAATTTAACCGCAACTTCGGGTTTGTACTGTAACTCGACCCACCTGATGTGAAGTTCACGTCCCAGACGTGTCACGCCTGCTCGTGGGCTTTGAGCTCGTAAACACCCTGAGGGAATGACCTCATCGGTGCAGCAGAGATAAGACCATGTGACACGCTGTTATTTATTCACCTCTAAAGCAAATATTTAGCTCAGATATCTAACCACGAGCACCGACGGTTAACAACCTCTGGAACTCTTTTGCTTTATTGTGAGATTATAACTTAATTGTGATTTTTTTTTATTTTTATTAGAACTACAGCTTAATTAATAAATAAATAAGGATAATTATTGAATAAGTAGCGTATTTGATAAATCTCATGCACTGAAGGCTATTCAATATACTGACTTTTGCAGCTAAGAACAATGTCTTGTTGTTCTGGATTAAGTTCGCTGCTCCAACAGAAAAGTCTTGGCACAATATTATTATGGAATTTAACTTTATTCCTAATGAATACATTTCTTGCATGGCACATTTTTCTACGAATGCCTTCTTCAAGATCTAGGATCCTTATTTATAATTCATTGGCCCTTTGTTATCTTTCTCCACCCTAGAGGGGTTTCCTAATCCAATGTAGGAATATTATTCTTGCTTGTTTACTTATTTATTGACTAATTTATCTACAGTATGTATTCATTTAACTTCTTTATTTTGTATCCTCCCATGTTTATGTATCTGCTAAGCTGTTGTTGTGTTTTTCAGTTTGTTTGTTTTTTGTTTAAGAAAATTTAATAAACATATTGTTTAAAAAAAAGAGTATGAGAAACTTAAAACCTCCAGGGTTCGGGTTCGAGCCCCATCTCGAGGTCTATGTGCATGGAGTTTGTATGTGTGTTATTGTTGAGCGTGTAAGTGTGTGTGTGTGTGTGTGTGTGTGTGTGTGTGTGTGTGTGTGTGTGTGAGCTGCGATTGATAGGCACCCCATTCAGGGTGTAACCCCACCTTGTGCCCCAAGTCTCCTGGTTTAGGCTCCAGGCCCCCCGAGACCCTTGTTGCAAGGGTCTCGGGGTTGGGGTTGGGGTTATTTATATGATGGAAACTTTTTCTTTACCTTAAAACCTAGAACCTGGTTTTTAAAATGTTTCTAGCATAACTAAGTGTAATTAGTTTTTAAACAGGCTGTATAAGGGAAATAAGAAGTTTACCTTTTACATAATATAATGTGTTAATATAAATTCAATCAATTAAAGCTGAATTTTAATGACATTGTTTCTGTAATCAGGTTTTAAACGTGTTAAATATCTGCTGAAGCGTTTAAATTAAAAATAAACCTGCTGAACGGACGAGCAGGACGAGAAGGATTATTTTTATTATCCAGCTGAGACGCTCACTCTCTAAACACAACCTCTCACAAATCAACACTATCCACTCTTCAGTAAACATCATCACACACTCCGTCCTGGTCGTCTTCCAACCGCTGCGGCTTGAACGCTGATGCAGAAAAGTTGCTTTTTCTCTCTGCACCCTCTCAGCTGGTCCACCAGTAGAGAATGCTCTTCTCCCAGCAGTAACTTTCTCTTCCACACCTCATCATCTTATCACATCATCACCTTGCCCTTTTCCCCTTTCTGCTTTCTGAATGACCTCCACAGCTCTCCCCTGCAAACAACAGCAATTCAGTGGCTCGATCCCCCTGAAAGCCTAAACCGTAACATTAAAATCACCTGCCTGATCTGGTGTAGTTCCACTTGTGCCTTCAAAACAGCCCTGAGGAGACAAGGCCTGGACTCCACTAGACCTCTGATGATGTGTGTGGTGTCCGGCACCGTCAGTTGCGAGGTCCAATCCATGGCACCTTGAAACCTTTTTACATCAGGGCACCGGGATCGTTCCCGAGAACACTTGCTCCCAAAGTCTAGTTCATTTTGATCAGTGAAATTGCAAGTGTTCTGCACTCGGAGACCACGCACGAGTCCACTGGAAAAGGAGGTCTTGAGAATGAAACAACGTACTCAATCTACTCAGATATGGAAGCCAATTGTACCTGAACAGGTAAGTGGACGTGACATCATCAGTGCGGCGTGTCTCCTCCGAAATCTTAGTGTGTGTGTAGCATGTTCCAGTCTCATCCTCTGACCTACACATCCCATAGCTGATACTGTAGGAAGGCGTGCGAACGTGTCACTTTTGACATTTTCTTTTCCCAAAATAACAATATTAGGCATAGTGCAAAGGTTAACTTCCTTGTTCTCTTCTTCTCTCAGATTCACAAACCTATTAGGCTCACACTGCCACCTGCTGTATCGGAGAGTGTAAATATGCAAGTGTACCCGAGTACGCAGAACAAAAACAATGTGACCACTGGCAAGTGGGGGTGTGAGGAGAGGGGAGCAATTATCCTTAAGAGGTCTTAAACGATCACCTGCTAAAAACTTGCTGTCGGGTTCTACAGCCCAGCGTCAGACCTTCAAAAGCACACTTTCAGTTTTGGAATCATTCGAGAGGTTAAAGAGTCAACTCTGATCGGTCTGACTCACTGATCACCAGCGCTGGGGGTACGTCGGGGTAAACCTCGCTCGTTACACAGCGCATTTCAGGGAGCTGCCACGAACCTGAAGCAGCTCGGGGGAAAAGTAGTACGCCAGAAGAAAGCTAATTAGAGCGCAGTGAAAAGAGCTGGAGACCCAGGAGATAAGGAGAAAGAACACACACACACACACACACACACACACACACACACACTGGAGTAGATTTAGTTTTCCTTGCTTGGCTGCTCTAATATTCTGTGAGTAATGTAAATAAACACAGACAGTAGAACCAGTAGAACATCCAGCACATCTGCACTTACACAAGGTTCTCACACATTTAAAGTTTTAGTGAACTTGCGATGATTCATGTCTCTTCACAATAACAAAAAAAGGGATGATTCATGTCTCTCCACAATAACACTAGTACAGAGAGAGACAGAGCTCTGTACAAAACTGCCACAAACTACTATATACTATATCGGTCGATATCGATAATTATTGATATTTTTTATGACCCATTTAAAATAAGGAGCAGGAGAAAAATATATTACATTTAAACATTTTTATTTTATGATCATAATCCCCTCAGTTATTAAGACAGAAATGTCAACAACCATGGAAAACTCAAATAATTCAAATGTAAACATAAGTCTAAAGTCACAATGAACACTTAACAATTATCTCTTAACATTTAAGGTGCAAAATGAAAGAAAATTTAAGAAATGCTTAATAAAGTGTAATAAAATAGTGCAAAGTGTTAAATATAAACAGAGAAACCTGAGAATTTAGTGCGAGGAAGTTCACTAGCTGTTCACCTTCTAGTGAATAAAGTGTTTTTAAAACATGTGCAGTGTTTTGTAAACATAAATAAAACTGAGGTAGACTGAGATACATCTGTAATATAAAAAAACAAACCAGTTTAAGAAAAGTACTTTCGGCCAGGAAGACCATAGCGTGGGTCAAGCATGTGTATAAGCTTTTTATAACCGGGCTTCTCGACAGTGCTAAGCGGAAGCATGACTTTGGCTATATGATATACCACTGCCTCCGTTATATCTTTGTACCGTTTAGATTCTTTTGTCATAAGGCACTGATGCGGAGAACCTCCTCTCCATGGTGGTCTGCTGCTTGTGCGGTGTTGCAGATACATTACAGATGTTGTTGGTTGAATACAGCTGTGCTCCAAAGGGTGAGCGCGGCTAAGGTGGTACATCAAGTTCGTGGTATTAGCAGTCTTGGCGGGGACGACGGTCTTGCATAATTTGCAGACGACATTGGTCTGACTACGGTCAGACTTATAATATCCAAACACTGCCATACTGGCGCGCTGACTTTTCCTCTTTTATTTACAATTTCCTCGCTCGCTGCGGCACTCATTTTCTGCTTATGAAGAGGAATCCAGCAGACCAGCACGACACAATGATATGGCACAACCAAACGTGATGCTGTTACATGATTGGCTGTTAGCGTATCACTCCCTACGTTGCTAGGTTACAAGAGAGCGAGTGCCTTTGTTAATGCAACCAAACTAGCTTCGCATACCTCTGGTTTCTTCCGACAAAGAATAAAAAATATTGAACGTTTTATCGAACACATTTTTTATTGATATCGATCATGTGTCTGTCGCGATACGTATCGTTATCGTTTTATCGCCCAGGCCTACCTAAAAGCATAAATTTAATTAAAAATTCTTGTGTCAACCTGTAAGTTTTTAATGTCCTGCTTCTCTTTAATCAGTACTTTGGTATTTCTATTTCTGACAACTTTCCCCTTAACTCCACTACATCTCCTAAATAAAGTGTATACCTTTACTCCGACACATTCCCCCTAACACAGTGCTGCGTATTGTAGTGATTGTGAAATCTCCAGGGAGAACTCAATGGGCGTGGCTCAGGAACAGCCAAATGGGCTACCTTCATTAAAACACGCCCCTGGAAGTTTTTGGGAACCGCCTTCTCAGCTGGAGCTTACACCCATGGCCTAAGAAAGATTCTTCTTATGCCTACCAAAAATCACTGAAATATTAGCATTTAAAAACTCCCCGAAACACACATCAAGGTCAGTGAAATTTGGATTGATTTAGTCGAGCTACAACCACAATGTTATTTAGTGCTCATAAGTTCAGAATTCATAAGCCTGTTCAGATATCTGGCTAACGTGATGTCCAAGCTAACGTGTGCTATCTAACGTCGCTGATTAGCCTACATGCTGATTTTTACCGACACCACTGTTTTATTAATCTGGTGATGTAGAAGAAGGTACTGGAAGCCTGATATAGGACGCTTTAGTATAAGGAAACCACAATGAAGTTCAGAACCAAAATTCTAACTGCTCACTTTTAATTCCAATAAATAAATATTTATTAACATGTATTAATATAAAAAAACTTTATTTTGATACTTACGTATAGTAAATATCTGATATTTTAAGACTTTTACTTTAAAAGTAATACTCTAAAAAACTTTAACTTCTACCAGAGTCACTTTCTGGTCAGATACTTTTACACAAGAATCGCAATCGACCCTTTATACAAGAGTTAAAATCAGCTTTCTCCCACCTGGACAGGTGATACAATTAGGCAGAAGGTGCATCTGTACTCTTCACTGCACACAGTACCTCTGATGATAGATAGATAGATAGATGGATGGATGGATGGATGGATAAATTGTGATCATCTCTTAGCTCCGAGTCCAGGACAATGGCCGCATCAGCACTCTCATTACTTCACTGGTGCAAAAATTTAGTTGCTAATAAATATTTATAAAGTCAAATTTCAAGCGATCCAGCAAAAAAACTGCTGTTTTACGATGAACAAAATTAAATGACTCTCAAAAGTACAACTCTTTAGAGATCAATAAGGACAGAGAACTGCCGTGGCCGAGCAAAACCCGGACGCCTTGTCGAGCATCAAGACAGACTGATAAAAAGCTCAGCAAATCTGGTGGAAATAATTAACACGCTGCCTTCGTCCACGCTGTGACGTGAGGACAGTAATTAGGACATACACTCCATGTAGACCAGGGGACCGTCCAAACAAAGTGCAACTCTCGTCAGACTTTCGGACAGCTATAACCTTTGACCCTCATGTCAAATCACAGGACTGTCGTGATTCCTCAAAAATATCACACAGTTCTAGTAACCTGTCCTTACCAATCATTTCTTCATTTATCTTCCATAGCGCTTATCCTGTACAGGGACACAGCGGGCCTAGAGCCTATACCAGGAGACTCTGGGGCACAAGGGAGGGTACACCGTGGACAGTGTGTGCCAATCCATGGCAGGGCACACACGCACACACACACACGCACACACACACACACACACATTTTTTTATAATGAAAGAAAATTTCAGCTATAGATCCAAATGTCCTGAGGGAGGAAGAGGGAATGTGGTGAACAACAGCGGAGATATTTATTACATTCTTCCATAGTGAAGTCACTATTCGTTTCATTTCCTAAAGAAATATTTAAGAACAGAAAAGAATCAAGGAAAGAAATGAAGCGAGCGCAGGAGGAAAACGAATCACAGGATTTAATGCTTAATGCAGATCGTGTCAGAGTGTCAGGAAACAGTAGAGCATCACATTTCTGTAAAACTTTCATCCAGACCTCGGCGCATCATATCATTGATTGATTTGATAATTAAACCAAAAAATTTATGTGCATTCATCTGATACTGGCTGTGTAGTCTACTCGTAATCATATGACTCCGTCACATTTACTTACTCCTAACAACTTTACGCAAAACTGGATCTTGTGATTTTCTTTTAATCTATTTATTTATACAGCTATTGTGTGGATATTAAATGAAAAGCTTTCAGGTCGCTGGAGGAATCTGGTTGCTGGAAACTTAAACACGCTGCAAACTTCCTGCCGTTCAATCAGGTTACACATTAAACCGCATTTAAACACTTTACACATTTAGACACTTACACCGAGGTGAAGAGCCAAGGAAAACCTGACACGCTCGAAAACAAACCGCATGAGCTGTGTCCATTGACAAAAGAGTTCAGCTAAAACACACACAACAGAAAAAAAAGATCACAAGACCTTCAGGCTTTACAGTGCGCAAACACACACACGCAAACACACACACGCAAACACACATGGACAAGACACACCTTTCAGTTTCATTACATTTGCATCAGTTAGCGTTAGCAGTAAAGCCACAGTGTATCAATGCTAACAAGTCATTACCAGGATAATTGAGTTATGGCGCTAATTACAGGCGCAGCCGTTACAATCAGCTAATGGTTTCTTTAACTTTACACAAAGCCAAGGCCTCAGAATCCACGCTAGACTGCAGAGTTCATGTGTGTGTTGCACAGCAAGCTAAGCTAACCTTACACATGCTAATTGCTAACTCAATTAAAAGCATCTCCTTTAAGTAAAATTAACCCAAGCTGCTAAATTTAACCGTGACACAACATAGTTGTTTAGCACAAACGTTGCTAGTCTAGCTAGCTTACAAAGGAAAGCGAATCAGGTGAAGCATGCTAGCTTTAGCTTTAGCTTTATGTGTATGAATTCAAATTCAAAGAAGCTTCACAGAAACAAACATTCTGGATATTAATGTAAAAAATGTTACAGGAAAATGTTTATAGCAGAATCCACAAAAAGACCGAGAGAATTAAATAAAATACTGAATAGTAATCCTGTTATTCAGATACTTAAACACTTTTTTCGTAATAAAACCTACAAAAATATATATATTTTAATAAAAATATCCAGAATACATGTGACTTTACATACATGTTCTATTCCTTATTATACTGTTGAAGATATTTTTCAAAAAATAAAATGACATATGAAAATTGAAAATGAAAATTAGTTTCTAGACATGGCAAATCACTTAATTTAAAGAAAAAAGAGAAAATTAATATCCAATATGTAATAAGTATATATTTGCTTTTATAGTAGAGCAAAATTAGAAAATATTAATTTTCTAATAATAATAATAATTATTATTATTATTATTATTATTATTATTATTAAATATTATAATATTTATAATATTGTAAATTATATTATACATTTTATTATAAAAATCAAGAGAAATCTAAGCATAAATTTAGTTGAATTTATTATTTTCCCCATCGTGGCCCTCGGGGCTGCACTAAAGCTCTCAGGTGAGTAAATAAAACCTGAATAAAACACTAACCTCACCTGCGGCTCCTCAGCTGATTCTCCACCTGATGTTCTAAACTTCTTTCTCCAAGAGTAGAGATAAAAATATATATATTTTTTTTAAATAAATAAATAAATACACTGATCCAGCGTTTCCTGTTTCCCAGACGCAGGTGATTTAGGGAGAAGCCGCCGCCTGCGTGTGATGTAGTGAGTAAAGAGAGTGATATCTCTCCATATCTCCCTCTCTATATTTCTCTCTTTGTGTGTCTGAATACGAGGACGATGACAAAAGGGAGCAGGAGGAGAGAAACACACACGCTTTGATGTTTTTGTCCTGAGCTCAGCTGTAGGTTGTGACTTTTTTCTCTCGCTCGAGGTTCAGTGCATTTAATGTAGTGCGGAATGAATAAACCTCCGTCCACAATAACACAGACTTCAAAGACTCCAACACACACACACACACACACACACACACACACACACACACACACACACACACACACCACTCTCTCTCTCACCATCACTCTCTCTCACACACACACACTCTCTCTCACTCTGTCTCTCTCTGACTTTCTCACACACACACACACACACACACACACACACACAGGAAACCAGACATTCCTCCCAGGTCACACGCTGCCTGATTCTAACCTTAGATGGTGAAGATTTAATAGTGAAACTTCTGACCTTGAACGTAAGCGCATTTTTTTCGTGTGATATCGGCTCAAGCGTGGAGCAACATGAAGTCCAGCGCCACCGTCTGACCGTCTGATGCAACTACAATACAGTACGTCACACTGAAACTGATATACAAAACACTATAGGATCTTACTGAAGGAGAATAATAAATATATGAATGAATAATATCATTAATCATCAATTAACTGATAATATCAGACTAAAGGGCTGAAGTTTTATGTACTAACTTAAGAAAGATCTTTTCTCTGAGTCAGCAAGTGAGCATGAGGATGTTTTCTTTACAGAACAGCATCATTTTATATATTTAACAACTCAGTGAATTGTCAGAATGATAAGGGCCACATGAAGCCAAACCCCCCCCCAACACCCCCACCCAAGAGGATGAACAAAATCCTAATAGATTAGGATCAAGAGCTATTTTACTGGATAAGCTTCCAATACAATCCAGGAAAACAAACAAACAAACAAAACAAAAAAAAACAGCACCATTTTAGGGACTGGGGAACTTTTTCAGGATCAAAGAGGCTGTAGGTGATGAGTTCAGACCTCTTGGACTTTTAATCTTCCTCCTAATGCACACATCTGATATCTTTTCTAATCTTCTCTGTCTGCGGGATTCAGAATAGTGATCTTACTGGCTTTTCAGGCAGAACCCCGAGCTAGATGTTTCATATCAGTGACCGAGCTGCGACACGAGCAAAGAGCAAAGCAAAACATGTCTAAGCTCCGTCACACTCCAGTGAAGATCATGAAGTTCCCACTGTGTCCTAAAAATATCAAAGAATGCAGCAGGAACAGGGTCAAAATGCGGTAAAAACCGCAATACGTTCAGTGCTTTTATAAGGAAGTGACGAGGTGTTAGTTGGATCCAGTATTTATACTAAATTCCCTGAACTGTAGACGCGCTGATATCCTGCTGCGTGCTCGCCATAAGCGCAGTAAGCACCTGGACGATGTAATATGGTTTCTACTGTGTTCCTGATCATTTAAGAGGTTCTGGCTGTGTCCACCCAATTTTTGTTTTTTGCAGACGCAGTGGGAACACGCTTCAGTGTGACGGGATAAAATATCAGCTTTGGTTTCCTCAGCCTCCTAGTAACTCTAGGATTATTTGCAGAAAATGTCTTTAAAAAATCAGAAAGTGTTGATTGTTTAAAACCTACATTAGCGTCAACTTTATCTGACTGTAATGTTGCACTAACGGTGCCGTTTGCATCGCTAATGTTGTACAGGACTAATGTTGGAGGTCCGGTTCAGACCCTGCAGTTACAGATCTGCTCATTTGCTCAAAAGGTTCCTTTACTAATACAGTACATCACACACGGGCAATAACGACACACTATAAACTGCAGTGATGGCTTACTAACCGAAGAACGTTTACTTGCTTTTCAATAATTATTTTAAGAAATAAAAAGCCCCATAAATCCAGGCAATTAAACTCTGGTACACAAACCTTCACACTCGTTCTGGAGGTTCATAAAAACGAAGGAAAAAAAAAAACACTCCACAGCTGAATGTAGGTAACTATTTTCGAGGCCCAGAACTGGGTCTGTGTTCATGAGTGAATAAGGAGCTACAAGCAGGTCAGTGTATAAATGCCAGCCTGGAACGCTAACTACAGCAGGACGTCTACCACCTGCTTATTACCGCGCGTACAGACGCTGCCTTTAGGTTAGCATTATACAAAGGAATAATGATTTATATTCTAATTGTTCACTTGTGCTGATCTCTGCAAACGCAGATAAAAGCGTGCCAGGTGGTCCACATTCAGCAAGACGCCGCATTAATCACTGATGTCTGATGTGTCACAACACGAGACTGCTCACTGCGGTGAAGCACAGACACCATCAGAGGAACGGGGCTGGTTAGGACATTTCAATGGTCTTATTACAGCGTTCACTAAAACAAGACGGTACGAGACCCTGCGTACACCAGGCTTAAGGGTCTATATGATGGACGTGGGGAGAAGGGGGGTGGGAGGGGCTTACGTGATGGACAACGGGGGGGGGGTTACATACATAAAAGATCAAAAGGGGTTAAAGACAGGAGAGGGCCTCAGAGTGGCGCAGTGGTAAAGCGCTCGCCCTATCACCCGGAGATCGCTGGTTCGGTTCCCGGGTGACGCTGTAACCTCTCGCAGCCGGAGGTCTAGAGAGAGCTGATTGGCCGAGCCCCCTCAGAGGGGGGGGTGTGAGAGGCACCTCGCGCCCCCACATTAATCGCGGCTCTACAGCCAATCAGGGGCGTCTGTGAGCTCACGCAAGCGGAAGGAGTGGATAGCGCTGT
>JAQMYL010000007.1:26760052-26776965 GCA_030014365.1 Clarias pachynema | reverse complement strand
TAAAACTGCATTTCGTTGCCTTGTACTTGTACATGTGTAATGACAATAAAGTTGAATCTAATCTAATCTAATCTAATTTTATACTGTATGTAATGTTGGTGATCTTGATTGTCCACTATTTGATTTTTGTATTGATTTTGTTCTTAATTTTTTGGTTTATGTGCAATGTAAAGTCCATCCAAAGTGGCCTTGGGTGCTTGCAAGGCACGTATAAATAAAATTTATTATTATCATTATTATTATTATTATTATTATTATTGTTGTTGTTGTTGTTATCCTTATTATTATTATTATTATTACAGATATTAAAATTGAATTGCATTTACTGCCACACAGCGTACTCACAACATGACTTATAATATACTTAAACAAATATCAGTGTGTCAAGGTTAAAGATAAAGATATTATAGCTAAAATATATTTCCTGCTACAATCCAGCCAATTGCATGATTTATTAATACATCCATAAAACCATAAAAACCTGAGAGATTAGACATTTTATTAGACTGTACATGGCGATTTTCTGCCAGGTGTTGTTTTCCAGAAATCAATATTGTCATAATGATTGACAGTCTTTACCCGTCACTCAGTCTGCCCAGTCTCAGGCTTCATTCTTCAGCTTTATAGAGGCATCATTTAGTCTTTTAAGACTGAACAGTGGGAAAAAAAAACACATCAGATTTATAAAAGTCTCTCTTCGACTCTCTTCGTACTGATGTTTGTAAACACCAATCACAGAGCCAATCATGGCAGGTTAGGATTTAACCCCACCCACAAAACTCCCTGGAGCAGAAAATGACAAACTGACACGTAAAGTAAACATGGCGTGTACACGTGGCATGGCATGTAGGTCTTCCAGTAACATCTGCTACCATAGACCCACAGTAACTCCGCCTACTTTAATAGGGCACCATTACTTTGGTCCAAAATAAATATCTAGAATTATTATTCTCATCTGCTTTCTTGCATCATTAAATTACACACAATATGACAAAAGGAGCATTAAAAACATGTTCATGAAATTGGTGTTTATGTGAAAAACGGATTTAAACCTAAACAGCTTAAGTTGTTTATGAATTTGAAGAAACTTTCCAACAATTATAGTTCCAACCGAGTAATCTGATTGGATGAGAGATGTTTCAAGCGTGGTGATAATAGACAGTAACAGCACTGTAAATCTGGTGAGTTTCTCAGGACTGTCCACCACCTCCATGGTTTATTCTCCTCACCTTTTGGATACAGAGTACCGCTAAGAGTTTAACACTAATTACACCTCCTGTTAATTACACTGACGCCCAGTTGCAGTTCGTTAGTTCCACCAGGCGTGAAGGATATGTGTGGGCGGAGCAAAATAACTGGTTAAATAAAGAAACAAATCAGAATCTGTTGATAATAAATGGTGTCTGTGAACCGGGTCTATAAAAGCGATATCACACTCGAGGTCATTTCCATATGGAAAGTGTAAAAGAATATCAGCAGTCCGTGCAATATTGAACAGTTTTTGTATGAAGGTGACAGCTAGAGTTGGGCGATGTCGACCAATTTGGCATCGTACGATGTCTAATGTGAAACATCGCGATGGACGATGGCATCGTCGCCAGGCGGGTGGTTGTTGTTAAATAATTAGTTCATAACGAATGGTCTTTGTTTTACCCATAACCAAAACATAAATAAATAAAGATAAGTTACACACAAATTACCACCTGTCAATCATTTGTTCCGCGGGACTCTGGCATGAATATCCACAGTGATCTGTGTCGTTATAATGGCGTCGACAAAAAAAAGGTGCAAATTCACCTATCTGGCAACACTTTGGCTTTAGACCGAATGAAAGAGGACAGCCACGAGATACGTCTGAAGTGGTGTGTAGGATTTGCGGTAAAGTTGTCCGCGCAAAAGATGCGCAGACAACAAATTTACATGATCATTTGCGTGTTCACCATCCCGCGGAATACAGCTCATAGCCAGGGTCATCACGCAGAACTGAACCTCGCAGGAACCAACCAACAGTATCTGAGGTTTTCGCTAAAATTACTATGTACACGCGTGAAAGCGAAAGATGGAAGCAGTGTCCTGACGCTGTGACCCGCTACCTAGCAAAACAATGGTTTCTTTTAATACGGTAGAGAAGAACGCATTTAAGGCCATGCTGCAAACATTTGACAAGCAGGATGAGCTGCCAGGTCGGAAATACTTCTCGAAGACAGCAGAGAAGAAGACCCACTAACTTGGTGGAAATCTAACCAAGGACGGTTTCCTCTTATGGCCAACATCGCTCGTAAATATTTGTGCATATCGTGCTCCGTCTGAACGTGTGTTCAGCACATCGGGTAATGTTGTTACTCCACTTCGCAGCTTATTAAAGCCAGAAAAGGTGAACATGTTAGTATTTCTGTCCAGAAACCTTCATATTTAAACTTGTTTTTTGTTCCAAGCTCTGTTCGTTATGGTAAAACCATGAAAAAGCCAAATTTGGTGTAGTTTATTTAATCTAATTTAATAACAATTATTTAGATTTTTTTTCTGCTGTTTTTGTATGCCTCATTTATTAATGAGGAACATAACTAGTTCGTGTAATTCGTTTGGAGTTCACTGTAATTTGTATTGTGATCGCTAACATCTTCCTTGTTATTATTTCCTCATAATAATAATAAAATAAGTGAAGATGCGGAAATTGAAAGCATGCATTTCATTTGGCTATATAGTGTGATTAAGTGTGTGTTTTTCGCGAGCTGGTTGCTGCTGCGGCGGGGGCGGGGCGGAGGATCGCGATGCCGGCTCAGCATCGTGATGCCTATCGGACATCGGTGATGGACAATAACATTGTCTATCGACCCAACCCTAGTAACAGCAGGATATTTGTAATAAATAGATATAAATAAACCGTGTGAATATATCTAGTAAACATCCGAATTTACATTCACTTAAGAGTGATGCATAAGATAAACCTTTAAAATAAGATAAGATAAATCTTTATTAGTCCCACAAGTGGGAAATTTGATAAGAATAAGAATAAGAAGCAAAGGTTAACTTTTCCTATGTAAAACATTTTAATGAAAAAAATTGTTTGTATCCATAAAAGATAATTTGATAAATGATAAATGAGAGTGAGAAAATGAGAAAATGTGTTTTTTTTTTTTTAATAAAACTGCTCATTTTCACAGTTTTCTCAGTTTGAAATGCTGCAATCTGATTGGCTGTCGACGCTGTTTTGTTGCTTAATATGACACAAGTGTTTTAATTCAGCGTGAAAAGCAAAATTTGATTTGTGTTATTATTACAGGATGAGCTGAACAACGTAACATGACGGAGACGTGACTGGAATACGGTTTTAACATTTCTAAATCTGAAAAAACTTTTTCTTTTACTTTTCTTAAAATTAGGAAATGTACATAAACGTTCTCTTGTGTGGCGGATCTACAATTCGTGCCGCTTTTTTAGATCTGACCTTCTCTTTCTCAAACACACACACACACACACACGCAGGTCTACACACTGTATTATACCAACCCGATCAATCGTTCGCCGTCAGGTCTCTTAAACATGCATGGAAATGTTTTACTGCAGCCGCTCATAAATAACTGTATCCTGATGATCCTGTCACATCCCGTTATTTCTTTCCTTTCATTAGCTCGGTGTCTATTCGAGACGTCGCTTCATGATGTCCCCAGATGATAAAACAGTTGTCAGGTCAGCAGGAGGGACAAAGACACTTGTTGTTGATTTTTTTTTTACCAGGGTGTCGTGGGAAGTAAAGAGCTCGTTTGTCACTGCCAGGAGTGATTTGTGCCGGTGTGTTAGCGGCCTGAAAGGGGAAGCGCGGGAATGAATCATGTGACAGGGACGTTATGTTCATACACAGCCTCCCCGCGTGTCCCGCGTCAGTGAGTGTAACGTCGCAGCGCTTGCTTTATAAGCTGGTGTTCCTGACGGCTTTATTGCCTCAGAGACGAACGAGTTCAAAGTTCATCGTTTGAATCCTTTCTCTTTGTTAACATTTAAATTTTAGATTTTCTTCTCAACAAATTAGAGACACGTAAGAGACAGAGAGTTTGAATCATTTCAGCACGCTCAGCAGGACAGAAAGAATAAGAATAAAACACTTGGTGCCGTATAGAGCGCCTGTTAAGCGATTATGCAGTTTAATCGATCTCGTAGACGTATTGGGAGTCTGTTTATTGAAAATGCAACAGTTTATTTTATTTCTGATCAAAAGAACAAAATGAACTAAATGACTCAAAAAAAGATTCGTTCATTTTAATGGACGAGATTCAAAGAACTGAGTCACTAAAATGATTCAAACTTCCCATCACTATTCTCTACTTTATGTGCGTTTTGTGCAATAGTGCCACCTACTGGACTGGAGTGTAGTGCTGGAGGTTGGCAGGGAAAAAAAGACATACGTTTTGTATAAAATACAATATGACATATACTGTACATGACAGTACAACAACTTGCAAACGTCCAGGAGCCGTTCAAAACTTCTTTGTGTCAAACTTGGACAACTTGGACTTGGAAAGCCAAGCGAAGTGAGTTAACATATTATTTTTGTGTTTTGTGCAAGATTTAGTGAAGATGTAGCAAGAAGAAAAGGGAGACACTTTCAAGTGGGTTTTTAAAGCATCCGGTGTCGAGAGGAATCATAAATGAAGGTTTAATATCTATTTATTTCATATTTTACTTGCATTTTGGCTCCAGAACGGATTAAATTCATACAGTATGCTGAGTCAACACTGTACTTTAAATAAGAAGTAAGAAATGTAGTTGTTTGAAACAAATCAGACAATAAACATTACTGTTATCGAATCGAATCGAAAGTGTCAATGCCCAAAAATGGAACGCAATCAAATCGACAGTCAATGTGTCACAGCTCGTGTCGTAGAGTTAAAGGAAAAATAACCAAAACAGCAAAGTTATGATTGACATCTCAAACATTCTTGAGCTCAATCAGCTCAAATAATAATGTTGCATAACATCCATGAAACAATGCAGTTCTTGTTCTCGCTTACACTATAGCAGCTATAAACCTTCACTCCGTTTCCAGCCACGTTTTTCTCTCTTGTGACATTAATAAGGTGTGTAAACTCCTGAAGATGTCATAAAACTTGTCTAAGAATCCATAAAAAAACTTCCATAAATGTTAACTTTAACAACATCTCACAAATCAACAAATATACGTTTTTAATCCGTTTATGTGGAGCGTCTGCAGTACACGAATGAGCTGTTACTATGGAAACGATAATGTATTAGAACAGGGATATTAATACACCTGGACTTCTGTCAAAGCTGCTGCTCTAGAGAATTAATCAACCGTGCTGTTTTTTAAAACTTACTTCAGTACAGATTTCCACTCTGGGTTTATCCCTAATTATTAAACAGAATATGATTATTAGAATGATACCTTTAGGCCCACACTGTGAACATTTACAATAATTTACTGCATGATGCTGATTTTGAAGCTAGAATAGAAAGTATTCTAATAACCGTAAGTGTTTTAAGTATATATGATTAGACTCAGGCAGAATATATCTGATAGTAAATTAAATTAAATATACTCTAAATGAAAAGTCATTCACATGATGTTGGGTTAAAGTCTGAAAACTGCTACATGTTGCTTTGAAGTAAAATCACTAATTAATGATCCTTTAATGAACATGGTCAGCTGACTCCGTGTCCTTCTCCTTAGATCAATACTTCTGTCCACGGACATTACATAAAGACCAGCTTACGAAGCAGAGCACCTTCCCAAACACTTTCTCTGTGAAAAAAAACACTAAAGTGCTCTTTGATGTGAAAGACTTAAAAAGGTAAAAGCGTTAAGCACCAAAAAGAACCCCTGGGAAACTTCTTAATATCTTACCTGGCCTTCAAAATGCCTGAGTTTCTTTTCAAGTTACTCTGAGTCTTCTCTAGCAAACACATCCACAGTACAAAACAATCCACAATGCCGTTGTCTGGAAAGGAACGAAGGTGAATGCCGACCCCCTGACCCTCACGAGCCAGAAATACCCGGCGTCCAGCCGAGACCCGAGCCAGCCGTGACCTTTACCTACTGCAGGTTCTGATGTATTCTTGGAAACTATGCAGCTTTTGCATTGCTGTTGCAGATATCTCGAGTGTTAGATTGAGTTCTGCTACATCCTCAGTCTGGCTACTCTCGCCCCGTCAGCACCTTCTCCACCTCCCTGAGGAGCGCTCAAGGAAAGACACAGAGTACAGGAGGAGAAGGAGAAAGAGGAGGAGGAGAGACGGGAGGCTTTCAGGAATGTCTCCATGCATTGATCATGTTACACCTGATGAAGGATCATCCAACCAGTCCCGGGTAGCAGGAACTGATGATCTTGCTTTTTTCTGCAGATGCAACCGGAACCTTCCTGTGGGTGTAAGTGTGGAGCTCAGGGATACGAGGCTGATCTGAGAAGACGACCGAGCTCATGAGACGGTTCGAGATGAACCAATTTCTGGAGCAGACAAGATTTCTGAGCTTCAGGATTGTGACTTATCTTCTTATGGGGATGATTTCATGGAGTTTAGAATCCGAAAGAAAAAGTATTTCAATATGGATTTCCGATATATAAATTATTTTACGGTTTACATGAAATAAAAATACATTTATTGTTTGTCGTGTATTTAATCATTTTATTGAGCGTTTTCTTCATGTTGTATGTTCTAACTCAAAATAAAAAAATATGTTAAATAAAGCTGAGCGATGCAACAATACAATATTAATATTGGGAGAAATTAGGTCAAAATAACATTTTCTGAAAAAATTGATATTATAATTATATAATTATAATAACTACAAATTATAATCATTAAACATTTACTGGAAGCTGATGTGATGTTCAAGTTCTTTCCTTAGTATTTATTTATTCATTGATGTTTTTAAAGATTTGTAATTTTCTCTTTTATTTGGAAGGTAAATGTGATTTTTTTCATAAACAAACAAACAAACAAATAAAAAATAGTCAAGTTTATTCTTTTAACTTAAATAATGTTAAATGGAGTTATACAAAGTGATAAATTCATTATAAATTACAAATGTTTAAATTTAAATATAATACCATGCAAAATTAAACTGCACTGACGAAGGGTTTTATACCTAAAAGATATTTCTAAAATTCTGGTTTCATTTTGTCATTATGAGCTAGTGAGAGAAGATTAATGAGAAGAAAAAAATTATATAAACAACTGTAGTATCAGGCTGTAATATCTTAAGAGAAATGAGAATATTAATTATGTGATAGTTTGCGTTCTCTAGACCAGGTGTAACATCATTAGCCACATCTTCAGCTTGTTCCAGGAGCTGCAGCGAAACCATGTTAAACTTATTTCAATTCGACCTCGCTGTACCATGTGACCTTCTGCATTAAACAAATACCCGCTGGACACCATGGTGCTAAACAACATGATTCAGAGATCAGCAGCTTACACAATCGAGCGGGGTGATGTAGCAGGCGCTCGGTGTGCTGCTATGGATTACTGGTGGCTCGTACGGGAGGTGACGGTGGAGGTGAAACGTGGAGATAAAACAGCCTAAATAAATCCCAGACGAGGACTTATCACTCATCACTCAGCGGTGTGCCACGATAACACACGAGAGTCGAGTCTGAAATGTCAAAAAGATTCAACAGCATTCCCTGGTGGCCCCCGGAGGAAGAGCAGCGGGTCGCGGCCGATCGTTCAGGCGCTCAGGCAGGCGGATGATTCATTCCGACGGAAATCACTTTGTCCTCTCAGCGCAGATATTTCACACCGGTTTTAAAACCTGCCTTGTACGTCGCTCCGGGCTGTTAGTCCCCTGATCAGCCCTGCTCTAGTGTGTGTGTGTGTGTGTGTGTGTGTGTGTGTGTGTGTGCTGGAAGGTCAGATAGCTAAACCATGCACAATTAAAGACATAAATTGCACCAATCAGTGGCTCTGCTCTCAGTCATTGACGTCCTGTGCACGTGATTGTGCCGAGCTGCACATATTTCCCGCCTTCCACTCGGTTATAAAACATCACAGGTCAAAGTTCAGAGGGGTAAAATGTTTCCACGCGTCGCTGCACAGACGCTACAATCTGCACTCGGGCGAAACGCCGCCCTTTCGCCAACACTACACTAACGCAAATGACCTTATAAACAACTGCTTCTAAAAGGTGTCTGAGTCTGCTTACTCACACACACACACACACACACACACTCACACACTATTTAGTCTGATTGAATCAAATCCTGCCGCGTTTATCTCGTCAATAAAAAAGCGCTTAGGAACTAAATAACGGTCCAGAAATCGTCATGAGTAGACTTTATATCCTGGAGCAGACTCAAACACAGGAAACACACGTGCACACAGACACACCCAGTGTGTTCCAACAAACGGATCGACATACACTGCCGTGAAAAACTATTTGCATATTTGTCACACTTAAATGATTCAGATCATCAAACAATTTTAAATATTACACAGAGATTACCCGAATAAATGCAAAATGCAAGTTTTAAATGATGAGTTCATTTATTAAGAGAAAAAAGCTGTCCAAACCTACCTGGCCCTATGTGAAAAAGTAACTGCTCCCTTGCTAAATCATGAATGACCTGTGATTACCCTCATTTTTTGGAAATCTGAGTTAACATTCACTTGCCACACTCAGGCCTGATTCCTGCCAGACCTGTTGAATCAAGAAATCACTTAAATACAACCTGTCTGACAAAGTGAAGCGCAAATCTCTCACATCACGCAGCGATCCTTAAACAGGCCATCCATGCTCGAAAACCCTCCGATGTGGCCGAATTAAAACTGTTATGCAAAGAAGAGCGGGCCAAAATCCCTCCACAGTGATGTGAAAGACTCAATGCCAATAATCGCAAACGCTAGATTGCAAGACAATCAGTTATTAGGTTTAGGGGGCAATTACTTTTTCACATAGGGCCAGGCCAGCTTTTTTTCTCTTAATAAAGTAAATCATCTATATTTACTCAGGTTATCTTTGTGTAATATCAAAATTTGTCAATTATTTAAGTGTGACAAATATCCAAAAAAAAAAGCGCTGACACTGGAGACTCCTTCAATCTCCTCAATCACACAAACACTAATAAATCTGTTTACGTATGATCTGTTAATGAAGAAGATTAAATATACGAATAATCGCATTGTGATTTCAGGACTTATTTGAGATATTAGAGTTTACGAAGAGCGCGCATATTTAAGCAATAATAAGCTGTAA
The DNA here is from genome assembly GCA_030014365.1 of Clarias pachynema. Taxonomy (NCBI): domain Eukaryota; kingdom Metazoa; phylum Chordata; class Actinopteri; order Siluriformes; family Clariidae; genus Clarias; species Clarias pachynema. The sequence goes on along the minus strand of JAQMYL010000007.1, from coordinate 26,767,757 downwards.
GGATCAAACCCACAATCCCTCACTCACACAACAAAGGCCTTTCAGTAGTGATCATTATAATTCTCCTCGGCAGCACAGAAAGAAACTCTGGATTCCTCTCATAGTCTGAATCGCAGAAATCCCACCAACCGAACAGTTGGAAAGTCGGAAAACAAACGGCGCACATTGTTTACGAGGCGAGCGGCCTCGGCTCCACGGATCATGCTCTCTTTTTCTCTCGCTAGGTTTCAGAAGGGCGAAGATGAGTCCTGGTGCAATTTAAAATGCAATCTCTGCCTGCTGGGAGGGTTTTTTTTGTTTGTTTCTTTTTTGGACAGAATGCGGTAGATATTCTGTCATTTCTGATTCAGCACAGGGAATAAAACCCCAGCGAGCTCCAGTTAGAGGTTACTGAAGGACTCAGAGCTTCAAGAAAAAAGAAACGAGAAAAGAAAACTTTTGATTAAGGTATAAAGAGCCGCATCGATCTTAACCACGTTACCTTTCCTCCGCTATGGAGCTTTCATCCCCTTCTTCACTGATAACCTCCAGATGAACCGGGACCCCCTCCAGATCCTGATTATCATCTTGCGGAGGTAAGCAGCCGCAACAGATGCCCATGCTGACGCTAGATCCCGCGCCACCTCTGCCCGGGGTTCCGCCGCGTCCTCTCTCTCGCACGCCGTATCTGCTCGCTCGAGCATGTTGTTTATCGCGCATCGTTATGGTGAATGCACATCATCTCGCCTGTGAATGTCAATGCGTTCTGCGACTGCTCTGGGGGTTAAATATCACCCGTTTAATCATGTCTGATGGAACGGCCTCCGAGCATCAGACACAAGACCCCACTGTGTCCTGCCGTCAATCCGGCCTTTGTTGTTGTTGTTTTTTTTCTTCTCTCTCCACGCTGCCCTGTTCCCCCGTATACTATTATTGCCCATCGAGTACAAAACAATGTGTTCTTAGCCTGGCGTGGCCTTCATCACTCATGGTGGATGTGATGGTGCCACGACACTGCTGAGGTTCCTGCTTGGTGGACAATCTGACACAACCAACCTAAAAAAAAATGATCTCACTATTTCATTCAGAAATTCCTCACCATAGTGTTTAATGTAATGTCTGGAAGATGAATAATGGTGCAGGAAGCAGATTGTAAACTAGTGTTTCTGCTAAAACTGCCCCCCCCCCCCCCTCCATCTCCTGCTCGCTTTCACACCTCCTGGCCGGTTTGGTCCATTGCGGCTTCACTGCGCACGAGCCTCAGCCGCAAAAGGGAAATCATTAAGCAGTCCTGTCACAGCGCAAAAGGGTCCTGCCTCCTCCTCCTCCTCCTCCTCCTCCTCATCTCCTCCACCCCCTTATCCTCCTCCTCCTCCTCCATACTGAAAAACGCAGCATAATCACTTCAGCCCTGATTCTCCTCCACACACACAGCTAGAGAGAGGTGCAAACGCCCTGCAGCAGAACGCCAGCATTCTATCCATATGCAAGAGTCTACGCCACCGTGCATCCGAGTACTGTTACTCAAATATTCACAAGAGTGTTACAAAGGTGGCTGGAAAGAGAAAGAAGGGGTTTAACACAAAAAAAGCAACAACTAGCACGTGTCAGCAGACAGACACAGCAAATAACCCGCGAGACGATGCAAATAAGTTTATTCACAGACAAACACAGAACATTCCAACGTCTTGTTTTCTAGCGTCTCACACATGCAGATTTAGTGTTCATGCCAGCTAGAACTGAGAAACAACCGCTACCAGAAACAAACACATCTTTCATGTCACACGTTTCAGTGCGGTGGATTTTATCCACATTTGTTAAGAGGAAAAAAAAGCAGAACAGCATATGGATGTTGTGGCGATGCGTCAATATTATAAAGCAGCAGAATACTCGAGAACGGCTACGCCGAGGAAAGGAAAAGAGGCCCAAATCTGACTTCTTGATCATATCTGACTCAGAGTGATTTCTCTTATAACAGCACAAATCACGTGGAGTCTAAATGTTACTAACGTAAACTCTGGTCCTCGCCATATTAGCACGAGCTGACTCCACCCAAACCCCTGGATAAACCATAAATTAGGCAGGAACAAATGGAGCAGGCTGTCGATTGGAACGCACCTACTCACATCAGTTACCATCCACAAGCTAGCAAGCTTAATTAAAATGCTACGATGGCTGACGTTATTCCATATGCTAATGTTACACTGCATTTGATTTGAACACCATCATCCATACCCTGCACGTTGTCCCGTCTCAACTCCTAGATTTCTTGCAGTGAGTTAAACTACAATGTTTCCACTTAGCTGGTTTGCTAAAGTGCTGCACAGCAGACAGCTAGCGGTTCAACACTTGCAATGGAGCTGTCACTCAAATCACCCAACCCCTTAATTATGTCTTATTTTCCAGCTTAATATAATTGTAATTGATGAGTAACATCAAAGCTTACTCCCTCTACAGTTGTCACGAACAGGACATCTAGCTATGGAGACCAAAACTGTTTTTTTTTTATTGTACCAGGCTGTAATTGTTTATTTCTGTTATAAAGTTTAGGCATTATAATTATAACATGGGGCTCTATGGGGATTGACTCACTTTTGGAGCCAGCTCCTAGTGGTCATTCGAGTAACTGCACATTTTGGCATTTCCATGCTGAAGTCGTTTTTTTTTCCCCTGAACCGGAGCTTGCCTTTTAGTTACCACTCTGATCTGGACGACTTCCTTATGTGCCTCCTCCTGAATCAGATACAAGTTCTGAGGTTTTTGCACAAATCAGTCAGTGGCTTTTACATCAATCCAACTTGATATTCATTCAATTCACTTCAATTAAATTTTATTTATATGGTGCTTTTAACAATGATCATTGTCACAAAGCAGCTTCACAAAATCAAAATAAAATTAGGGAAATGAGTATTAAATGTAGAAGAAAATATATATAAATCAAAATGACCAGATTGTCCCTGATGAGCAAGCCGAGGGCAACGGGGGCAAATTCATCAAAACGTCATGGAACATGACAGTAAAGAAGGATTCCAGTCGCAGCATAGTAATTTTGCGAGATGTTGCTGTACAAGCAAAATTAAAAAGGTGTATCACAAACGCTCTGTACTTAAGACCTGAAAAAGACATGAACCTGAACGCTGCAGTAGGAGAACCTGGCTGCTGCACCAAGGGAAAGCTAAAACTTTAACTTATAACTGATAGACACTAAGGACGTGAAGGAAAGAAACGGATGAATATCCTGCTTATTTTACAGCAAATTTGAAGGTCTTACGTGTTGCCTTGTGCATGCAGGTCAGTTTAGGACCGTGATCTGTTCAGATTAATGTCAGGTACAGATCACACTGATAATATCGTGTGGACATCCTACAAAACTTGCTCTTACTTGGACAGTAAATCACACAGTAAAGCCATCACGACTGAGTAAAGTCCAAAATCCTGACATCTGACAGAGATATGGTCCTTTTATATACTTTGGGTTTCTGCTACAGCTCTGCCAAGGTGAACTCCATTACAGGCTTTTGTAAAAAATAAAAAAAGGAGTTTGATAACTAGCTGGCTTCACATTTAATTCAGATTTAATTACGCTGCAGAAACCGAGGTGAAGATGAGAACAGATGATTTTTCAAGGAGAAAATTATGAACAAATTTCTCTATAAGCGTAGCAGATGAGCACTGGGCCGGTTTGTCCTTCAAAATGTGGACACGTACACTTTACAGGACAGCACATCGACTTCACAAAAATACAGACAATGTTTTATTAAATGAATGAATTTCATTTAATGAAAAGTCATTAAAAGAATGAACAAAACCTACCTCTAGCATTACAAGTTCATGACTTCGAATTAGTATCTCACAGCTTCATTACATTAAAAAACGCAATAAACAAATCAGAGGATGTAGTGGATCCAGTGCTGTTTATACACCTGAAAAATGAATGTTGATGCAATTTTAATTATTAAACCAAAGTTGCAGTGATAATGTGATAATTACAACAAAGACTGTTTATACAGCAACATATTGGTGGTGTAGTGGTTAGCACCATAGTTAGCAATCATGCCTTCAGGGTTGAAGGTTCAAGTCCTGCCTCAGGTCTGTGTGCACTTTAGTTCTTTTTATGCCATTACTTATGGTATAAACACTTGTTAATCCTCATTGTTCAGCTGTTCTGGTTCATGTTTCATCAATAAACCTTTAATACAAAGGGTAATTATTTTGTTACTGTTTGGGTTGCGTGCTGTTGTAGGGAAATAATCAACAACGTAGTGGTGGTGTGCACCAGCTACCTCCAAAGACATGCAGAATAGGCTGAATGGCGTGTGTGTGAACATGTGTGTATGCTTGTGCCCTGAGTTGGATTGGCACACTGTCCAGGTTGTACTCCCCCCCGTCCCCGTCCCCCGTCCCCCCGAGGTCCACCACGACCCTGTACAGATAAGCTCTATAGAGAATGAATAAGTGAGTGAGTGAGTGAGTAAAGTAGTTTGCATTTTCTATATCTGATTTTTTATTTTAGGGTTTAAGGGTGAGTGCCATGCAGGTAGTTTCAGGACCCGTCGTTGACAGTTAAAGAGTTTGGAGAAATAGTTAAAAGGTCAAAGCTAAAAATAAGCTGATCAGCTTTAATTTAATCAGTGATATTTTTATTCCAGGTTGAAAGAGTGCATACAGAAAAGTTTATGTTTATGCCTTGTTTATTGCTCAGCTGTACTTCTTTCGTCATCAGACAATTACACTCCCTGTTCGGTAATCGGAGAGAGAATCACAGATGAGAAATCTAAAAAGTAGATCGGATAAAGATGAGGTTTTATCTGAAAACGACTCCAGCGTGTTAAAATTCACTGTTATTTCAGCCAAAATGAAAATATGAACTAAACCCAGTAAAAATATTCAGTTTAGCTTTTCTGTTAAACTTCAGCCAGATATCTAAGTACTGCAAACGTTTCATTAAATTCTGTCCAGACAGTTTTTGCGTGCTGCTGTGACAAAATCCGTCTGGACAGACACACAGACAGAAAATGTTCTGAGACTGATTTCATTGAAAGCGTGAGTTCTGATGTACAGGCAAAACCTTTCTATTATTTATATAGATAACCTGAATGCAAAGCTCTGAAAATCCACTTAAGCATGTGTGTGTTACTCTGAACTTCCCCTCCAAAAGTACTGATGGACATTTTTAACTTTAGTCGACCAGACAGAGTTACATCTAAACACTGTATATTATTATGTCCAAACACATACCTACAAACACACACACACACACACACACACACACACAAATGTTTAGTTTGTACAGACACACCCTTTTGCAAATGAATTAAGTGGAAGCAGCGTTAAGGTGAAGCAAGTTCAACTCGTTCTGTTAGTTATAACTGTGTGACGCTTTTGTGATCAAAGTACGCAAAACCAGCTCTTAAAGTCAGATAGATGAGCCGCCAGTTACAAATGAGCCACCAGATGAGCTCATTTTACTCCTGAATGACTCTCAGTGAGAAGAATATTAGCTGTGAGACTCAGCTTTAATATTCAGGAAGAAACTCAATACAGACCCATCACACACACACACACACACACACACAGTTTAACCAGCAACAGTGAAACAAAACCCTGAAGAAGTAATAAATCTGAGCCGGAATGAAAAACCTATTACATTTCTGAAAACTAAATCATTTTTTAAATGTTGAACAAAATTGCAATTCAAAACATAATTGACCCCTAAAGTCTCAGCTTAATAACTAGTAAACATTTTCAATAACACCAGATTTAGCATGATTATAAAAGAGCTGTTAGCATGGCTTTGTGTAAATAAGAAAAAAAAAACAGCAGCTAGCATGATTTTGCTTAAAATGATTTCTGGTATGATGTGGTTTAATTAAAAGACAAAACAACTTCTATAATTTTAATAATGAATGAAAAACTACTTTCTACATTTATGTTAAAGAAACATCAGCTAGCATTATTTTGTGGCAGGACTGCTAGCTTGACTTAAAATGACTTGAAAGCAACAGTTAGCATGATTGTGGTGAATGATTTAACATGATTAGCCTGATGTAAAAACAGCTGCTAAACATAAAACCATATCTATTTCAGAGAAAAGCAGTTGCTAGCAAAATGTGGTGTGATTATAAACCAGGAGCTAACAACAGATGCTGTCAAAAACAGATGCTAGAACAAATTGTCTGAAGCAACGAGCATTATTTAGAATAAATGTTAAAATGGCTACTATTATGATCTAAAGGTTTAAAATGATAAACCAGCAGATAGCGGTAACTAGCATGATTGTGGGTGCTTGTAATATATCTGTTAGCATGACTGACTGAAAGGAATCATAACTTCTAGAAAACTTTGTGTCGATAAAAACAGCAGCTAGCATAAAAATACCTGCTAACATTGTTTTGTGTGGACCGGATTACAGCATGATGTATGTGAATAAAAGTTAGCTTCTAGCATGATTTAAACCGGTTAGAAAACAAGTTTTTGTATTTTTCTAAAAGGCAGCTGCTAGGCAGCTATGAATTAATATCAGTATGAGTTGCTAGCATTCCCCCAAATGAATAAAAGACAATGAATCTGAGCTAGTAATGTGGGAAAAAAACACTGCTTCATTAGCAGAGGTGAGAAATTAGCGCCTGTAGAGACCTCGCAGCCCTTTCGTCACACTTTTAACACTGATTATCCCTTCACACTTTACACATTCTACACAGCTAATTGGCGCGTTCAGCCTTAGGTGCTACACAGAACCAGATTACAGAGAATAACACGCGCGTGACTCAGCAGAAACTTCTTTTTTGAATGTATTACTCTTTTTTATGTAAGACCTAGTTTAGTTAGTGTCAAACAACCTAATGCTAATCGAACACCTACAGTAGGATACACTGTAAATCTAAACCTTAAGGAAATAAAATCTAAAAGAGATGTCATTATTACGTTTATAGTTTCTTTTGATAAGCAACAAGAACAGAGCCTTGCATAAGCATTTTACCTCCTCAAACCTTTTCACAATATATTTGTGAGCAGAAATATATGCTGTGAATCTACACAAAGTGGGGCGATTAGGGGCTCCCAAGCTGAGCCCCCAATCGCTAAAACCCACCCAGAACAGCTCATGCACATATACACAAACAAAATAATAAATTATTATAAATATTTTTAAACAGTTGTCACTGCAGGCTTTTAATTATACTATAATTGTGTAATTATGATCATATTTAACAATGTGCAAATTTGATTCCGACAGCCTAAGAGCAAACAAAGGCTCGAAAACCCCCTGTTATTTTTGCCATCCCTTCAAGGAGGGACGTGGACCCTAGGTTGGGTTGGGAACAATGGTCATATATGATTGCATAAGTATGCCCCCCACTGTCGCCACAAGCCCCCCCACCACTTCCCACACACACACCCACACACACACAAAACACAACACCCCAACCCATCTGCACCCCTTTTCCCGTTCAGTCACCATCAGAAGTCACATGATTAACTCATCCTGTGTGTCCAGTGCCTTCAGTATAAACTTCCCGCAAGAACCCCAGAGAACATAACTAAGCACACAACATATATATATACATATATACTTTTATATACTTTTAAACACAGTTATATAAATAATTAAAATCGAATAGATGAATGAATAAATAAATAGGCTGCACTTGTGTATTAGAAAACAAAATAACTGTTAATGGTTGAACCTTGTGATGTTGAGTTGAGACAAATAATAATCTCTGAAATC
>JAQMYL010000007.1:26726912-26737900 GCA_030014365.1 Clarias pachynema | reverse complement strand
CGCCGCCCCCAACGGTGCGTGAGCGAGCAGTTCGAAAAGATGCGGTCGGCTGGCGTCACGTGGTTCGGAGGAAACACTTCGATAGTCTTCGGCCCTCCCGGCTGAGTGGTAGTAGTAGCCTGAATGTGGGAGCCCCCTAGTGACGGGGAGGAATTGGACGCGACTAAATTAGGGAGAAAATCGGGGGGAAAAAATAAAATAATAATAATAATTATGTCATGGCTGTAATCAAAGCAAAATTAAATATTAGTGTGTGGGTGTGACAGTGAAGTTTTTATTAGTAAGTAAAAAGTAGTAATAAATAAATAAACATAATGATTAATTTGTTGTAATAGAATTCCTTTTAAAAAATTAATAAAATGTAATAAAACTGTCTTAAAATGATACTGGGTGTACTGTATTTATATCACTCTAACAAAGGAATGTAAATAGCACTTGTTTTTCAGTGGTTTGTAATCGTCCTCTAGTATTTGTCATTGTTCTCCTTTGGATGTCAGAGTTAAGCACTATTGCCTCACTTTTAGATTAGATTACATTACATTAGATTTAACTTTATTGTTATTGTGCAAAGTACATGTACAGAGCCAATGAAATGCTTTGCAAACTGCACAGATTAAGTTACATGATGGTGCGAAGTGAAGTGCCATATAAACAAACAAACCAACATTTAATTTCCAAGACAAACAAAGTAAGTCAGTCTTATTTGCATGCACCTGTGTGGCAATGTCTGGTCACAATGATGTGTCATGCAAATGCATTTCACTCAGTCACTGCCTTTTACATCCCTTGGGGAACTGGATACATCATGAAGTTATTGTGAAGTGCTGAAAGCTAACTTAACCAATCAGTAAACTGGGAAAACCAAGAGAGGTGGCAACCCGAGGAAAAGGAGAAGGACCTTTTACCTGTCTTGGAAAACCTGGTACCTAAACCACTGAGCCACGTCTTCCCCTCACATCAGTCAGATAAATTAGTTATTAGACTTTATCAAGCCCAGATCCGAATTTTTTGTGTAACAGCAGCAGATAGAGGGATGATAGAAGTAAACGTCTTCAGAAAAACCTTCCACATATGAAAAGGCATTCCTAACTCCATAAAGTTTTAGGATGATAATAAAAACTGGTCCAAACTAAAAAGAGTGATAAGTGTGTTTTTTATTTTCTTTTTGACTGGTAGTGAAGTCCAAAACCATTCATCCTTGGCCCAAACTTCTCAAATGTCAGTGGTAGGGTAGGAGCTTGCTTTAATGTAGATGTCATAAGATAAGAAAAAAAACATTGACTTAATATTTTTAATTATCTGCTCATACATTAGCATATGCTTAAGTAAAAACTAGTACAAATGTTCATTTGAGTTGTTAATTCATAGCACTAATCCTACAAGTTACTCTTCTTTTTTTCTAAATTATATTTGAAGCTCCTGCACTTTCTATTCATCATCAGTTCCACTTATTCCGCATAGGTTCTTGAGAGGTCTATTTTATTTATATAGCACTTTTAACAAGGACAAAAAGAAGCTTTACATGAATATAATTATGAAAATAACTTAAAATTTATGATGTATGTATATATTTATAGGCAGCATGGTGGCATAGTGGCTTGCCCTGTTGCTTTGCACTCTCAGGGTCACGGGTTCAAGTTCTGCCCCAGGTACGTGTGTGTGGAGTACTCCAGTTTCCTCCCAAACACATGCATAGTAATTAATGTTTCCAAACGTCAATATGCCTATATTATGTGAGGACATCCATGCTTTTGTGCCCTGTGATGAATTGGCACCCAATCCTGGGAGTACCCTGCCTTGTGCCCCGAGTCCTCTGGGATAGGCTCCAGGCTTCCCACGCCCCTATAAAGGATTAGAGGGATAGAAAATGAGTGAGAGTATAGATTCATAAATGTGTAGCTTTATCAATTTACTTGACTCAAAAAGGAAAGTTCAGTGGTTAAGGCCTTAGCCTACTGATTGGAAGGTCCCAAGTTTAAATTCCAGCGCCACCAATTTGCCAGTGTTTGGTTCTTGAGCAAAGCCCTTAACCCTCAACTGCTCAGGTGTTTAATGAGAAAAAAAAAAGCATTCTGTCAAACGCCAATAAATGTATTTATTCAAGAACTGAAACTGAGGACAGAAAGTTGTCTTTCCTTTCTTCCTCAAGTTGCTGCTTATGCACTGAAGACTTTTCATCGCGGACTATTATTATTATTATTATTATTATTTGTGCAATAGGAGGAACTGTGGCTTGGTGGTTAGCACTGTCACCTTGCACCTCTAGCATCCGGGTTCAATTGCTGCCATAGGGTGTGCATGGAGTTTGCATGGTCTCCCGGTGTTCGTTGGGTTTCCTCCTGGTTTCCTCCCACAGTCCAAAGACATGCAGATTAAGCTAATTGGTGTTTCTTTTTCTACCAAAACAATTGTATGCTGTGTGTTCTGACACCTTTTTATGGAAACCAGCTTTAACCTTTTGAGCAATTTACAGTAAAAATACAGTAGCTCTTCTATTGGATCGGTTACCCCACTCCATCCGCGAACCATTTTTGTCGCTAACAACACTGCCAACCGTTACATTCAGAGATGAATGCCTGTGACACGATCACAGCCCTGCTGAAAAATCCAGGATAGACCAGCATGATTTATATGCTGGTCTATGCTGGTTAATGCTGGTTTAGCTGGTGAAACAGCATAACTGATTGAAAACCATCATATCTACGCTGATGAAACCTTACCACCAGCATTGGTCTTGCTGGTTTCTGGAAGACCAGCATGTCTGCTGAAAAATCCAGCATAGGCCAGCATGATTTATATGCTGGGCCACCAGCAAGGTTTTGGTAGTTAAAATTGGTTGCCATTTTATCTCATTATCTTGCATTTTAATAGCTAGTACTGAAAATAGTGTGTGATGGAAATACATGGACCATGTAGTGTTATCTTTAAATGCATTTACATATAAGAGACAAAAATAATCCATTTACCAAAAACATGTAAATACATTTACATTTATTAAATATCTGCTGGGCTGTCTAAAAACACAACACAAACCTTTTATATAAATGCACTGGCAATATTTTTTAAGAAGTAATCAGTGGAAATCTCTTATAACTGAAAAAAAAACAACAACAAAAAAAAACATCATAGACCATCATAGCTGGTGACTGGCTTGATCAGCAATTATACCAGCATATGTTGTGTTTGGGTGCTGATATGCTGGTATTCTGGGGACCAGCATCAGGAAAGTGACCAGCATACCAGCACCAGCATCATGGCACTATAATGCTGGTCCCCAGCATACCAGCATATCAGCACCAGAACACAACATATGCTGGTATAATTGCTGGTCAATCTGGTCACCAGCTATGATGGTCTATGATGTTTTTTTCAGCAGGGAGTATGATGTAAAAGTTGACGCTACCTACTGTCACAGTCGATGAGGTGATGTCACAATAGTGTATTAACATTACATTTCTAAACATTAAGGGAAATTATATTATATGATTATTACTTTACTGTTTTGGGATAAAATCAAGGATGGATTTTTTTCGTTATAACAGAGGAAGCCAGTGTTTATCCTAATTGATTTGAATTTTGAAATAATTACATGGCCGTTACAAAAACAAACAAACAAACAAACAAAAAACACTTAGTTATTAAACAAACATATTGTAGCGTTTTTCACCGTCACAATATGTTTTCAAGAAAAGGTGTTGCCAGAAATCCTCTAATGCACTGACGTAGTTATTTGTACAAAAACTTTGTTCCAAACCAAGGTTTAAATATTAAGTTTTTAAATTAATAAAGTATTTATTATTATTATTAAAACGTTTCTGACTGATATAATTGTATAAACTTATATTTATATTTTAGTGGAATCTGTTTATTCTTATATTTTTGTTACACATTTTACATTTTCATTATTGCTGCTGGTCTCCGAGAGCTCCCAAAACCAAACAATTTTCATTTTATTACAACAACGACAACAAAGTCTCTTTTATCTTTAAAACAAAACAAAATGGCGGGTGAGTGTCTGCGTGTCGTGTTGTCAGGTGTAATGGCGGTAACCCACCGCTAGCTGTCGCTGTGACTTTTATCCTCTACAGATGTTCCTCCCCTAAACCCCGCCCCCTTCCCTCGCGTCGCGGACTCGGTGTAGTGATGACGCGACACTGAGGAAGTTCAGTGCGGTGATGAAAGAGCACCTGCGAGGAGCTGAGAGACACAAACACCTCGGATTTAACTTTCCTCCGCAGGAACACACACAGTAAGTGTCCTTTACCGGGGACGAGACGCCTGTTGGAGGGGTGACGTCATTCTCCGAAGGCTATCGAGCTAATGTGTAGAGCGGATAATAGCGAGTGTAGCTCGCGGGCTAAAAGCGGTGGAGCAGGATCAACACTCGCGTACTACACAGTGCGCTTAGTGCGCGTGTTGCCATGGCAGCCGGGGGGGAATCTCCTCACCTACTGCCGAGTGCGCAAGTGCGCTGGGTTACAGCGGGAGCGTGCGGTTATACGGTAATATCAGCACTCGGGCGTTAAAGCGGCGTGTCACACCCGGGCTGGCTGATGGACAGAGCAGTGTTTAAACAGACTGGAAGAAAATAACAAGATAAACATTAAATAAATAAGTAAATAAGGCTTAAAGAGACACGGCTAATAGGAACAGCTGTTAGAGTTAAACATTAAACTGTTACACAACTGGGTTAATAACCAGGTTAGTGTGTTTAATAATTTCACAAATGACAAGTGATCTGTCTGTCTGTCTGTATGTCTGTCTGCTAAAATGCTTTTTTTCTTTATTAAGCAGAAGGAAAAGCGCAATAGATGTTGTGTAATCCGAAACAATGACTCTCTTACAGTCACAAAACTTCTTTTTAACGTCTTCTAATGTGCAGTCCTGTTAAACCAGTGGAAAAGGCGATTAAATTTTAATTAAAACAAAGTAAATAAAATATTTTGTTGCTAAAATAGGAAAATGCCCCTCTCACAATTATGTTTAACAAAAAAATGTAACATACATTTTACCAAAATATTAGAAATACTATTTTACTGATCAAATAAGTTTTTATTTTATAAAATCTTTTTTTTATTTATTTATTTTTTTAAAACCTTAAACTAATTACAGTCTGTTATGGAAACAAGAGCAGGATAGAAAGTTCACATCTGAGCAGTTCTTATGATGATGAATTAAAAAAAAATTGTCAACCTTTCGGTTGATTGGTGCTAAAGTATTAAATCTCATAAATACATTTTAGTGGAACATTTTCATGTGCGTCCTGCATATTTCACACATAAATCTGTGAAAAAACAAACAAAAGCGTTGTTTTTTCATTTACGTGCGTCGACCCCTGTGACACGTTTACAGAAGAACTGAAGCCCAGCTGGTAACCGGCTCTCCTATCTCCTGAGGTCGTCGTGTGGGGTTTTAGGTTAATGAAATGTAACAGTATTTCTGATTGGTCAATCTCGCAAGTGTCCAGCCAATGAAATCTTTCCATACAAAGGATCCGTTTGTTTGTTTGATTGATTGTTTTCAGTTACCATCATGTGACCGAGAAGGAATTTGAAACCTGACACAAATCAGCAAACAATCACCTCAGATTTTGGACAAATTGATGAAAAAAATAATAATTTTTTGCATACACCTTCATCAACTTCATTGAATGAAACTGTCCTCACTAACTTTCTTGGAATCCACGGTGCTATGTCTTCACTAGATTTTGCAAAAAATGGGGGGAAAAAAAAGTAAAATTGGATGCAAAATGAATTTACTGGCGTAAACGAGTTTTGAACGGCTCATGGACCTGCAAGTAACTTATCCGGCGTTCAGTTCATTCGTTCACATGTTATTCATATGCTTCGTATGCCAGATGCAAGTTTCTTGCAAAATATTTTATTCATAAGGGGAAAAGTCATAAGGGAGGACGTTCATGCCGAGGTCCCGCTGTAGGTCTGCTTTTGCTGTCTCACTCACTGCCGGTTTTCGTCACAATCATTAATATTAACATTCACTTTTAACTACTTCTGATTAAAGTCCAGCTTGGATGAAGTCGCTTGGAAAATCAGTAGGTGTTGATTAATCTTTTATACAACATCAGCTCATTTATTTATTGTGAAACATTGTTTAGAAAAAAACATTTAAAGGGAAAATAAATAATTAAATATATGAATGAACCGATGTTAAAAATAACCAAACACAAATTGGTCTAAAACGTTTCTTCATCACCTGTCATACTGTGTCATTATGTCATTTCAAATGTGATCTCTATTTTTACAGGCAAAATTATATATCTAATTTATTTATTTATTTATAAAATTTTTCTCCTATAAAAGAAGTCGACCCGAAGTGGCATCAGTTCTGCGTCTGTGCTAATACGTTTTTATTTTGATTTTATGTTCCAGATGTCGTGGATAAAAGCTCTCACCGCTTGCCTTGTGCTCTCCAGCCTGCTGTTCAGCTCCCAGTCAGTGCCTATCAGTGTAGATAAAACTAAAGTCAAGGTGCCAGAGGAGACGGTGCAGGAACCTCCTCAGAGTGTGGTGAGTTGGGTTTAAAGCTTCGGTTCTGATGTCTTTACTGATCCCGGTGTGTAGCGGGTTGGACGATGACGTCGTAATGACATCACCAATCTTCGACTAGTCACTGAAACCTCTTGGTTCGATCAGATCCGATCTCCCCTGTGACATCACAACACTGAAGCTCCAGGTGTTTTCTCGTCTGCCGTACAGACCGGTCATTTACAACCAGAACAACTCGTATACAGGCATCGTTATGGGAGTGTTCATGAGGAGGACGCAGTCTCATTGAGTCGGGGTTTGGAGATGCCGATGTTAACGTGAAAGTTTAAAAACTGTTTAAACAGACCAGGAGATCAGAAAGCTCGATTTGAACAAAGTGCGAAACCGCTGTCGTTTCTAGATTAGTAAATATTTTTGAGCTGATTCAGCTCAGATATACAGCTGACTTTTGTTGATCATGATGACAAAGTTTAAAAAATGTCTAAAGAATCTTTCTTTCACACAGTGCTCGAATCAAACAGCATTGTGGGTAGGAAAGCCTTAACCAAAGGGAAATTGTTTCTGCTTTCATCAATTCATTTAAATTTTTTGTAGGGTACCAAGAGAACCGAACAGGGATGAGTGGGCGGGGTTAGAAATAGAAATGCAGGATGGTGATTGGTTGAATTTGTCATTCAGAAAGAATAGGAGACGCAAACTTTTAAATGCTTATCGTTATCGTATAACGTATATCATTCCGGACTTCTGTCAGTTTATAAAAGCCTTTACAGGAAAATTTATATGTATTTTTAAAAGTAAATATTTTGTATACAATTTAAGTTTAAGAAACTGGTAAATTTATTTTTTAATAAAACATGGATTTATTTAAAGTGTTTAATGATTTCATGTAGTGTATTTTTATTTTTTTTTGCCATCCTCAGTGCAGCATATGATTGGTATATCTTTACAAACATTCTACAATAAATAAATAACATTGAGGTAAATAATGTTACATTTATTTTATTTAACTTTTTTTGTTTTTTTAATTGAAGACAATTATTTATTTTAATTATTTTGGTTTCAGCCTCTGGTATCATGTAGAAATCTTGTAAACATCAAAATTATTGCTAATCATTTATTTGTCTTGTTTTTTTTTTTTTCCAAACCTTTTTAGAAGGTATGTTAGATTTTTATTAATTTATTTTTAATTCAGATGAGAGTTTCGTGTTTTGATGGTCCTTTGTTGGAAAAAAAAAACTTATGTAAATGTATATACTTTTGTATACTTTACTTCAAAGACATTTTTCTGCTACTTTAAAACTCCTCGTCAGCTGTGACCCAGATCTAAAGTGATATTAATTATCATTCCTGTTTCAGACCGAGTGCTACAGTATTTACACAGAGTCACACAAGTACACACACAAAGTGTTTACTCAGCTGTGAACCTGTTTTTATTATTTGTATGTATTGCTACTGTTACTTTTACAAACCCTGAACACAAATAAATTCCAGAGTCAAACATTACATTCTTCATTTTAAAATCTTTTCCTTTCCAGGACACTGGACTGCATTATGACCGCTATCTCAGGGAAGTTATCGATTTCCTCGAAAAAGACCAGCATTTTAGAGAAAAGCTTCACAACACGGACATGGAGGATATAAAGGTAGAGTGAATTATCCTGCCTTAAGGTTTGGGACGCGTTCTCGGTCAAGTCGTTCTGATCTGATCTCCTGCTTCCAGCAAGGGAAACTGGCTAAAGAGCTGGACTTCGTGAGTCACCACGTCAGGACGAAGCTGGACGAGTTGAAAAGGCAGGAAGTGAGTCGGCTGAGGACGCTGATCAAAGCCAAGCAGGACATCGAAGGAGGGAGCGGTACGCGACCTCATGCGGTTATTTACCACAGTGAAATACAGTAACTATAACGTGTGGGCTTGTTGTTGTTTAAAAAGGAAAAGTTGGCGACGATCAGCGTACAGAATCGAATCACGACTCTCGAATGTCGTTTGAAGTAGAATTGATTTTATTCTTTTTATTTTTCTCTCCCGCGTGATGTGTAGACGTGGCCGTGGACCATCAGGCTTTACTGAAGCAGTTCGAGTACCTGAACCACATGAACCCTCACACGTTCGAGGTGGAAGATCTGGACAGACTCATCAAATCAGTAAGTCCTGATTTAATTCGCCACGAACGTTCGAGGCAGCACTCGGGGCCGATCCAGCGAGGTTGAGGCCGGGTCGAGTCAGGGTTCTGTGCAGAACATTCAGGTTCGTCTCCATGTCTTCATGTGGATCTCACAGGAGCACCGACGTGCCGGATCAGGGTTCGAGCTTCTGAGTGTCACTGATGCAAAACGCAAAAAAAAAAAGGCATTTTATATACAATTTTATAACTATAAAACTTTATAGGAAGTTATGGGTGTGAAAGTCAGGGGTGCACATACTTTTGTAAGGAACGCATCAAGCATCCGTGTCTGAGGTGACTGAACACCATCGTGCATGCTTTTTTTTTTTTTTTTTTCCCTTTCCCCAGGCCACGAAGGATTTGGAGAACTACGACAAAGAACGCCACGAGGAGTTCAAAAGGTACGAGATGATGAAGGAGCACGAGCGCCGCGAGCACCTGAAGACCCTCGACGAGGAGAGCAGGAAGAAAGAAGAGGAGCATTACGAGGAGATGAAGAAGAAGCACGCAGATCACCCGAAAATCAACCATCCTGTACGTTCAAACCACGCCGTCTCGGTTACGTTATGCTTCCTCCCCCAGGGTGTGAGACTTCCTCCTAAAGTCCAGTGCGGGTTTTTTTTTTTTTCTTCTTCTTTTTTAGGGAAGTCAGGATCAGCTGAAGGAGGTGTGGGAGGAGGCGGACGGTCTCGACCCTGACGATTTCGACCCCAAAACTTTCTTCAACCTTCACGGTAAGGTTTTTAATTTTTTAATCCACCAAACAGGTGAACGTTTAATTTCAAGGTTCATTAAAATGTATTAAAAGTTCATTAAAAGTTAAAATGCATCTTAATGGAGTTTTATTTTAATCCGGTTTTGTCACGTTCACGCGTTCCAGATACGAACGGAGACGGATTTTTCGACGAACAGGAATTGGAGGCGCTGTTTACTAAAGAGGTACTGTTTAGATTTTCCCGCTTTATAAGAAAACAAAAACAATTGACTTTGGTTCTCATCAGCGCTAAACAATTTTGTTCTCGCAGCTGGAGAAAATCTACGATCCTGCTAACGAGGAGGACGACATGGTGGAGATGGAGGAGGAGAGGTTACGGATGAGGGAACACGTCATGAACGAGGTGAACGTTTGTTTCAGAACGGACAAAATCGTCGTGTTCAGAAAACTCTGGAAGAATCCTTTATGAATATGCATCATTATTTTTAAATCTACTAATTAGGAAACAAATTATTATTATTTAAACAAGCTAGATTTGCTAGCCAGCTAGCTAGCTAACCTCGCATTGTTGCAGGAATCTCGATTTGTGTCATCATTTAAAACTGGTCAGAATGGTTACCGTGACAACCATTTTTTCTAATCATCAATAACTTTAGCACAAGTTCATCATCCTCTAATATTCATTGTGATTGGTCCAGGGCTAAAGTCGCGTCTTTTTCTCAAACAGGTTGACACAAACAAGGACCGTCTGGTCTCCTTAGACGAGTTCCTGGTCGCCACTAGGAAGAAAGAGTTCCTGGAGCCGGACAGTTGGGAGGTCAGGAAGATTACATGATGTCATGATGTCGCTGAAGATTGTTCTCGAGTAGTAGCTTAAAGCTAATTCCTCTTGTCGCGTGTGACCTCTAGACTCTGGAGAATAACCAGGCGTACACCGAGGAGGAGATGCGCGAGTTTGAGGAACATCTCATCAGACAGGAGCAGGACCTGAACGAGAAGACGGCCGAGTTGCAGAAGCAGCGTGACGAGCTGGAGAGACAGCAGGAGCAGCTCAACGCGCAGAAAGTGGAACTGCAACAAGTACGCGAGTCAGACGTGTTAACGCGTATATATGCTTCATGTGTAAATATCGGAACATATCGCCGGTTCGTTCTCGTCTTACAGATAGTCATTTAGATGTTTCTGCGTTAATAATATACTCATTAATTCCTAACACGGATTTGGAGTGTTTGTCCTTTTCACACCTTCGTAAATAACAACATGGCCGCCACTTTCAAAAGTGTCTATTTTTAACAGCGTAAACTTCAGTGTTCGCACGATGCGTGATTGAGAGGAGTTTGGATTGACCTTTAAACGTGACCTTTAATCAGATTTGGCATGACCACATGTAACCTGGGAAAAGGTACAGGTTAGAAACATCACGTTTAGATGATGATATAAACTATGAGGGTAGGGTTGGGTATCGTTTGGGTTTTTTTCGATACCGGTGCCAAATCGATACTTTACAAAAGCCACAAAATGATGGTGAATGACTCAAGAATACATTTCTATTGAACAAAAAATTTAATGCTTAAAATTGAACAATATATTAAAAGTTTAAAGTAT
>JAQMYL010000007.1:26707496-26720832 GCA_030014365.1 Clarias pachynema | reverse complement strand
AGGTGCAAAAATAGTCTGCAGGAACAGTGATGCTGTTGACTAGGCTGCTTTCACACCTGGCAAAGGGATTATGTAACGTGTAATGCTGTGTTGAAATGGCTGCAAAGGTGGGGGAGAAAAATTATTAAATAAAATTTAACTGCTGTCTGATTATTCTCCACAGTACAGCTTTGGTATAGGGGAAAAAAAAGTATCCAGTGACGTCAAGCGCTGTTCTTTTATCTCCCAAGTTTGAATACAAAAATAAACAGCAGGAACAAAGTGATGGTGGGAGGGAACAGAATGTGCAGTTCAAAGAGTCCAACTCTACGGATTATTCATACAATTTCTTTTTACAAAAATAAAAGGAAGCGCTAAGCTTGAAAGAAGCCATTAAGAAACTTGAGATGATGTTCATGTCAGTTCTGCTCCTCCTCTACAGCACATATGTACTTAACTACTTTTGTTAAAAATCACTCAAACATGGTGTGTACCTGACTGGAGAGGTTCCTGCTGAAGCTCCTGCTGCTCTACCGAGTGTGTTTGCTGGCTGCTGAAGCTCTGGGTGTAAGTGCTCTGATACTGACTCGACATCTTCTGAGACTCCATCTCGTTCGATGGAGGAACTGGGGCGTTCAGATTGAACACCTGAGGAGATGAACAAAATTTTATTTAAATTGGACATGAACACATTTGTGATCGTCAGTTAAACATTTTGAACATGCTCTTCACATCTGTGAAAGGACGATGAGTGTTCTTCACCTGCATTTATTTAACGATTGAGAAAAGTGCAAGAACAAGCTCGCTGTCTGAAGTCTAGAGACCTTAGAGTCTAATTGCTCAGTCTAAAGTCTAACAAATCACCTTCTGCCTGCAATAGAGGTGGCGAACGATTCAGGAGCTAGTCCAGAGCCAGTGCCTAATTTTAAACCACTTCTTTGTTTTCAGACAGCCAAAGAACCGGCACTCGGATAAAAACGGTTCCATGGCAGCACTGACACTTTGCTGGACCAGAACAAAGAACTGGCAACAGGGTCTGGGATTATTATGACCAACTAAAAGTTTGCGATCATCCTTTTTTTTGTTGTTTTTTTCTTTGCAAAATAAATATGCAAAGGGCAGCTCAAATGCTTTATAGTAAAGATAAAACCAGGAGCAAAAGCCATGTTGAAGTTCATTATTGTTGCTGTGCTTGCTGCAAGCATTTTTTCGGGCAATTGTGTTGCAGGGAGGGGGGGAAAAAAAGAAAAAGAAAAAAGAAAATTAGACGTAAATGGACGTGTACAGTGACGTTTTTCCACGCGCTGGAGAATCCCATCATTACAAAGCCAGTTCCTTAGGAGGCTCACTATTGAACCAGCACTGGCACCAGACATGAACTACGACCAGGTTCATTTTGGTGGATTGAAATGACACAAGGAGCGAAGAGAAATGCGAGCGAGCGCTAACGATCTTACCGCTTGCATGGACTGGAATGGTGCGGCGTTAACGTTGATACCACTGTGCAGGGGTTTGGTGACCGTCTGAAAGGCCTGGGGTTGGGACGAGGGGGCGGGGGGCTGCTCGGACGACAGGGGCATGGATACCTACAACACGGACAACAGGGAAATCACAACAAGGACGCGGAGAACATCTGGTCTAGAACAGCTGTACGTGATGACACAAGAGATACCTGGAGGGGGTCGATGGGGTCGGGCTGAGGCCGAGGGTCTGTGGTGTGAGGAGGGGGCTGGTAGAGGGGCGGCGTAGAGGTGTATGCTTCGGTCGGTGGGGACACCATGGGAACCTAAGGACAAGAAGCATGAAAAAGGTTAAGACTAAAGTAAGGAACTTTTTTTAAATTTACATTTTGGTCTCATCTTTCCATACGCAGGTACTTACCTGTGCTGGTTCTGGATGTACGGGAACTGAGGCGTGTTGAAGCCGGGTTTCTGTGTGAGCTGCACAATAGCAAAGCACAATTTCAAAACAATTTGTCTCAAGTCTAAAGTAGAATCATTACCAAGGAAATAACAGCATCTGTGTCTGGTGCTTTTATGTAAACGCAATGCAACTGGAAAATCTGACTCGAACTGTACCACATGTGTTTTGGGTAAATATGCAAATTTCCGTCTTTACCTGGAGGACAGACCATCTGTGCAGACTTCATCGGTTGAGCGGAAACGATGGCGGGATCCAGAGACTGTCCATCAAACTCCAGCATAGAGTCCTGACCAAAAAAAAATAAATAAACACTTAAAACATGGGTGCAAGCAATGAGCGGGACCAAGCATCTACATCATAGCCACCCAAGAGCCCCCCAAAACCCGTGTGCTTTATGAGCATGTTAAGACCTCCAAAAAGCCCCGGACGCTGAGGTCACTCAATGTGATGCCACCTAATATGATGTCACCCAGGAAGTCATAAGCCACTTTTTGCAATAATTTTTAAGCCTCCACCATGACTTAACTTTTTGGGAAATCAAAAATCCCTTTGCAATTTTGCACTCCGGTGTCTTGAGATCACGTTGGCTCGGTTTGGTGGCTATCATATAAATCCCTTAGGAGGAGCAAATCAAAATCCATTGGGTGCATTTTGCAAACAACCCAAAATATCTGACCTCCTGTTGAGTTGCACCCATGAAAACTTGATCAGCAAGATCTAGAAGTAAATCCCTGTGCCCGTATTCACAAAGCTTCTCAATTCTAAGAATTTTCTTAGAATTTCATCACTAGGAGCAACTTTTAGGCTTATGACATTTTCTTCTCAATCTTAGTAAAGATAAAAATAACTCACAAAACATCTTAGACCTAAAAAACAGCTCATAAGATAAAAATTGTTAAGAATAGAGAGGAGAGTTTCTAAAGCAGAGGACAAAATGGCGGAAAGAAGAAATATTCTCCAAACACTAAATGTAAACACTGCTCTTCTGTCCAGTTTGGTTTTCTTGTTCTTTTACTTCCTTCTATCTGTCTTGGATTGTTGGCTACATACATGTAATGTAGACTGTCATGCAATCACGCAAATTGGTAAATGGGAGTCATTTTGCTCCCATCAATCTGAAATGGATTACAAGTAATAAATCAGTATGGATAAATTTAAGAACTTAAATATAGTAACTACTTTGGAAGCAACCAATATCCACACAGTAGACACATTTTCAACATTTGGCTGTTTTAATTAACTTTAAGGTATTTTGCCTATAACAGAAGTTTTGCAGAAAGAAGCCTGTATTCATAACTATACAAATATATAATAAATATAACTATTCTATCATCATATATTCTATTTTCACAAAGGGCGCATTTTAAGACCTTTACAGATTTTTTATCAACCAATCACAGTCCTTGAATTGCAGCATCATCCCTAGCAACGGGGTGAACCAAATCTCCTCACCAAGATAAAGGTTTTTGTACTTTCCTTACTCAGAGTTGCTCTGAGAAGTTTCCTAAATCATTTTTAGTCTAGGACTCTCAGCTAGGACTTTTTAGGTCAAGATAGGAGCTCTCTGATAAAATTTAAAAAGCTTTGTGAATACGGGCCCTGATCTAGAAATTTGATGTGTATACATGCAAGTGTGTATGAGCTATGCAGCGAAATCTCCTGTGAACCCGCTGGCATTCTAATGGTAGCAGATTCCAAACTGTGTGCCGATTTTCATCGTTTTTCAGAGTTTGAGACCCCGAAAACGGGCAAGATGGTTGAAATAAATTCATTATTCAGCATCAGTGCGATGGCAAAAACAGCGTGATGACATGACTGTGTCGTCAGTGCTTGGGCCCTAAAAATTTAGAAAGCGCACGGAGCAATAATTTGCTGGATTATCGTCACTGCTGACCTGCATGAAGTTGTAGGTGCCCTGCATCTGTGCCATGAGGTCCTGCACAGCCTGCTTCCTGACCAGCGGGTCAGTCGACGAAGGGGTGAGTCCGGGGGTGAGCGAGTGGGTCTCCGCGCTCACCAGATTCGGACTCATCGATGAAGGAGGCTGCGGAGGCTGAGGAGACTGTTGTTGCTGCTGCAGCGAGCTTACGATCTGTACACACGGATCAGACAAGTGAACAAAAAAAGTTTAAAATCAAGCTTTAAAAAATGTTAGTTTCAAATTGGAAGATTAGGGGGGGGTGTCATAATCTCAATCTTAGGCATGAAAATTATCGTAATTACAGACCGAGATCTCACCTCAGGGCTCAAGGCCCATTCTCCTGCCTGCTCTTTTTCAGGACTGGTGTTGTAAGTGGCTTCTGGAATGAACTTTCGGTTTACAAACTGTAAAAAAAGGGGGGGGGGGGGGGTAGGGAAAAAAAACAAACAAAAAAAACTGTTAGGCATCAACAGGCTTTATTTGAAAAATTAATAAAAGATTAGTGTTACCAACCTCTGTCGCTTCCACTTCAATGGGATCCGTGAACTCTTGAGTCACAGATCCTTCTGCTAAACAAAAAAAATAAATAAAGCAGAACTGTTAACACCAGCGCCAAGCTCGTCCCAATCGTCACGGTCGTACATACACACTGAACGCGTACCTGGCTCCACCGGCTGCTCCTCACACTCCACCGACTCGGCAGGAGCAGACGGCTGCTGCTGCTGCTGCTGTTGTTGTTGCTGCTGTGGTGGCTCCTCCTCCTCTTCCTCACACACTCCGTTCTGGTGTGTTTGCGTCTGGTCGAAGTAGCCGCTGAGCAGTATCTTGTCCATAGTATCCTTAAGGGCCTTGTCTACAAAAAAATAAAATAAAAGCCGTGATCATGAGAATAATTTAAATATATGGTTCATTAGGATTACTTGTAGCTCCCAGTTTGGCTTCAACCCCCCTTTCAAATTAAACAGCATGAAAAGGTTTGAGAAAGGGGAGGAAGCATCCATCCAAGTACCCATTTCAGATAAGGGGGTGTGGGTGGATCACCCAGACTCATTCTATAATTGGCTCCCACTCACCCACCTATAGCAGAAGTGTCCAAAAAGCTTGAGCCTTCCCTGCAAACCATCACTAAGAATACGGAAGAGAAAAAACGAGCAGGTCCCACCCCAGAAATCAGAGATTGATACTTATAAAGAAGCGCAGCGCCCCCCAATCCCCCTTCGCTGCTTACCATGATCGTTTGGCCAAATAAACACTGATGTGTGCATTTATTTTAAAAAAATAAAGGGGAAAAAAATATATTAAAAAAAAAAGTTCGGTGCAGTTTCGATACATTATTCACCAACGCCGTCTTGTTCCAATGTGCTGCAGGTTATAATGCGTGGGTATAACAGGACTGTCGCATTTTCAGCATGCGAGAGCTGCTTGATGCTCGTTAAGGAATGGAAAGGTTTCGTTCTACATAAGCCATTTTATTGCTTTCAGGTTCTTTATAATCTGCACGAATTAAGAGAATGGAGTATACATTTATGGTGAGTCCTTAATTATATCTGTGCACTGCTGTTTTTTAACAGCTATAAATAGTAAATAAACACCTTATTCTATTCTAAGTGTTCTATATTTATTTTGCAGAGTCCAATAACGTACTCACAGCCCAGACCAACACCCCCACCCCCCCCAATCAGCCGATTGTGATTTCTAACAAATTTACAGTGCACATTTAAAGTATTAAACATCGACTATATTACCAGCTCTCTTCTGCTGTAGTCTACCTAAATGAAAAGGACGTGCCACCTTGTGGTATTATTTGATATTATGTAGCCACACAAATTTGAGTGCTTCACAATTGATTTATTATCAAATTAAATAGCTAGTTAACATCTACACTTTGTAATGAAAGGCCTGAAGGTTTGGTCAAATTCCCCATGACTTGTTTAGAAGAAGTTGAGAAAGAGACAAGTGTAATGATGACAAACGGTGCCGCTTACGTAAATGTATTTGAGAAAATCTATTGCGGCCTTGTTTTAAAACCTGTTCAAAACAAATTAAGATTCATACCATGCACAATCACTACGGAGACTTGTACACTGTACGAAAGAATCAAACATTACTCATCCTTGCACACTCCGAGCCTGCATAGAACGCCCAGACGGACAACTTGGCATAAGAAGCAGCACGGACCCTGGACATGAATATATAATTGCAAATCAAGACGATTGCAAAATAAAAAAATAAATAAAAAATAAAAAATTTTTTGCTAGATGTTAATTTTGAACAGAACCTTTTTTTCAGCCATTTTTGGAGTAATTATAAAAATGTTCCTCAGTCACTTTGACAACATTTCTTTAAATACCCTCTAGAACAGGACTTGGGTGAAATTAGTTTCGTCAGCTCATGAGGGTTAAAGGCTGACTCATTGTGTCTCTGACCCTGCCCATTGTTAATGCCCAAAGACTTTAAGAGTGAGCCTTGGGCACAATGCCCGGCTGCTGACTCAGACCAACGAGTCGAGAGGAACACCTGGGCCTCAGCTCGACAAATGATTCTCTCAGGTGATGCAATTCTATCTGTGATGAAACGTCTATTTTCTACAAATACAGTATTTACAGAATAACTCATCCCTTACAAATAATCCCTTATAAATAGCAGTTTATGAAAGTTTGTATTTGATAACGAAAGCCTGCATCCCAAACCTGTTCATATTTAAAAGGTAAGTACTGAGGACTTACATGTGGTTCCTGCCACGGCTTTGTCTCTTCCTTCCATCAACTCCCACAAATGCACAGACGCCTCCTCGAACTGATCAGTCAGCCTGAAATAGATACAGGACCAGATTATAACCATGCTGTCAACCAGAGCGCCAGACGCACACTATCCAGGTTTAGCTTTCTGGCTCATTTTTATATTAAAAAAAAAAAAAAAAAAAAAAAAAAAAGGGGGGGGGGGGGGTGTGAGTGCTGAAGCTGATTGACAAAATGTCAATCAACAGGGCCAGATCAAGGTCACATGCCAGCACGGGTGATGTCACCACTTTTTAATCAGGTAATAGAGCTGGACTGTGATATTTAACCATTATACAGTGTATTTAAACATGTATAATGTTTAAAGTTTTAAAGTTTTAAGTTAAAGTTAAGCCTTTATTTGTCACATACATTACAGCACAGTGAAATTCCTTCTTCGCATATCCCAGCATAACTGGGGTCGGAGCGCAGGGTCCGCCATGATACAGCGCCCCTGGAGCAGTTAGGGTTAAGGGCCTTGCTCAAGGGCCCAACAGTGGCAACCTGGTGGAGCTGGGGATCGAACCGCCGATCTTCCGATCAGTTACTCAGTGCCTTAGCCCTCTGAGCCACCACTGCCCCATGTAATAAGCCAATTTCATTGGCTGTCACCGAGTTCCAACTTTACACAACTGGCTCCTGCCGGACTACAATAATACTAATAAATAAATAAAATAATAAATAATAAATGTACTGTTTATAATAATTGCACAAATGATCTCTATGCTTATGTATTGCAATATTTAACGACTCCGTTTCATTGTCCAGTTAAATATTCCCACCTGATGTTGGGGTCCCTCTCGGGTCCGACCAGCTTGTAGAAGTCGTCGAGTCCTGTGAGCTCCGCCTCGGTGAGCAGAGGCCCATCGTTCCCCCGTTCCACCTGCCTCAGCTCCTTCCTCACGCTCTCCTCGCCCAGCTGGTCCAGAACGTACTGCACCTCCAGCATAGCCTTCAGGCGCCGCTGCTCGGTCTCCTCACGCTTCAGCTGATCCCGCCGCGCGGACTTCTTCACCGCCTTCTGGATCTGCACAAGGGAAACCAAAATGAGAGGAAAAGGTCAGACACACAGGCTTGTGTAGCAAAATAACTCAGACTGATCAACTGCATCAAACCTCGATGTTTAAAGACGAGAAGCTCTTCAGCAGCTCCCGGGCAAATTCCAAGTTGTGCGTCACCTCCTGAGTTTTGGACAGAGCATCCTAGAGGATGAAAAGAATGTAGATAGATTTAAAAAAAAAAAAAAAAAAAAAAAAAGGAATTACAAATTCAATATGCAAATGCTTTAATAGACCCCACAGAACAATTGCACCAGATTTTCTTTTTTAATCGACCAAAACATGTTGAGTTTGAACACACTCAGGCACTGTATCAACACCAGCTGATTTACGGGTTTCAGGGTTTGGACGGGCAGAAAGTGAGGGGGAAAGTCAGATTTTTCCATTTGGCTCTTTAGATTCTGTGTCAGTTGTTGACGTTCCTTGACTAACATTAGCTAACTTTGGCTAGAAAGCCAGCTAAGCTACTTTCTGGCCGTTAGCTTAGAGAACATTAGAGCATCAGAGTACATTCTCTGCAGAGTGTACAAGCGAGCACCTGATGGTACAGCAGGGCTGCGTTCGAAAACTCATGTCTGTTAGCACTCGTTTACAAACGCAGTCCTGCTGTACCATCAAACGCGCACAAGCAGAGCAAGGAGTCTAACTCAAAGCTAACTCATGCATGTCTGGCTTCTAATGTCCATGTTTTGAGACTGGTGTAAGGGTGTCGCGAGTGTTTGAGTTTGGTGAAAAGGCAGATCGGAGGCTTTTTTAACGTGCACACCTTTTGATAAAGTAACAGACATGATTTTTAGGTCAGGGGTAGGCTCAGTGGTTAAGGCATTGTACTACTGTTCGGAAGGTCCCAGGTTCAAACCACACGACCACCAAGTTACCACTATTGGGCCCTTGACGCTCAACTGTTCAGATATGTAATAAGAAAAAACGTAAAAATTGTTTAAGTTACTCCGATAAGGGCGTCTGCCAAATGCCCAAATGTAAATGATTTTCTGTTGCGTCACTTGGCACAGAATCGGTCTGGTCCAACACTGTCTGGTCGTGTCTGATCAAATTGAACACCAGCCAATACCAGTTACTAGCTGATCGATTGATGCTCTATATATTAGGAATGTAATAAATCACTTAAAATCGTTTTTGGGGTCTGTGTGATGATGCACGAATTGAGAAAAAGAATTGATTCATAACTGATTCAATTGCGAACAGGTGCCGTAAAGCAGTAAAGAAGAAAGTTGTAAGAGCTGGAACTAACTCATTTGACTTAATCTGTTAAATCATTTGTCATATGTTAATAAATGGTAATTATCGTTTAAGATGAATAACACCTGTACTGTTAACATACAAAGCTACATCATGCCTGGTCTGGGGGGGGAAATAAAAATAAAAAATAAAAAAAGTAAATAAAAATAAGTTCTCCCCACCACATGATCTGTGACAAAATGAAACAAGACTTGTACAAACCAGTTGATCCTGGTTTAGTTGCTCTCCTTTGCTCTTCCGTGTCTTGTAGTCTTCCAGCTTGGACTAAAGGGGGAAAAAACATTTAGCTGTCTCATCGCTCGCTAAACATCTTGACAAACCGTGACACGTGTTTACAGTAAGGCTTGAAGTCCAGACTGTACAGGAAAGAAAAATTAATAAAAAAATCCCAGGCAGGAAGGCTTAACCACATTTATTTTCCAGGATCAGGTTTAGACGATAGAGGTATCCTATTACAGTCAGTCAGTCTTATCATTCTTTCTCTGGAGCCTAAATAATAAAATCTAAAACCTTCATTTCAGAGGTTCTTGCTGCTCGTCGGTGTATATAAACCTACAAAATGTTTCCTCAGAGCTTAAATTTTAACCGGTCTGATTTTATCTGATCAACTCTCTAATCATTATTAATGCTTAATCTGATGTCCTCTCAGCATCTTTTCATTCACAAGAGCATTGCTGGCATGAGACAGGACAGATGGGTGGGGCTTAAAGCTGCATATCAGAGCTCAGACACCCTACAAGGACTTTCAGGAGGTGAGAAGGTCAGGGGTGGTTTTACAACGGGAACAAAGACAACTGTTCCTATCCAGGAAGCCATCCAAGGTTGGAAGTTTTCTGGGGGGGTTGTGTTTTAGTACACCCCCTTGCCCCACAGCTGCTCTCCCTTCTCACACCCCCCTTGAAAAACCTCAAAAAATAAATAAATAAAAAAATAAAAAAATAAAAAAAAACAACACATGACAGGCTTAATAAGGTATACATTTTCTTCTGCTTTTTGATCCGTACACTATGCGCTTTAAAGTATGCGCAGCCCCTGACCATGACAACCTAGGGCCATGTCCAAGGGCTATGCTTGCATCATGTTACACAGCCACATTGCTCAATCCCAATTGGGGGGGGTCAGATCGGATTTGCACGTCACGGCGGTTCACAATCGATACGTCTTTGCTCATGCCGTCTGAGTTAAAGCGCGTCAATTCTGCGAGTACTTGTTCATTTCAAACAAGAGCTTTTTTAGGAACAAAAAAATTAGGGTTGAGCTTTCGCTCTGGAGAATAGCAAGCAGTGAGTCGGCTGTATTTGTTGAGGTACAGAAGAAGGAAGAAACCCAGATGCCTCAATTTAGCCGTTTCAGCAGCTGTTCCTAGCACTGCTATGAAATCCCGGTGCGATGTCAGCGAGAACAATACACATGCACTGGGGCACAAAGTTGCAAAAATCCCAATCTTACATTGTTAGGTCACATGACTTTCTACAGTCATATGACCATGAATAGGATTTGTATCTGGTCCTAGATAACTCTTCTCGTCTGAGCAGGCTAAACGTCAGTGTGGCTGTGTTCATCCAGCTACAAGAGCATTAGTGAGCTCATGTTGGGCGCTGACGTCGGGATGTCAATGAGGCTCCAGTTTCAATCTCAGTATCATCCCAAAGGTGTCCACTGGAGTTGAGTCAAGGCTCTGTGGAGGACACTTGAGCTCTTCTACCATAACAGGGCAAATCCTCACGGAGTCGGTTTTGTAGACCTTGTGTAAGCACTGCCATGCCGGATAAGGGATTTGAGCTCCTTAGTTCCACTGAAATTCTACATAATCCTAATAAAACCCTACAGCGTGTAGAGATGGTCTATACAGGTGTGGGATTCAGGCAGACTTTGTAGGATGGAAGGACTCCATGTTTTCCAGGCGTACAGTTAGTAAGTCTAAAGTGTCATGTCACGTTAGTAATTTCATCTGGAATGCAACTTTGTCGCCTTGTTGGAGGAATACCTTTCTCTTCTCCATGTTGCGGACCTTCTTCTCGATGATGCTCAGCACTTGCTTCAGGGCCTCATTGGGAGCCGAGACAGGAGCAGAGCCCAGCTCTGGACTGGAGGACTGAACAGCATAGTCGCCAGTGGTTGCAGATGGCATCTAGAGAGAAAAGGAGGAACAAAAAAAAAGAAAAAAAAGAAAGAAAAACATTACATAATATATATACACAAAGATTGAACAGAAATACAGTAAAGTGAAGATCTGAAATCTGAGAGAAATCATCTTGCCCTTTTGCGTCTGTGGCAAATTACATATATAAATATTTAATCAATTATTTATAATCCCAAAATTCAGCTAATCTACCCCACAGATGTAATGGAAACGGGTCAGCGAAATGGACGAATAGTGCTAACGCTAAAGCTCAGAGAGCCCTGCCCGGGTCCTGCAGGGTGTAGCCGGCTAACCTCATCACCACACCGCGGCGCTGTGGCCTGCCTCACCTCACTGCGATCCGCTCACAAAAAAAAATTAACCAATACTTTTTTATTATTATTATTAAAAGATTTCCTCTGCGTCTCTGGCTCTGACAAGAAAAAAAAACATCCCATCCCTGCATCCTTCTCTCTTTTCTTTCTTCCTTCCTCTCCATCCTTTCTTCTCGGCTCGAATGCTAACTACGCTAACTAGCTAGCGCGTGCACGGGTCGCTATTCTAATCGACGGGCCGCAACCGTTTAAATAACGCACTTTTATTAAGAATAAATGATTTAAAATGTACACTGGGACAGAGAGAAACCGATTATTTCTTCAGTCATCATTGAGCTACCTCATGCAATCGCTGGGATTGAGCCATGCTAACATGTTGTGCTATGCTAATATGCTAGGCTAAACGGCATGAACTCGACGTCGGCTCGAGGAATTCACCGTGTATTAACTTTCCTAAACACTATTCTTACCTTTACTTTCAATACTGAAAGAGATGTCAAACCTCTCTGTGTGTTTGAACGTTTATTTGTCGAACGTTGCTTGTTTTTTTTTTTCTTCTTCTTCTTTTTTTTCTTTAGGATATTAGCTAGCTACACACGCTCCAGCCCCTCGGCCTGCCCGGCAACTACAAAAATCGCAGCTAGCCAAGAAAAGGATTTATATGGCTGGAAAAAGACCCCACTGGGCTGACCCATATATCGCCTGATTTTAATTTTGTATAATTTGAATTATTTCTCAATGAAAACGTGTTTTGATATATTAACCGTGTAATCGTGTGAATTATATATTTTAAATATACTATTAAGCATCAATTTGTAAAATAGTTGAACAGGTTTTGTCTTAGAGAAACGAACAGGCATAGAAGCGGTCAGTTCTATACATATACCGTTTCCACAGAGATCCGGTTACAGTGTGAGAGCGGCGCAGAAAGATCTAGAGCCCTGACAGTTCATACACTGCACGCTGTGACGAAGCTCATAGTAAATAAAGCTCAGTGCTATGTAATACATAAACACACTGTCTACATCCACCCTATCAGTCTCCTGTTCAGTAATCACTTTTTTTTAATTCTCTTTTTTTATTTTTATTTTTTTTAACTGAAGATTATTGTCCTCTAGATAATAGGAAGATTTTCCCATTTAATTAGGGCCCAAGCTCTACAGGCTCCCCATAGTACTCGGGCCCTAATTAAATGGGACCCTCCTGTTTTATTCTAACTGCAGGTAGAGGTAGCCAAGACCTGAAAGAGCCGGTCCCTTTCTTTCTTAGATTATCTTTGTTTTCAGCGTTTTTAAAATTTTTTTATTAATTCTTTATATCATTCCTTCATTTGGTTCTTAGATTATCTTTGTTTTAAGTGTTTCTTTCATTCATTCTTTCAAATTTTCTTCAAATATCTTCCTTCTTTTATATTTATTTATTTTAATTTATTATATATTATATTTTGTATATTAATGAAAATCTCATTATTGCTTTATTTCCAAATTTCTTTTTTTTGTCTCTATTTCTCACCTTTCTTTCTTTCTTTCTTTCTTTCTTTGTTTATTTATTTATTTACTTGTTTTTATCTATATTTTTAGTTTCTTTCTTTCTTTATCTTTTGTCTTCTTAATGAATTAATTAATAACTTAATTTGTTAATTTGTCTAATTTCATTTTTTTTTTTATGTATATGGTTTTATTTTATATGTATAAAATGTTTATATATATATATATATATATATGTCTTCTACAGTATATAAATTAAAAAGAAAATTATCTGCACAAACCCTGCTTTTTAACTGATATCTTTACGTTTCACACGATACCAGTTTCCGGAAAAAAATAAATTTTGTCTGTATGATTTAATGAATCTTTTGCTGTACTTATATCTGCATGAAGTTCAACCTGCACCAATAGATATTAATTAGAAAAGATAAACTGAATATTTTTACTGGGATTAGTTCATATTGTCACTTTGAC
>JAQMYL010000007.1:26683735-26698725 GCA_030014365.1 Clarias pachynema | reverse complement strand
GGGGGGGGGGCCCAAATAATTTCATAAAAGCGGGACCCGCGGGTTGGAAAAATACCCGACCCGCGCATCACTAATGTGTAGTGATGGGTGGATGTGCAGTGTTGGATGTGTGGTGGTGGATATGCATTGACGGATGTGCAGTAGTGGATGTGTAGTAATGGATGTGTAGTGGTGGATGTGTAGTGATGGATGTGCAGTGGTGGATGTGCTATGGTGGATGTACAGTGGAGGATGTGCATTGCTGGACGTGCAGTGATGGATGTGTAGTGATGGGTGCAACTATTGATGGGCAGTGATGGATGTGTAGTGATGGCTGTGTAGTGATGGATGTGTAGTGGTGGATGTACATTGATGGATGTGTGGTGGTGGATGTGTAGTGGTGGATGTGTAGTGATGGATGTGCGGTGGTGGATGTGCAGTGGTGGATGTGCAGTGATGGATGTGTGGTGGTGGATGTGTAGTGATGGATGTGCAGTGGTGGATGTACATTGATGGATGTGCGGTGGTGGATGTGCAGTGGTGGATGTGTAGTGATGGATGTGTAGAGGTGGATGTGTAGTGATGGATGTGTGGTGGTGGATGTGTAGTGATGGATGTGCAGTGGTGGATGTACATTGATGGATGTGTGGTGGTGGATGTGTAGTGATGGATGTGTAGTAATGGATGTGCAGTGGTGGATGTGCAGTGGTGGATGTGCGGTGGTGGATGCGTGGTGGTGGATGTGCAGTGGTGGATGTGTGGTGGTGGATGTGTAGTGATGGATGTGTAGTGGTGGATGTGCGGTGGTGGATGTGCGGTGGTGGATGTGTGGTGGTGGATGTGTAGTGGTGGATGTACATTGATGGATGTGTAGTGATGTTCAGATGCTACATATTTGCTGGGTTATCATCACATAACTCAAAAACAGAAAACTGGGTTCTTCATGGGTTCCATAAGGGTTCTTTGAGGAAGCTTTTCATGTCACAGCATGTTATCTGATATAAGAAAAAACCTGATGAATTAAAACACTCTGAATACACAAAAATATAATTTGTCATGTGTAAAAAAGATCATAACTAAAATTAAACAAACTGTTTAGCTGTAGGTTAAACATCCACTCCTATGAATTTCACATGTTCTCTTCTGGGTTTGACACGTTTTTCTGTGGGCTCCACGTGTAATGTTAGTTTCAGGGTTTTCTTGTGGGCTCCTCATGTTCACCTTTGGGTTCCACATTTTCTCCTGTGGGTTCCATGTGTTCTCCTGTTTGTTTAAAAAATTTTTCCATGTGGGCTTTAAATGTTCTCTTGTGTGTTCCATACAGTATGTTCTCCTGTAGACTTCACAGGTTCCCTTGTGAGTTCCACATTATCCAGTAGGTTCAACATGTTTTCCTGTAGGTTCCACATGTTCTCTTATGTGTTCCACATGTTCCCTTATGGGTTACACCTGCTTCTGTAGGTTCTCCGTGTTTACCTCTAGGTTCAACATGTTGTCCTGTAAGCAACATACAGTATGTTTTCGTGTTTGCTTCAGTCTATTGGTCATGTGGGTTACACATACTCACTTGTGGATTCCACAAGTTTCCCTGTACAGTAGGTTTTATATGTTCTCCCATGGGTTACACACGTTCCCTTGTAGATTTAATGTGCTTTCTCATGGGATCCACATGTTCTCCTGTGGGTTCCTCTTGTTTTTCACTAGGTTTGAAATGCTGTCCTGTGGGCTCCAGATGTTTTCCTTTTCTTTTTTTTTCATGTTGACTCTATGTGTCCTCCTGTGGGTTTCAAATGTTCATCTGAGGGTTCCACATATTCTTTGGGTTCCAAATATTTTCCTGTAGGTTTCCATGTTTGTTCCAAAGCTTTGTCCATGTGGTGTCCACATGTTCTATTGTGGATTTCACATGTTGTCATGTGGGTTCCACATGTTCTGTGGGTTCCACAGGTACCCCTGAGAGTTCCACATGTTTTCATATTGGGTTCCATGTGTTTTGTGGGTTTCATATGCTCTCTTGAGGGTTCCACATGATCCTCTGTTTGTTAATTTTTTTCCATGAGGGCTCTATTTTGTTTCTCCTGTAAGTTCCATGTGCTCTCTTGTGTTCTGCTGATTTCCGAGCGAGACTCAGCTTCATCCACTTTGCATTTCTTTCTCCCTTTCACTTTTTTCCCTTTTCCATTCCTTTACATGGGCAAACAATCCCTCTCTCTCATGTGGTGGAGATTCTTTCTCAGTCCAAACACTAACCATTTGTTTGTCTGTTAGCGCCATCTCTCCCACTCCTCTTTATTACCACAGATTTAAGCTTTTCTTTTTTTGGAGACCTCACACGCAAACTGAAAACATGGCAGCCATGGATGCAATTATCCTCCTGAGCAGCGTTCCAGGACGGATTGGAAACCGGCTCTTCTGCCGGCTGGCATGCAGAGGAGGGAGAGGAGAGGAGAGGAGAGGAGAGGGAGTTTGGATCGTAGCGCTCTCTCTCAGACTAGTGTGGGTGGTAAGATTATTGAGTGCGGTGCTGACGACAAAGCGAGACTAAACTCCTGATGTCTAATGTCTAATCTAAAATGCGTTTCCATATGCGAGACTTCACTGAAGCTCTTCACTGAAGCTCCGTGAAATCCAACCCATTGCAGTGCACAAGCACATGTCTTTGGACTGTGAGAGGAAACTGGAGAACCCAGAGGAAACCCACCAAACACAGGGAGACCATGCAAACTCCACACACATATCAATAACTGTTTTAATTTTTTTTGACATGAACATGATAATATAATTATTAGTTTGTTTGTTTAAGGTCTAATGCATTCATTTATTCATTCATATGTTTGTTTGATTAGACACCCACAAAATTACTTATTGACCCTTAGTTACATATTTATTTATTTATTTATTAGTTTATTTGTTTGTTTTCACACTTATTTATTATTATCAATCATTTTGTTTATTCTTTTGACATATAATGAAACTGAGTTTTGTTTCTGGGTTGTGGTAAAGGATTATTATTATTATTAAACAAATTCAATTTCAAATTTTATTTGTCACACACACAGTCATACACAGTACGATATGCAGTGAAATGCTTAAACGACCACCTGTGACCTTAAAAATGTAAAAACAAATATAATGTAAAACATTATATTTATAAAAATAAACATTAATTTGTTTGCTTACACACAACTATTTAATTATGTTCTTGATTATTTATTTATTTATTTTAAAATTATTTTTCCACAATTGTTTACTGTCACACCCATTTATATATTTCTCTATTTCTTTGTTTTTGTTTACAAACAAGTATTAGTGTATTTGTTAATATTTTTTATTTGCTTAATATTTTTTTCATTTATTTGTTCATATATTATTATTATTTTTTTTACATTTAATTATTTATTTTTTTACTATTAATTTTTAATTACTTAATTAATTTAATTATTTACTTATTATTTACTTACAGTTTGTTTACATGCCATTATGGTTTTATATGGAGCTTTTCCTGATGCATGTATTTATTTATTTTTTTTTCTCCAACATATATTTTTATTTTTTCTCATGGACCCCCACATGATCACATGACTTTATGTGTTGAATTTAAACGCACTCTTACATACGCTGACCTAAAGTGAAAATCCTGTGCTCACAGTTATTTCTTCACCAGTGTTTCTCCACCCTGTGTGCCGAGTCTGAGTGGAGGTGCTAATCTAATGCTCTTCTTGTGAATCACCCAAAAACAAACAAAAAAACCTCACATAGATTTGCAGGCAGAATTAGAGAAAAGGAAAATGTCCTCCTGCTTCCAGCTTGTCTGAATCAAGGCCTCATCTGTGTGAAGCTTTGATGGCTTTAATGGCTTCCTGTACAAAGCTCATACATCCTGGGAAACACCTGCCCTGAGCACGGACATGGAAACAAGTGCAGGATCCAAACACGGATCAGTTGGAAGAAAAATCGCCCTCTCTGGAGCTGATCAAGTCCTGTCTCGGAGCCCATGTGTGAGCACTGTTTTTCTCTTACCAACCTGCTTATAAACAGAACTCGAGGCCTCTAATAAATCGCACAAGTGCAGCCTGGTTTCAATGCACTGCTTCATCCATCACTTCAGCTGAACATATCAAAGCGACTGGGCTGAATCTGTATGCTCAGCAGACCATTAAGAGATAATAGTTTGTTATATCACAGATTAATCACTGGCCAGAAGGAGAACGTAGACACACCGGGGTGGATGATGATGATGATATGCAAAGCGTTCTACCGCTTAGTGTAAATATATTCCAAATCACAAGATGGCGCTCATCTCTCTTCAAATCTAGTGCTGGGAATTCTTTTTACTGATTCAAAATGTTTGATTCAACTCATGAAAAGGACTCAACATCTTAATGTGTTTTAGAAGAAGAAGAAGAAGAAGAAGACTTATGCGAAAGAAATTTACATGTACATAAATGTATCCTTCTTAATTTACAAAGAATACGTAAAAAAGCTTCCATCCTGAAATTTTTTTTTCAATCTAACACCATATGTAGTTGTTCAATTTGAGAGAGTTCCCTGTTTCAGAAAAGGAAGCCAGTTGGATCTCCTTTAGGGAACAAAGAACCTTTAAGTATCCAAAGAACCAATTAAAATCCAATCCAATGAAACCTTCAAGTACCTTTAAGGAAGATGTCAAACGCATGTCATGTTGACAGTTTTAAGGAAACAGTGAGTATTAATTCAGAGATTGCATATCTTTGTCCTGGTGGTGTATACACTCTTACGAGAGAAAGGGTTCAAAGGTCACAGGGAATCCAGGGACTATCCCCGGATTACTGGGTAAATGCACCATAAATGGAGTACCAGTCACAAATGAACATATTCGCAAACATCTACAGTTCGACAATTTAGCATAGCCAGTTCACACATGATTTGGGAAAGGTTGGAGGAAACCTGAAGAACCCACATGAAAATCCACACCAGAGTTCAGGATCAAACAGAAGATATGGAGAAGCGATGGAGTGATGTGGAAGTGCTACACTGGCTTAGTGGTTATCACTGTCACCTCACATTCCAGAGCTGAGGGTTAAAATCTGGTCTGTGTTGATGGAGTTGCATGTTCTTCCCATGCTTGGTGGATTTCCCACAGTGTGTGCGGCTGTAGGTTGTAAGAGGTTGAGGTCCTCTGCAACTTATCTTCCTCCCCTTACAGCAACATCCACTGATGTGACATACATCATAAGCCATTGTAGCCAGCCATCACTCAAAAGTTATGAATGAAATAGATTGGTATTTGTTGTTGGGCTCCCAAAAGCAGCCTTCCCCTAGAGGAATAACAGAAAAGGGTTCTTTTAGCGTGTACGTACATGACCAGACTACCTGTCCTGTGCTGCGAACTGGTGGCTGAGACCACATGGAGCTTATCAAGCCTCCAGAGATCCATTCCTTTTCACACCTCAGCAGAGCTGCCAGCGTGAGCTCCCAGAGCGGACAGGGGCGGAGCGAAGGCTTTACGGCGCAGGCCAGACCAGGACTCTTCTCTCAGATGTGGGCCGCTGAGTAATGGCCATACATCCTTCAGCACTCCTCTGCCTGCACGCTTGGTGCGTATTAAAGACGTGAACTGGATTTATTGGTTGAAAAACCACAGGGGCCCCACAAACACTTCGGCTGAAGGCCCTCTCCTGCTGCACGGCAGACCGGCGCTGGAATCCGCCAGCTGCCCCTCGGAAACCTCTCTCTCTCTCTCGCTCTCTCTCTCTCTCTCTCTCACTCTGTCTAACCATCTCTCACTCACTTTCTCTCTCTCCTTTGTCTTTCCACTCTGAGGAGATGAATTCCATCCCCTTTCCCCCTTTTAACCCACCATCCATATATACCTGTCTTCATATCTCTGCATATCAACTGCACCAGAGCGCAACTGCTTCTGGCTCCACTCTAGAGACTCTACAGATTATTTTTTCTTCTCTATGGACTTTATCAACTACACATAGACTGTATGATTTGTATATCCTAATATATGACCAGTATTTAGCTTTAATTTGTTGGAGAATTAATGAGCTACACTGCAGTTCCTCATGGGTTCTTTGGTCAGCTGAAGATTATTCACTTCTGCAACGACTAGCCTTCCGTTATAGGGTTTGACAAACATTTTGGGTTCTAGATTACAAAGTTTTGACATAGTACACCCTTAGACAAGTGGTAATCTGTCTATAGTTTTCAGGTTCTATGCATTCTGTTGTAGAGTCTAATGAGAAGGTTTCCCATTATTACATAAAGTACTCATTTTCTGAAACTGTAACCTTTTGTCCTATGGTAAGATAAATTGAAGAACCATTTAAGGTGCTAGGTTTAACCCAATTATTTGCGTAATTATTTGGAGGTAGTGTCCATCTGTACGGTTCTAGGATGCAAATGATCTTATAGGTAGACACTTTCTTGTCCAGTGAGAAGGTTCCCGAACCAGAACCCTTCTAGGAGCCTAAGATCCTTTTATACACAGAGAACCCACTGAAGTTCCCACTAAAAAAACTGAACCACTATTCAGTGTGCTATAATTAACCCTTTTGTAGCTGTTACACTCCTAGACTAAGAGATCATTGTATATCAAGGTATCAATGTACATATATTGTATTCTTAAGCTAAACCTAGAAGAGTTCTAGGTTATAGTTCTTTCTGATAGCGAAAGACTTGGTTGTACTTTTAAGCTTCTCGGGAAACGAGCATGGAATACAAGCCATGATCAAATTTTTATGGTCCTTTTTCCGTCCACAAATCAAGACGCTCAAAGCTTGGCAGATGATTTGAAGTGGGCTTGACTGTGGTTTGCAAGCACGCCACCTCACACAATATCCCATCTGCCCACCACTCTTCATCTCCAGAACCCTGATGAAGACACTTTCCACCCACGATTACAGAGCACATGGTGGGATCATCTCCTGCTCCAGTGAGCTTTAGCTTGAAATCATTAGACACGTCTGTGATTCACATGTAAAAAAAAAAAGAAAAAGAAAAAAAAAGCCATTATCTCTGTCTTTATAGCATTTTTTCCAAATAAAACATCTCTAAGATATGATTCCTGCTGATGGTTACAGGTTCTTTACAGGGGACCATCGCACACGCAAACATTCACACACTGTGCAAAACAATAGAGTTTATTGAGGTATGGGTTCACTTTACCTTTTCTCGTGGTTTTATGAGAAAATGAGCTCCTGACATTCCACAGATCCCGAAACCTTTAATGGTTCATTTTAACTCTTGACTACCTA
Organism: Clarias pachynema; assembly: GCA_030014365.1. Taxonomy (NCBI): domain Eukaryota; kingdom Metazoa; phylum Chordata; class Actinopteri; order Siluriformes; family Clariidae; genus Clarias; species Clarias pachynema. The sequence goes on along the minus strand of JAQMYL010000007.1, from coordinate 26,691,505 downwards.
CAGTATGAATACTAGATAGATTAGCATTTATATTGTATGACCAAATGTAAGAATTTTAACACTGCATCATAGAGTTCCAGTTCCACTTTTAGAAAGGGCAGTTATTAGAACTTTTTAATCCAATGAACCCTTAGAGAACCATTGAAGAACCAATTTTACCAAGAGTGCACCAAGATACAGTAGCTACTTCTGGCAAGTTCTAGGATATAAGCAATAATTGTGATTTTTTTCTACCATACATTTACGAAGTTCCTCAAATGTAACAATGTTCTTCAAGAGAACATTCTTATTGATGGGCTTGTAGCTTTTTAAAATTTAGGATAAAAAGTTTATATTTAGGAAAAGAAAATTAAGATGTAATGCATTCTTGTTTCTCTAGGTGCAGTTGCTGTTTCTTGCAATAAAATGTTTCTTGATCAAAAAAAAGTTTTTCAGGATGCTTAGAACCTTTGATTATCCAAATGACCATTAAAGAACCAACAAGGGTCTAGCACATTAAAAGAGCTAAATGAATGAAATAAATCTGATAACAGGTTCTAGGTATTAAAAAGCAATAATTTTGGGTTTGGACTTACTGTAATACACACACCTTGGTTCCTCAATGGTTCTTAGGCTCCAAAATCTCTCATAGCAAGTTAACACACATAAAAGGGAAATCACTTGCTGTAGGGTCGAATATGGAACTTTAAAAAAAATTGTCCAGACAAAACAAAGCAGTGTTTGGAAAGAAAGAAAGAGAGAGAGGAAGAAAGATGGATCATTTCAGACATTTAACACAGTCCCTCCTACAGAGCTCTTGTAAAGTCACTTGAGGGTAAGCATGGCGTCAAGTCCACATTTAAGTGCATGAATAATTCATACACCACAAAGAAACGACAAAACCTTTTCCCAGTAATGTGTTCTCGCTATCGTGAGGTTTCAGAGAAAAGCCTGGCCAGTTGCATGGTCTGAATTTAGCATCCTGGATCACGATTAGAGGTTTAAACCTCTAATTCTGCCATTTCCCTAAAAGTGACTGAACCCCTGTGATGTGTTCGGTGTGAATCAGGGGCTAGTCACAACAAAGAAGATCCTTATTAATTCCGTCTAGCCACCACACTTTAGCCTGTGTGTGTGTGTGTATGTGTGTATAAAACACGGCATCCAGCCAGAGGATGGCCAGGATAATCCCTAGTCACAATTATCACAGGCATCCATCAGAGAGCACATCCATCCATGTGCAGGCAGGCGGGAAGAAATCAGGCTGTAGTTCTGCCTCCAGGCTTGCTCTCTCTCTCTCTCTCTCTCTCTCCATATCTCTCTCTCTCTCTCTCTCTCTCTCTCTCTATATATATATATATATATATATCACTCTCTCTCTTGCTTTCTCTCCTCCTTAATGTTTTTCTCAAAGGATGGAAAGCCATCTGGTAAAGTAGAACCTTACTTGCTGCCAAGATTGGAATAAAAGAATGATCAAGAATGAAGAAGAACTAGCTGGAGATCTTCTTATTAAAGAAGGTGGAAAGGGAGAGGATGATCATGGAGGTCTGCTCAACAGCTGCCTGAGTGTGGGTTCTTCTGTTCCAAAGAGCTACATCACAACAATGTGGTTTACTCTTTCCTCTTTACACCAGAACTAAGTTGAAGAGATCTATTTATTTACTCGTTTATCTTCAGTAAAAGCTTCATAATGTTCATAATGTTGATGGATTGGCACCCTGTCCAGGGTGTATCCTGTCCCGTGTCCTTAGTCTCCTGAGATAGGCTCCTGTACGCAGGATAAAGCGGTATAGACAATGAGTGAGTGACACCTTGAGTCATTTATGTTAAAGTATATTATTCAGGAGGTCTGGTGAACCTAGTAGGAATTAGACTCCAGGGACGGTTTAAGAAACCCTTGAGGAACGTAGGTGAACTTGGCAGATGTTTTGAGTAAAGTCGTTTGTTGGAGATTCATGGCTCATTAGATACCAATAAAGAGATGGGAGATCACATCAAAGAGAAATACATCATTCAGTTGTAAATGGACATGAATACAGATATTAGTAAGAGATACATTACACTTTTCTTTTTTTCCCCAGGAGACCAATGGTGCACATTGCGACTGGAAGAACCTGAAGAACCTGCAGCAAAATATTTTTACATCCTTAGGAGCTGACTGGTCAGGATCATGGTGTTCTACGTTAGGCTAATGCACTACAAATATAAGTCAACTTCAAAAAAACATGAAGGAGCGTGATGGGAGATGACTTAAATGCTTGGTGAATTTGCATGGTGAAAAACAGACAAGAGCCATGTTTAATAGTGAAAGTAAGAGCATTTCCACATACACAGTTTGATGAGAATTTACAGGATTGGGACTAAACAGCTGTGTGTCCTTAAGAAAACCACTTGTTAGTGAGACTCATCAGAGCAAAAGGCTTCAGTTTGTTAGAGAGCATAAAGATTGGTCTTTGGAGCGATAGAAAAAGGTCATGTGACCACTTCAGGTTTGAATCTGAATTTAAATAAAGACAAAGATACGGATGTACAATGTAAATCCAATTGTTCCTAATTCTCTGGCAGAGATCATTTTTGTAGTTTGCAGTAAACGAGCAGCTACTGAAGTCCTGTAGATCCTGTTACTATTCGTGAGAACACCACCATCCCCACGCCCATCCATGACCTTTCTCTTCCTCCCGCAAAAACCACGAAGCACAAGTGCTGCAGAGTCCCACACTCACTTCATCGCTCCCTCCATCCATTCTCTCCGGCTCTCAGACAGGGCAGAGTCCGCACTTTTGAAGAATTCTTACAGGAATGCAGCCGACACAAAGCAGACTCAGAGGAGGCATGCAGGAGACAACTAGCAGGGCATTCATCTCCAACCGGGAGAGACGTAAAAAACAGAGAAAAGGAGTGGGAGAGCCAGGAGAACCAGGCAGAAGAATGAGATCAATTTACTCCTGAATAAATTGAATTGGATCTTATGAGGAGATCATCCTCTTCAGAGTCATGAAAGCTTAATATAGGAAGATAAAGGAAGCACGCCCTTTCACCCTGCTTCCTGTTTTCGTCTAGCGTGACTGGCTGCAGTTGGGAGTCTGAGCAACTTGGCCTTCAGACGTGGCGCAGACTTACATCTGCTCTGGACGTCTGCGCTCATCGGTCCTTTTGGACGTAAAGAATACACACAAAATTTCGATCTTATCTCCGTGCACGAAACCCGAGCGCACGTCAACACCGCGCAAACCGAAACGGGCTCAGGGGGGGAGTTCTGGGAACTCCAGATGTCCAGTCATGTGACAGCATTCGATCTGAGTTTTCACAGTCAGCTGTCACTCACAATCAGAGTCTGCCCGTGGACTGGGTTGCAGGAAGCTTATGAAAAGCTAAAAATATCACAAATACAATAAGGCCTGAACTTTGAGACGGATTATTTTTATGAACAGATCAAAGTGAAGTCTTTTTCACGTTGCAGTGTTAATGCCTAACCAAGCTAAAAAAATAAATAAAAATCAACGAGACTTTTGGATGAAAGTTGAAATTTTTTGCATGTATACTCATGTGTATACGTTAAATACACGAAGGGCAGCGATAAATTAGTGCGTTCACAGGACATTAAGAAACACCAACATGTAAAAGGCAAAACTCACAGAGGGCTCAGAAACCTCCTTATTGATTACTAAACTTTGAAAGAGAACCAATAATGCAGCTCAGCCAATGTAACGGACCCCATAAACACACACTTCTTCCTTTTATAAACGCCTCTATAAACACTTCCTCCTTTTATAGGGTGCCATTTTTTTTTTTGCGTTTGCGGTTTGCGTTTTTCTCGTGACTTGGCGTTTTCTCATGCCATTCCACTAAACGTGCTCACAATTGATGCAAGTGCTTGAAAGTACTGTTTTTAAAATTTTTTTAAACATTTGAATGCCGTCGGTCACCCTGTATAAATACTCCTGTAGAAACATCCAGAATAAAGCTGTTCGTATCCATCGTGCTAAATGAGGCTCATCGTTTCCAATCTGAACTATTAGCGCGTTTTGCTTTAGCCTATATGTGTGCACGTGTGTATGTATGTATGTACGCACAGGTATATATAGAGAGTAAACCCGCTATGACACATGGACGTCATTTGTTGATGCATCGCTAACATGAAAGCTCGATTCGACTTTGATCTGCGATATGTCAATGCCTTTTACATGTGTTTTTAGGCTGTGACTATTTTTCCCCCTTTGAAATTATCGCCATATGCCCAGGATCACATTTGTTTCTGCTACACCTAACGTCAACGCTTTCCATGGGAAGTTTTCACCGGAATGCCGTATACCATATCCTGACCGCAGGTTACATTTTCTGTTGTATTTTTATTTTAAACTCCCATTCATGATAATAACCAATAAAAGCAGCGGGAGCAGGAGCAAGGTGAACGTTATTTTTCTTGAAGGACACACGTTTAAACACAGGCGTTATTGTTATAAATGATATACTCTCCTCAGGAATGATCAAAGCTGAAGGGAAGTCAATGAAGAAACCCAAGATTCCCCTGCGCCTTTAGAGAAGATCGGGTTTAAGCGAAGAAGTGTTGCAGTCATGAGCGGCTCAGGGGGGCGAAGAGACTGAGGAGGCTCGGGGGACGAGGCCCCGGACCCGACTTTCACCTTCTAGCAAAAAATTCTCCACTGTAGTCTCAGTCAAGCTCTCAGCCTCGAAAATACACCTAATAACTCTGAAATACATTGAAAAGCTTTTTGAAGTGGAGAAGCTGAAACGTTCAAGTGTCTTTTTTTTGTTTTCCAGTTCGAGGAAGCTGAAGATTTCGTATCGTCCAGACCAGAAAAATGAAGAAACGAAACCAGAGCCAAATAAATGATTAGATCCGTATATACTGTATAAATAAAGAGCTTATAATATTACGGTTTGTTTTCTTTGTACCGCCAGAAGATGTGGCATTTCTGCAGTTCTTCGTCTCTATGTTAAGTCGCTCGCAAAAAAATAAAGAGATCTACAAGAAAATCGCTACAACACAGAACACTAGATTCACTTCCTGTAGTTGATTCATTTCAGAGTCAAATCACTGTCTCACTTTTACAAACGAAACCGAAGTAAATGAAATCGTAACAGATTTTTTTTCTTTTTATAAAGCAAGACGTTGTATTTCGAGCTTTAAGTTTTCGTTTCCTTTTTAAACTGTAAATTTTGTTAATGTAAACAGTATTAAGTAGCTTAGAGACCAGAATCCGGACCGTTTCCTCATGGACCACCACTGCGCCGAATTTTAAGGTTCGTCACGTCACATTACTGAAATGAGTGTGACTTTAGAAAAAAGAAAAAAAAAGTATAGCACATAGTATCATGAATCTTCTGAGCCACTTTGCGGTGGTCTAGTTAAAAAGAAAGCGGATCTGAAGAGAAGGTATGTTTTTGGTCTTGGAAACAAGCGCCCCGGTGGCGTGTAAATCTCAAATATGGATGGAAATGGATTTAAAATATGAATAACAGACATCTTTAGTGATGTCACATAATTCCATTAAACAAAACAAACTGGAAACGAGCTGCGTTCTGTCAGCGTCTATTGTTAAAAGAGCGATTTAAATAAAATTTCACTGAATTGGGGAAAAAAGAAAAAGGGATTGTTGCTGTTTGTTTAAACCGGATGGGACGGCAGCCTCCTCTTAACCTCCGTCTCAAATCAAGCCCTTTAGTCGAGAAAAGACAGGCAGTCAGTGTAAATATTGGAGTTTGTGTGTAACGTGTGCTGAGCGAGGTCTGACACGACCTCCTGTTTCTGCCAGCCGAATCCCAGCGTTCCCTCCAGCTTCGCTCCGTTCTCACATGTGTGTTTACTGACGCTGAAATCCTTTAGGACTTTAAGAGAGACTTCGGAATTCCAGAAGATCAGGACAATCGTTTACTAGAAATGGCAGAACAATCTGAAATATAAAATATATATATATAAAAATCCTTAAAGGCCATGTCTTTAAAACATTCAAGGATTTCATCAAACTCTTTCCCCCTTCTCTATGGAGAACCAGATGGAGTCTGTTATGTTTACTCCAAATTCAGATGGAAATCAGTTCAGATGGAAATCTAAACCTAAACTTGGAGCAGAACGGCTCGTGCTACAGGTCCGTGTTTGTGTTTAGGCTTTACGGAGGGGTTTTTAAAGCTCCCACTGTTACCTAGGGTGAAATATATCTATATTGGAAAAAGCTAAACAAGAAAAAAAAAAATGATGGAGAGATAACACGGATGGATGTTCCATCCAAACAAGTCAAAATGGAAACAAGCTTGGATGTCTGTCTCATTCCAGGCCGACGAGATAGCATCGAGCATGCGAGGGCGCTGCGTCAGGAACGGACGGTCGCTGCCAAAATTCCAGAACGTGTTTGTAATTGATCCTCAGAGGAAAAAAAAAAATGGAAATACACAAAAAAAATCAAGTGAAAACTGCTTATGAAATACGGTCTTATATTTACAGAGATTTTCAGTTACAGATTGTGCTTTCTTGATGCCTTGAAAGTAAGATAGACAAAAAGAAACTGTGAAAGACGCATTACAGTTAAACTCGTTAGACTTAATGTAACAGCAAGGTCACAGAAGATGCACTGATCTAATTAAAGTATTTGGGTATCATAAATAAAACAGGACCTGATCCCTCAGTCCTTCAACCTGTTTTCATTCTGTTACATTATGAATATTAATAGCCATTAATTTTGGAAAAAATAAAACAAAACCTGGAAATATTTAACATTTGCAAAAGTGCATTTTCAATTCAATTCAGTTTTATTCATACAGTATACGCTTTTAACAACGGTCATTGTCGCAAAGCAGCTTTACGGAATCAGAAAGAAAATTTGGGAATTTCTTTAAACAATTTGTACAAAGAGCAGAACAAAATGTAAAAGATTTTAACTTCAGTGACTTCAGGTCAGTGAATATCAGTGCCGTCAGATTGTCAAGTCGGTGTATTGATATAACAGTGAACTCTCTGAGTGTACAGTCTGTAGGAGATTGATTGCAAGAGAGTAGACAGGATTCACATTTACACTTTTTTGTTGTTTGTACTATAATTTGTTGACGGTCTCTGACACTGTGATAGACAACACCGGCTGACAGTCCTGTGTGTCAGGTTACGGATCCTCATCCGCATCACTACAGGGGATAGAAAGAATCTCTTGAAACGTCTAATTGAGCATCAGCAGGTGGATCTACTGCTTTAAACGTTCACCTGAGAGATTTTATCAATTCAGTACTCTGTTCAAAAATGTCTAGAATATTTGCTTGACAGATTATCACGACTTAATGATACCTCGATGGATTGGGACATGGCTCGACACAGAGGTGCAGTAGAATGAATTTTCAAGCAGACAGTTGTACATCACGTGCAACATCAGATGCCAAAGCGTCTGAATGAGGAATTGCTTTTATGATGTGCACACGTGACCTGATGATGTGAAGTTTGAAGTTTTGTGAAATGTACCAAAGCGACTGAAGAAAAACTGTAATGCAGTTCATTAAAATTCATCGCAGGTTACACGGAAAAATGTCTTCATGAAATTTATTTTCCAAATCCCAGCGAGTCTGAACAGATGTTCTCACTGGATATTTAGTTCTAAATCAACAGACATGCAGCAGTTATTGTAATATTATTAAATAAAAGAGACAGATAGATAGTCAGACAACAGACAGAGAGACAAATAGACAGACTGACAGATGAACAGAGAGGTAGATAGATAGATAGATAGATAGATAGATAGATAGATAGATAGATAGATAGATAGATAGATAGATAGATAGATGAAT
>JAQMYL010000007.1:26665059-26677852 GCA_030014365.1 Clarias pachynema | reverse complement strand
CATGTAAACCTGTTTTAAGAGACTCATTAAGCAATATTAGCAACCTTTAAAATGGCATAATAGGACCCCTTTAATGCAATTCTAAAATATAGTGTGCAATCATTTTGTCCAGGCCGTGTATATTAACCTTCATGACCTTCATGTTGGTCCTCAACTAACTAATCAAAAAAGGAACTTATTTCTTTGGTCAGTTCCTCACTTTCTTAATTAGGAACCTATTTAGTCCTCATCTTCATGTTCTTGTCCAGAGTGAAGCCCGTACTTTGCTGCAAAACAAACAACAGTTGATCTGGAACCGGCAAGTGATTGCAGCTCTCAAACAAACCCCAAGAAGGAAGTGATGGCATGGGCCTCTGGGCCAGATCAGGTTGTATCGGAAAGGGTGAGTCAGTTGGAGAGGATTTCTGGGAGCGAGAGAGAGAGAGAGAGAGAGAGAGAGAAAGAGAGCTCTGAGACCAGAGGTGTGAACTCAGCACCAGCCATGTGGCCGGTTTCCAATCGCTTTCCCAAATCCGTCATGGGAACATCGCCTCTGTTTTCTTTTCATTACAGCACCAATCCTTCCTCGATCCTTCCAAACAACAGTGGAATAACAGCTTATTTGCTCTGTGTGGCCTCTGCCGAGGCCGGAGGGATCGCAGTTTTGCACTCGGCACTGCTGGTCCGCTCTGGCATGCCGCTGCAGTGGCCTTCGATGATGTTGAAAACAATCTTTCCTCTCAGTGTAAACTTAATCAGAAGAGAATCAGGGAACCATTACAACGTTCCATTTTTCCCACGTCAATACCTGACCCGAGATCTTTTGCGCCAGGATTCAATGAAAGCTTCCTGCTGTGGCTTTTTGTGCAAGATAGTAATGCTAAAGAAACCGCAAATCAAATTTCCTTTTTAAAAGATGTCTTCGTCTGAGTAGATCTGGGAGAAAACTTCACAAATTCTTTATATGGTTTATACACCAAACATGACTGTATTTTAATAGTGTAATACTCAGACTGAGACCTGTTTAAAAAAAGTTTTTTTTAATACTTTATTGATGAATTTTTAATTACATTTAATGTTCCATGAATCAAGTTCTCACTTGCATTATAGCAGCGATAAACGTCTTTCCCCTCATCAGTAATAAAACATGGCTAGATTCATTAAGGGTAAACTCCCTCATCTTGAAGCTTTATGTCTGACTGTTACAAAACCACTGGTACTAGAGACTCCTTCCATCAATTAAATAATAATCAGGTTAAATAATAAATGTCTCCTTACAGAAAACCTCAACCACAGCAGCAGATTTTATTCGATCGTGTGAAGCAGAGATGTGAACAAGCTGTTACTCTAAAAATGATGAAATGTATGTGATTAAATATATTGTCAGTGTGCTCGTTTCAAAGTGCTAACTATTTGCCTACTTTTATTTTTTAAGAAAGTTTTTGTAATACATGTAAAGGGCATCAGATTTCCTGTGTCACCTCTGACTTTATGAAGAAACGAGAGAAATTTTCTCTACTGTTTTATAAAGAATGTGATATTGCAAGACTGTGAGCCAGAAAAAGGGGAAACCTGGGACACAACCACATCTGCACACAGAACGATAGATCCTTTTAACACAGGAAAATATGGAGCCGGAAAATATGTCCAAAATGACCCCGGAGAAGAAATCACAGTCTGTTTAACCAAGTTGGAGGAGACGACTCCACCTCAGATCACTTAGCTTTTAATATGTAGACGATCACCGCAACAAGATTTCAGAGGGCCGACCTTCAGCCCTTCAAATCCCCTCCGAACGTGAGTAGTTTAGGAATTCCGGAATACCATCCCAAGCGTGAAGCCTCGCTCGCTCTCGCCCCGGCACTTCACGGAGGGCAATTTTCCTCTGGCTGAGCTTCCCAAAGCTGCCTCACCTGGAACCAATCAGTAACACAATCGAAGTGTCCTGACTTGAAAGCCTCGCTCCCTTCCTTTGATAGTCTCCTCCTGGTAGTCTGCACGGCGCTGCAAATAGTTCCTTTGTAATCTTCAGCTACAAATGTGCGTAAAGACGGAGGCCTAATATCTGGCCATCAAAGTGAATTATGCAAATGGATCCATAACATAGCTCAGACACTCTCGCCATCGCCTTTTTTCCCCTTAAACAGAGCGGGAAGTCGGGTAAAGAATGGAAACTGTTAAGCTGCTGTCATCCTTTACCAACTCAATGCTTGTTACCGATAATTGTTCCTCTTTTTATCTGTAATCTCAGAGCCAAACGGTTCCAGCCGTTACTGACAGGTGCTACAGACGTTCCTCCGTAACACTTTCACGTCTCAGTGACTGTAGGCCGCGGCAGAACCCAGAGAGAACCGAGCACCTAAAGAGGAAAGCAATTAAACTTTAATAGCTGTCCGTTCAGGGTCCAGGGGGATTTCTACCCTGAGTCAACATGTCAGACCTCATTTCCTTTTCTCTGACTCTGACTTTTACCCCCAGAGAGACTTCTGCTTGAAAGCTGAGAGAATTCCGAGATGGCACAAATAGTCTGTTTACCAGCCCGGGTTCTTTTTACGCAGGTGAGAACACAGCAGGTCCGTGAGAGGTCGTCTCGATCCGCTTCCAATACGAATGACTCTGATTCTGTAGGAACTAAACATGCCATGTGTTTTGGCTTGCAGGTTTTATCCTAGAGAATTTTTTTTTTGCTTAACTGAGCCAAAGGACGGAGCTGTACCACTGCAGAAATGCAGAAATGCCATACTGTCTGGAAATTGGGCGAAAATAAATACAAAACAAACAAAACATTCTTGATCTACACTGCCAGGCTGAAATACAAAGCTGCACACCCTAACACGTTGTTTGACCGCCTTGAGCTTTGATTACATCATGCGATGTGATGTCCAAGTCAGGTGTGAAAGTGATTCTTCATGCTCCCAGAACAACTCGCTCACCCAGCTGTTTAGTCCCAACACTGTAAGTTCACATTACATTGAATGTGTGTGGAAATGCTCTTACTTTCACTATTCATCATAGCTCCGATTTCCTCATCAGGCGTTTAAGTCATCCCAGATCACGCTCATTCATTATTTTTTACAACCACATTTCTTCTGTGAAGCTGACCGTTCAACACCATCATCCAGCTTTTATTACTTTGCTGGAGAGTTTACAACCTAACTACAATAATTTCAATAATTTGATTGTTTGTTTGTTTTCTTTGCTTGATCCAGGCCAGTAATCTTCTGTTGGACAGGCGGTTTATGTATTTATCTAATCATTCATTTAGCACGTCTCCATGCTCTCCATTGCTTAAGCTATATTCTCATGATATCTAGGTAATGTTTCTCATCATTGTGTTTTTAACAATGAATGATTAATGGATTTGGGTTTTTTCCATCAACATTTCAACACTTTTTGCTTTTTGTAAATGTTGTTGAGTAAACAAACCAAAACCGATTGCTCGAGAGAACATATTTCATTCTGATTCAGATTCAGTAAACAGATTTATAGGTGTGAAGATTGAATAATTTTTTTCTTGAAGCTAAATCACTAAGCACATGGGAAGCGGTAGAGCTTCAGCGAACGAGTCAAAATCCCTCCTGGCATGTCAGTCTGAGACGCATCCAAATGACGGCTCTAAAACTAGCAGCTAGCTATAAGAAACAGAGTCCATTAAGTCCATTAAGAGGCACGAGATAATAGTTTTGGTGTGAAATTCCAGCTCCTTAATGGCCATTTTAAACAAATGCATCCAGGACATGCATCTTTAGACTCTAGCATGTTTATGGTCTGGAGAAAGCTTTCAGTCTCAGCAGGTAAACAGAGTAGCAGACCATTTTATAGCAAAGGGACGCGAAACTAAAAAGCTATACATGGCCAAGCACTAACAATGCGGTTGCTATATATGGGACAATGAGCCGAAATTCTTCTTTCTTGCATTCTCCTACAAAAATGCTCAACAGGGGGAAAAAAAAAAACAGCATAGCTTTCCGTCTGCGTATCTGACAGGCTTATTTATTCGCCGGGCGCATGTGATTTGAATTGAGTGATTAGCAGTAATTGAGTTAGCGTTAGAAAACCAGAGCACATGGATATAAAGCAGAAAATAAAAGAGTAAAGCGCACTGCCTGAGTGTGGCTTTTGTCCCTCGAACGGGTTACGGTCGTTACCTTGGAGCACGAATCACATGTTCTGGTCGGCACGAGGCCAGAAGATGCTGGTGGTGGCCCAGTGAAAGGCTTGACATCGCATATTACACACTGACAGTAAATCCTGGTGAATTATGGGATGTTCTCTAGCTTGTTTATAGCAAAATATTACTGATTGATAGTTGTAAGATAAAATTAATTAAATTCCCAATTGTGTTGCACTTACATTTAAGGGATCCATTTGACTTGCCTTTATTTAAAAAGATGCTTTTAAACTCATTTAGAAGTTAGTATGTAAGTATACTACACAATCAGATAACAACGGAACACTAACTGAGCCTGGTATCTTCAATTTGTACAAAACTGATTCTAGCCATATCACCTGGACACTGTACAGTAGATACAGTTTTTTTGTTGTCCCCTTTGTTTTGTGGATGCAGCTTTTACTGCTTTACTGAGATAATTAAATATTTTACTACAAAAAGACATGAAACTTTTTAAGCTTCTAATTAGTGAAATTCTACTTTATAATTTACTTATTGTTCTAAGTATTGTAGTATTAGTGACTACTTCCATCGCTCCTAAAGAGATAAAGTGCAGGTCCTTTATTGCTACTAAAATCTACTGGTATAACCTATTATATTAACCTATTATATGATCTAATATAGCCTATTATACACTAATAAAACATGAACTAAGGTGATTAGTTTGTGTCTCAATTAAGTATTAATTGCACATTATCGCAATTAAAAATGCTTTGATTAGACATCAGGTCCCCAATTATTAACCAATACAAGTGTTCATAAATATATTTTAATTCATATTAAAGAATGAACAAAGAACATGACCTCCTCTAACCCCTAAACATGAGTTCCCTAAAATAAATTGTTACTAAAGGAATTATTTCCCTGCCTTGACGCCAGTCAATAGTTTAACTGGACCCTTAGGGCAGAAAAACATGTGCATTTAGAGGAAATAAAATAAATTCTGATGTTGTAAATCCTTACAAAAAGAAGCCTGTGATATAGAGATGATGCGTAGTTCACCCGATATAGCTGTCGATATCAGTGTCAGTCTGTTATTCTAACACTACGGCGTCAGCCTGCGGGCGCTCCACATCTCCACACTGCTCTCTTTTGTTTACAGGAAGTCCCGCTGCCTTCAGGCCCAGTGATCCCACCCCCGACTTCCTCCCGCCTCTCCACCCGCACAACGCCTTCCGCCTCTCCAGAGGAAGAGCCTGCATACTAAAACTAATCGATTTTTCTTGCCTCTTGTGTTACAAGGTCCACGTTAATCTGATTAATTTGTTGACAGAGTTCTGGAAATGTTTAAGACGTGTTGTGAGATTTAAAAAGTAGAGGAAGTCTGCAAGCCGTAGGGGTCAAAGGTTAGAGGATGGAATTGACTTTAACTCAATTTAAAATTGAAGTTCTGTATATAAACAGTATATAACTAAAAAGTACAGTGTATAAAGCAAAGCGAGAGAGATGAAAGCCTGAAGTTACAAACGAAAAAAAAATGCAGTTTGTCATCTTTTGGTACCAAGAGAAAAAAAAACAAGTTTTAAAGTTACAGCTTTAATTCTGACTGTTACAAAGCGCTGACACTGGAGACTCCTTCCATACATTTTGAGCGAATGAGCTGTTGCTATAGAAACGATAAATTTAAATGGTGGTATTAATATCAGCGATCCGCATCCACACTACTGCCAGGTCGCCTAAAACTAATCAACACCTTCTGACCAATCAGAATGCAGAATTCGTCAGTGCTGTGTTTTACATTTTATTCCTATGAATTTTATGAATGTAGATAATGTGTTAAGTCATATTAGTGACAATGTTTCCTCCAGCAGAAGTGAGCAACTTTGAAGATGAGATCGCCTCACCGATGACCCTTTGACCTCAGACCCGGTAAACAGTGCTCCCGGCTGTAATTGAAATCACCTGCACCTCAGACTGCATGAACAGAGCTTTGTTCGGACCCGCGCTCGCGTCTGACTACCTGCATTATCCGGGTGGTGCGCTCCGGCTCGAGTCCAACCCAGGGATGTTTTTAGATCTTGCAAAACTGAAGGCCATAACAAGCAGACTGACCTGGTGCTGTTGAATTAACTTTTAACAAATGTCAGTAAATAAGCAATTAAATTGTGTTTAACCTTAACCTTAGAGTTGAACAAGAAAAAAAAGGGAAAAAAAGGACGATTTGTGTTGGGTAAAAAAGATAACGTTCACCAAGCGTGGACTCATGTACAGCTCTGTGAAATGAATGAGCCGTGGAAAAAAAAAAGAAAAAAAAAGAGGAGACAACGTCTTCCATCGAAGTGTCCTCCTAAATTGAATAAAGAACATGACTCTGATTATGGAGTGAATTTTGTAAAGAGCTTCTCTTCTGCTGGGATACAGGACATTCCGAGGCATTAAGCACAGGACAGGCTTTCTTTCTTTCCCGTCTCTGGAATGACCTCGACACCAGAGGTCAGCGCTGCCACAATAGCTGATACACTGGCTGTGAGAACTTCATTACACTCGCACTTCAACATACACTTGTGTCTCGGCCTGTAGATCTGCATGACCTCTCGAATATAACTGTTAAAATATATATATACATAATCTTAAACAGAATCACGAAAACCACAAGACCAGTGTGTACGGAGAGGACGTATGATAAACGGGAAAAGTTTGGATGAATATTAACAATATAAATATCCTTTAAATATGCTTGTCGCACCTGAGAGAGAGAGAGTTGATTGTGATGCTCGCTCTACCATATAACAATAATCTTATATGGAATCTTAGCCCTGATATGATGCAACAAGACACTGATAATATCCGTTATTATTAGTTATAATAATTGATTTCGTTGATTAGTTTTCTCTAATAGTAATGCAGAAGGTTTGTAAACATCAATGCACTAGTTCCACTGGTAATAAACAGATTAAAAATCATTGATACGGTGATGATGTTTATGCAAGATTGCTGGAAGGAGTCACCAGTGTCAGTGCTTTGTGAAAACTGTAACCAGACCTTCTGATACCTTCACACTTCTTTGCGTCTTTACATCAACCGGTGGTGTTTTGTCTTTGTCGTATTAACTTCAAGAGAGAGAAACAAGAGATACTGATGATGTTTATAGCTGCCGTAACATGAGTGAGAACTTGTTTCGTGGACGTTCCATAACATAGTGAATGTAACTATAAATGGATAAAAAGTATGACATTGTTCTTTAATAAATGAAAGATTTGAACACCTGGAGATGCGCTGTTTTAGGACAGCTATTGATTTCTGGGTGGTAACAGTAACTAGACAATTTTTTTTTAACTTTACTAATGATTTATTTAGTGTTTTTGAATTCTTAGACCAACAGGCTTATTAATTGATTTTCTATTTATCAGACAGATGTTTTTTTTTTTTTATATGAATAAATATTTTGTATGAGTTCTTACGCATGAATTATTTTTACTCCGAAGCCTCTCACTTTTTATTATTGCTAAATACTGATTATGTCTCCATATAAAGACACCAAGAGTCTAGATAAACAGCACAGCTTTATCAGATGACTGTTAATCCATGCGGAGTAGCGCACTGTCGCATCAGATTGCTATGGAAGGTCATCATAGTGTAGTTATGCATCCACAGAACATACAGCTGAACAGAGTTTAATCAACTCTAAACAACAAAAAAAGAAAGATTGTTGACCCAAACCCAGAGAGGGACACACTCCACAGGCCAAACCATACACACGCTCACCAGAAGATAATGAGAGTAAACAGCGGTGTCACATCGTATTTATGCTCCAAATATGATTCAACAGTCGAGCACCTGAAGCCCGGCTGACCGCCCGCACTCCTCCAGTGTTCTTGGAAATTGCTCTGGACAGAACTGATGTCATTTCCAGGCACAGCGGCTGACCGGAGCGGCTTGTGGTTCGTTTCAAGTCACCAGTCAAAAGCTTGATGTCCAACAAAATAACCAGAGTCTCCAGAGTCAAGCAGCGCCTTTTAACTTCGCATTCTCTCTCCAAAGCCCTGCTGCAAACCACAAGCCAGAGCTTGTGCCATCGAGAGAAGAGCTTAATAGTAGTGTTTTATAACAAACGCCCACACTGCCATTAAAAGCCAAGCAAAGATGTTCGTAAAATTTGCAGCTTGTTGTGCTTTGCCGAGGATCCTGCTTGGGATTACGGCTTCTTGACAGGGTTCGAGAGTGTGTCAGTGTGTGCGTGTGTGTCCCTGGCTCATCGTTATGTTATTTTTTCCCTCCACTCTGTAAAGTGTGCGATGTGGCGTCAGGCTCGTCACTCCTGCATAACCTCGGGCCGTTTAGACGTCACAGCTCTGCGGCCTTTTCGGCCCGGGCTTTTATGCTTCAGCGACGCTGCCACTGTCGCCCTGTGGCATCGCATTTGAAGGTTTTTTTTTTTTTATGTGGAAACCCATGTAAAATGAGATTGCCACCAAGAGCCTTTTACAACTGTGTTTCTTTTTCCAAATAAACGACAACAAGCTCTTCTGACTCGAGCAATTATCCAGCGGAGTGTTGAGTCCAAAAGCCTGCACTGTCACTACATATAAAGACCTAGTCTATAATCAACACTACACAGCGTTAGACCCTGTAGGAACCACAGAATATCACATTATAGCTGCTGTCTGTCATAACATGGCTCAATAAATGCGACTACAACTTGGATAAAAATATATGACATGTCATTCTACGGTCAGGAGAGTAAATTCACCAGATATGATCTCGAATGCTATTAGTTGCCATGTAAGTCTTCTATCTATCTATATATGAATCTGTCTGTCTGTCTGTCTGTCTGTCTGTCTGTGAAAGCTCTCTCACCCACCTGCACTCTCTCTCATACGCCTCCAGGCTACACTTTCACTTCCTCACATCGCCCTTCCCGTGCCCTACAACCACCCCGACCACCCCGACCACCACCGGGAAACCTTATCATAAAGCTCTGTGTCTTCCTTCTGCCCCTCCCCTCCCTGCCCTCCTGCCCCGAGGCATGAATCCTAATTCAATTAAACATTTGCTTAAAGGAGATCATGCTCGGCTGGTCAGAGACAGGTCATGGAGAAAGCAGGCGCTGAAACCGAACACAGGGCTTTCAGCATCGCCGCTTACTCTAAACACTTCACACCTTATATGGTATTGAGGTTAAATACTTAATAACAGTGATCAGATTTGAATTTTTAATTCATTCTGCTGAACTTCTGGTGTTTTTTGTTTTTTTTCGTTCCCTTTTTTATTCTTCGCCTCTGTGATGGTCTGGAAGCAGTTGTCATTACAGCCTGGAGGCCTTAACGCTGTTTAAAAAGAAAAATCACAAATCTGGATGTTTCCAATTTCTCAACTAAGCCTCGGTGGAGAGATGGGTGGGGGTGGTAGGGGGGGGGTTGCGGGGAGCTTGCTGTCGATTGCGCACATAACATCTTCCAGGGGAAAATAAAAGGTTTCATATTTGCGTGAAGTCTCGCAGCATATTACGTTGTCAAGAGTTGTTTAAAACTGAATCTTTACAAGGTGTTGGATTGTGTGTGTCATGTGATCTCTCTCACCACCACCACACCACACCAGAGGATCATTTACTTTAGAAGTAAGAAGAAAAGTGCATCAAACTGTGCATGGATTAACATTAAAACGGTGGATAACTCGCTATTTTTAAAAAATTAAATACTTCCAGAATACACATCCGATTGCACAGAGAATCTCAATTTTATAAATATACACAATAAAATATTGCCACATGATATATTTCATACATTTAATGTCAGTAGAATGTCTGTGAATGCTCCCTGACCTGATTCTTTTTTTTATATCTCACTAAAAGACAAGAAACACCTAAAATTAGAGTTTCACCCCTGACTGCGACAAAGTGCTGACACTGGAGACTCCTTCCAGAAATCTAATCTGTCTAAGCGAACAAGCTGTTGCTATAGAAACGATCATGTATTTATTATTAATATAAACCTGCGTAAGCCGGACGCTCCACACGCAGCGAGGTGAGGCACGCATCCCTGGCTCTCGACCTTTATACCCCGTGTCATAAGACCCTCAGGATCCCTGGGGTTGTCCACTGACCAGGTCAGAGGTCACAGCGATGACAGTGGGCACCTTGCTGTGAAGACTGAGGCCTGTGGCAGAAAGGTAACAGCGAGTCAATCTGCTGTCCAGGCCGATGCGAACCTCCCAGATAGGAGCTGAGGATTAAGTGAGTGGCTGTGAAAACAGTGCCGGGGTCAACGTCTGACCTGCAGGATCACACTGAGCTTTTATCCACTCAGACGCAGCGACGGGGAGAAGACCACTCCCGAGAACTCGGACCGAATCCTGCACGCCCCTTCGCTAGCAACGACTCTCGACTCTCTGAACTCTGAGACGTCAATCTGCAGTTTATTTTTATTTGTATTATTATTATTATTATTATTATTGTTGTTATTATTATTGGAGTTGATGAGTTTTTAAAATGAATTGTAAATCCAACTTTGTCTTTTGTGGGCGTGGCCTGTCTGATGAATAACTATAGTAGTTAGTAATTAATGTGAAAACAAACTGAATGTACATACACTCACTACAGACACTAACAATTTTGCACATAACAATCTTTCTTCAACATATATACAGTATATATACAGGGGTTGGACGATGAAACTGAAACGTCTGGTATATATACTATATACTATATATCTTCTACGTAGAAAATTAATGGGCGAAAAAAATCACTGGTCACTTTGTCACTAATGTCGCCAGCAGAGCTATTAGAAGGTATAATCATAATAAAATCTCAATTTGTTTTATTTTTTGCCAAAACACTGTATTGATGCTGATTTTATTTTTTACTGTAATACTTATAATACAGAAAATGTGCTAATTATTTATATTTATTTATGAGTATTTATACTAAAATTGGTGTAAGCTTTTAAAAGCATATGACCTGAACAGAGATTGTTGTTTAATTAAAGGTTTAAATTAAAGCATTCTGTGCAAAATTAAGGATTTTTTCCCCACAAAAAAAAAAATCTGTAGTGTCAGTAACCATGTCAAATTCAACAATTTCAACAATTTTGCATTTTAGAATAATAAACCTTTTCAGGTTTCTGTCTTTTCACTTGAAATCTAAATTGTCCAAGTTTCACCATTAAGATCATTGAAAGATTTGAAGTTACGGACACTACACCTAGGAGAGATCAATACTAGCACCAGTACCATGTATTGGCGGTTTCTACTGTGTAATTAGTTTGCTGTATGAATCTTTAAGATGGCGTCACATCTGTTTTATGTGCTTCTCCTCACTGCAGGTGTTGATGTGTGACACTGATGAGGCTCATCTCCTCCTTATGTCTTACATTATGTTTGACGTTAATGTTTGAAGAACATTCCTATAGATTAATGAACGTTACATGCACGTCCTACGTGTGGGAATCAGACATTTTTATTTCTGAAGACTTGGCAGAAAACAGACAAAAATGATGAAGAATCTGACTTCATTCTTTGGAACTATATAAAAATGATTGGTAAATGTTTTATTACATTATATGAGTTCCTGGGAGGCCGGTGTTTCAGACGTGAAGCAGGCAGTCCTATCATGGCTCTGGCGTATTGAGAAAACGTTCTCCCTTGATGGTGTCCAAGCACTAATGAAACACTGGGATAAGTGCATTAGTGTATCAGAGGATTATATAGAGAAATAAAGAACTGTGTTCTGTTATTCTACACAATCAAAAGTCCCGGTTTGACTCGAACATCCCTCTTACATCAATGTGAACGGGTCAGATGTGAGGGACTGAAAAAATACTGGAAACTTCTTGCAATGAAACACACAAGACACAGTCAGGGGTTTACAGAGGACAGTGGGGGAGACGGCCTTCACAAAAGCTTTTATGTGACCTTGTAAGAAGAATAAAAAGAGCTCGACGCCATGTGGCGAGTGCAGAGACTGTAACTCTGCTCGGATGTTCCACAGAGGAATTTTCATGTTCCGGTTCACATCGAGGTAGCAATGACTCTCACTGACTCACAGCGATGACAAACACAGTCAAGAACACAGCGATGACACTCCACTTAAAGAGCCTGTATTTTACTTCTTTTTTTTTTTAACAAGTTAACACAGGTCTCGGAGAAGTGTGTGTGTTTGTGGAACAATAAATCAGAAAATAATGCAAGGTTTAAGCTAAAATCGTAAAAATAGAATTACCTGCATTTATAAACTTAATTCCTTGTTGTATCATAGACATTATATCAATATGTAAAAGCTACACAAGTCCATAATTATTTTTAAAGTGTATATTATCAGCTACACGGCGAAACTGTGGACCAACTGCTAACTGAACTCCAATAATACCAAATACAGTAATATAATCCATAGAAATGTCTGTAATTGTTGAACTGTAAGGAGCCGCCAGTGTCAAAGCTGGAACTTTAAGTTGTACAACACACTTACTGTACTGGCGACTTCATTAGGTACACCTTGCTAGTACTGGGTTGAACACACCTTTGCTTTCAGAACTGCCTTAATTCTTCATTGCATTGATTGAACATTATGTTTTATATATACACTACCGTTCAAAAGTTTGGGGTCACTTTCTAACTCCATGATGGTTCCTGATATTTATTTCTTTCTACATTGTAAAGGAATGCTGAAGGCGTCCAAAAAATGCATTAATCTCCTTTGAACAGTTGATA
>JAQMYL010000007.1:26653259-26664959 GCA_030014365.1 Clarias pachynema | reverse complement strand
TGCTACAGATTTGTCGGCTGCACAGTCCTGATTTCCAGCACAACCCGGAGGTTCTCTATTAGATTGAGATCATGTGACTATGGAGGTTGTGTGTGTACAGCGAGCCCATAGAGTATTTTACATTTTTTTAAACACAGGTCTCAGAGACGTGTGTGTGTGTGTGTGTGTGTGTGTGTGCGCGCGCGCGCGCGTGTGTGTGTGTGTGTGTGTGTGTGTGTATGTTAATGCTTCAGCTGAAAAACTCCTTTTCACACCTCTTTCATACTACCTCTGTTTCACTCCTCTTCCAAACATGCCATTTCAGTGTTTGTGTAAACGAGCTACTTCTGAGCCACGCCCCTCTAATGAACAGCAGAGCTGAGACTGGGGAGGGGCCCTTCTTATATGATTATGTCACATTAAGCAAGAAAAATCTAATTCTCATTTTTAAGCCCCAGCCAAGGCTAAAATGAAAAAGAAAAAAAAAATCTGGAAAAAAAAATTTTATTTAATTTTTTTAAATTAAATTTGTATTTTCTAAAAATTATTATTTTTATAAATTATTAAACACATGCTGTGAACCCACCTAAAAAGTTAGTTTTGCATAATAGATCCCGTTTAAACATCCTGCACACACACACAATCTTTTCTCCAGCCTGTACAATATCTACATGCAGTCTTCCTGCCCATGTTCTGCCTGCTTCACTGAATTTCTGAGTAATGAAACAGTTCTTTTGGGGTTTGTGGTTAATGTACAGCATGAAAAAACAGCCATGAACCCTAAAAGAAATTTAAAACATTAATCATATATGAAAGAAAAGAGGGGAGAAGTGGAGTGAGAGGAAAATAGAGTGAAATTGGGCGGCTATTGTCGGTCGGCAACGCTGGGCCGAGCCAAACGCAACACGACTCCCATCCCAGTGTGTTACTCTGAGTGAAAACCCGTCTTGGCCTGAGAAAGAAGCAGATCGTCGACTGGGTGGTAGAATTTCTCGAGACGACCATCAGATCTGTGGAGACGCATGTTTGTGACCCGAACAGAAATGCGTTCTCAGTCAAAGGTCATATGAGCCATAAAAATGAAACTGTCGGTGTGTGGCGTGCGGTTTGACTCGCTGTTCGATTCCTCCCTGAAGTTTTATATCCTGAATTTTAACTAAACCCCATGATGAGTCATTCTGTTATAGAAATACTGTATAACCAGCAGCAGGGCGGGGTCATGGAGCACAGGTACTGTTACCAGGTTGATTATTTTACTATAATGGCACATTCTGAGGTGTTTAACACCTTTTAAAATGCAGCAAATTGATTAGATCTGATTAGTCATGGCGTGCTGATTAGTTTTCTAAATGAGCAGAGCAAATCACTGCATTATACTGTGTACTGTACATTAACATGCTTCTACCTATATTTCTTTGTGTTTACTGAATTACTGAATTACTGAATTAAAGTCAGTTTTTCAGCTACACAAGTCCATAATTATTTGTAGAGTGCGTATTATCAGCTACATGGCGAAACTGAACTCCAATAATACAAAATACAGTAATATAATCCATAGAAATGTCTGTAATTGTTGATATGTAAGGAGCCGCCAGTGTCAAAGCTGGAACTTTAAGTTGTACAACACACTTACTGGCGACTTCATTAGGTACACCTTGCTAGTACTGGATTAACCAAACGTTTGCTTTCAGAACTGCTTTAATTCTTCATTCCATTGATATATGTTTTAAATATACATTATAGATTTGACTTCTTATTGACATGAGAGCATCTCAATCAGTTGCTACAGATTTGTCGGCTGCACAGTCCTGATTTCCAGCACAACCCAGAGGTGCAGAGGATTGAGGACACGTGACTGTTAAAGCTGTGTGTGTACAGCGACCTCACTGTCGTGTTCAAGAAACCAGTTCAAGTAAATATTTTAGCTTTGAGACATGGTGAGTTATCCTGTGCTTATAAAGGGATGGACACGGTCAGCAACAATACTCAGGTCACCTGTGGCATTTAAACCAAACTCAATTGGTGTGTCACACTATTACACCACAAGCAGCCAAGATGAACCCATGCTTCATGTTGTTTATGCCACATTCTGACCCTACTAGTGTCACCGCAGAAATCGAGACTCTTCAAACCAGACAACGTTTTTCCAATCTTCTATTGTCCAGTTTTGGTGACACCATGTGTACTGTAGCCTCCTGAACCGACAGGAGCAGCACCTGGTGTGGTCTTGAGTTCCCGTGGCACATCTGCTTCAAGGTTCGACGTGCTTTGCGTTCAGAACTGCTCTTCGTCATACCTCAGATGTAGTGAGATGAGAGTTACTGTTGCGTTTCTATCAGCTCGGACAAGTCTGGCTGTTCTCCTCTGAGCTCTGGCATCAACGAGGCATTTCCACCCAGAGAACGGCTCTCACTGGGTATTATTGTTGTCTTTTTTTTGTCAGACCATTCTCTGTAAACCCTAGAGATGGTTGTGTGTGAAAAGGGAAGGGAAGTGTGTAAGTAGGGTAAGAATGGATGCGCATGCTGCTATACACTCATTATACATACAGTAGTAGCCACTGTACACGCCTCTGGAGAAAGACAGAAAAAATTGTCCTGCATCAAGCAAAGACAAAAACTAAGGAGACTAGGACCTGATCAACACTTTATTATTAAAACCTGTAGGGATAGGACTGAACCAGCAACTTCATAAAAAAAAATAAAAAAAACACTTGTCAATGAGATTCATCAGACAAAAAACTTAAATTTGCGAGGGAGCATAAACATTGGACTTTGGAACGATGGAAAAAAGTCTGATAAGAAGGGAAGCGCATGAAGCGATGCACCCATCATGCATAGTGTCCACTGTACAAACCCCTGGAGAATGTACTGAATCACCAGGTTATCACATCTATGGAGGTTTTCTTCCCTGATGGCACACGCCATATTCCAGTGTGAACGAGTGGTTTTGTGAGGATGAGGAATCCTTTTCACACATGAACTGGACACCACAGTGTGTGTGTAATCACAGCTATAGGCGACTGATTGAAATCTTAGAGTGTTTGACTTTTATTTGGCCAGCCAGTGTAAATAAGAAATTAAATTGTTGGTAATTTGCCGTGGCATGAATAAGAAATAAAACACTCAAGGATGTGGTGTTATGGGAAAATAATCTGCTTGGGACGGTAACAGTAACCCTGAGGCTTTTGGAGCAGATGTGTTGAAGATTATGTCTTAGAGTCTTATCACGTTTAAATCTCTCCAAATACTAATACAATTATTTCACACAATATATTAACAATCAGTCACATAGAAAAAATTTGAAGTCATAAGTCTGCTACCTAATCATGTGACTTTGTAACTATTAAGGAAATTGACGTCACTTGATTAAAGTCAGTCTGATTCAGAGACAGGTGTAGGACAGAAGTCCTGGCTGCTCTAATCAGTGATGGTTATAAAAAGACTCGAGAAGCTGGTTTGATTCGTAACTAATTCTCTCCATAAGCGTTTCCATATGGCAGCCTGGTTTCCAAAAAAAAAACAAGATGAGTGCAGATAGCTGAGCTTTCTTTCTCTGAACTGGGTTCTGAGTATTGCACAATCAACTTCAGATCTCATATTCCTGAAGAAATGTCATTAATTTTATTAAACAGGTGGTAAACAGGAACATTTTGTTAATCTATATCGAATCTATTTCTGTAAATAGGCAGTTGTTTATTCATACTTGTCGCTTAATTGCATTGGGTTTAAATGAGAAAAATGGAAACTTGATGTAGGCATACCAAATATGCAGTCTGAGATCACAAATCCACTTGACTTTCTCGAGGATTGTTTAAACATTTAAAACAACCATAATAAATTACAATAAAGCCATTTTTCCAATAAGTCAGTATCCACAGTTTTGGAGACTGAAGAATGGGTCCAGGCACAGAAGCATTAACTTGTCTGTTCTCCTTAAACAATTCAGAACAAATTCAAGTTGTCAGCTCGAGTTAAGTTGTCATTTTTGGTTTAATTCATCAAACAATGGAAAACCGAGAGAAACACGGTTTTCACTCTGAGTGATGAATGATGTCATCATGTAGACAAACTTTTCCTTAGATCGAGTTCTTGGAATGTTCTTCAAGGGTTTATTGAATAACTAATGGTTCTACGTGGAACACGGGCTCATTACTAAACCCTAAAGGTTTTAATAATCCAGGTATGTAAATGTTCTCACTTACAAATGTCTGTTTAATTATTACTTATTAGTTTATGAATACAGATAAAACTCTTCAAATGGTTATGGGGCTTTCCCATATTTCCAAACTTTTTGCCAAATTCTTGATGTTTCATGATCATGCATTGAATGAACTTAGAAATGGCTCTGTATCAGTAGGATGTAATTTCGATTATGATATAATTTGTTTTGTATTGGTGCATCACGTTAACACTTTTAACTATAATCACGTACAGAACATATGAGGTGTGCAACAAATTCTCTTTCACCCTATCGTCAGGTGATCACAAGTTTGAATCCCAGTGATGCCGAACCCATCTGCAACATTTAGGCATTTGGCAGACGCTCTTATCCAGAGCGACTTACAAAAAGTGCTTTAAAGTTTACACCACTGGATACATACTTACATTGGGTTAACTAGGTTAATAACTAAGTACCATTAGTCCAACACTTAGTTATTTAGTTCAATCTGCAAGCCAACGGAAGGTAATTGGCTGTGCTCTCTGGTAGAGAGACGGGGGCATACACTCTCTCCGCTGTCAATCATATCAACACTAGGTAATCATGCACATTTGTGAGCTTCTCGCTAGTCACTAGCTCACTAATCAGAAACAGAGAGCATAAATTTATTGGAAAATCTACAAAAGTCTAGAAAAATCTAGAACATTCTGCTCTCTGTCTGAGCTTGTCCTTTAGATAGTCTCTGGTTCAATGAGATGCCTTTAGCTAAATACTTCAAATAAAACTACACAACTAATGAAAATATATTTTTTTTCTGGAAAGAGGATCAGTTCTACTAACTTTAAACCTGATGTGTCCTGCAGTGAAATACTTTGCTGGGTCAGGATCTAGGCCACATTACATATACACACAACCGCTCAAAAGTTTGGGATCACTTTCAAATTTCTTTGTTTTTGTTTTTCGAGATTTATTTTCTACAATAAACTATGCAATAACACATATGGAATTAGGTAATTATGTAACAACAACAACAACAACAGTCAGTTGTTATTTTAAGACATGAAGGTCAGCTATTCTGGAACAGTTCTTGCAAGATCAGTATT
Organism: Clarias pachynema; assembly: GCA_030014365.1. Taxonomy (NCBI): domain Eukaryota; kingdom Metazoa; phylum Chordata; class Actinopteri; order Siluriformes; family Clariidae; genus Clarias; species Clarias pachynema. The sequence continues at coordinate 26,659,716 of JAQMYL010000007.1, read as the reverse complement.
GTCGAGTGCATTTACGAAACCCATCAAACTCAAACACCATGATGAAACTGAAACTCATGAAGACCTTCCCAGGAACGCAAGACCAATACACCACAACTTTATTACTTACTGCATCTTCTGTTCACATCTTCTGTTTATTATAACACATACTATTATAATTTATTTATTGTAAATAGGCCACTTATGCACTTCTGTTTATCCGTTCTGGTTTCTAACTGCATTTCATTGGCTCTGTACATGTACAGTACTTTGCACAATGACAATAAAGTTGAATCTAATCTAAACTAATCTAATCTAATCTAATCTAATCGTGTAAAATGACACGTCCAGAGTAACGCTAAAATTAAAAAGAAGTGGACCCGGGTTAAACAGAGAAGACAACAGCTTCATAAATGTCCTGAACAGCACTGTAAAGAAACCGTAGTCGAGGTGGGAGGCCTGGAAACGACCACGTGAACCGTTCTCAAATTGAAAGCATTCAGCCACCAATTAGCCGTCCTTGAAAGTGAATCTGTTTTTTAAAGGAACATTTAAAGGCTTCTCTTCTTTTTTTGGCCAAACCTTGTCCTTTTGCCTTCCCCAGTTTCTACCCAGACTGCACTTCTTTTCCTTCATTAAACTTGTCAGTTCTTCGTGCATGGCACAAACGGACTAACTCTGACGCTGGATATAATATGTAATATGGTTACTTAGAAAGTACAGAAGTGTCATGTCAGCTAATAAAGTCTGCAGCGTAGCAGCTGCTTTATAATCACACACAACTCCGAACATAACCCGGTTGACCGCAGCACCCAAAAACCCCTCCACATCTGGCTTTTCCCAGGGGAATAAAGAGAGGGGAAAAAGTAACTAAATTGCTGGACATTTGTGTAATTTATTCAGAATACATTGCCATTGAAATTCGCAGTCTGTAACCCATTTGCACAGCATTATCACAGAGAGAGCTTTTAAAGGACGCTGGGTTCCTTCATGTTCACATTTTTACGAGTCTGCCGCATGATGGTTCTGTAGATTTTTAGTTTTTTAACTTGGGAAGCATTTAAGCTTTAACGGTGGAGAATTTGCAGATGATATACATTTTTTTCCTTTAGGAAGTGATGGTTGTGTAGAGATGATTAACAAAATATGTATTATTTATATTCTATATATTATATAAAGTAGTACTGTGCAAAATCTTGTGTACATAATGCCATAAGAAAATATATTTTCGAAATTTGTATAAAGAGCACTAAAAGTCATTAATATAATCGCAGTCAGTATTTGGTGTAAAAACACTTTGCTAGATCTGTAGTGTTAGATACAGATGTGTGCAGTTTTATAAGGCTGTTAGGTTTTACTGAGTGTGCTGGAGAACATGCCAGAGCTCTTCTGGTAACTTCCTTACACTCGCTCCATTCTATTTTCATGCAAAACCCAGGAGCCCACATTAGTTTTATTTGTTTCCATCTGAAAACTGATCGGTCTTGTAATATGTTGCTTTCTGTACAGACATGCATTTATTTTTCTGTAATGTTAGTTATTTATTTTTAAGTTGTGTTTAGAAATGGTTTTGTACATAATAATGCAGACATGATAAACATATATAACAAAATTTGAAATAAGATAATATATAAAAGCCTAAGACATTTGCTGAAATATCCTGAAAACATACTGCATTTGTATGAGAGTACAGGTTTTCTACAAATTTTCTGAATTTTAAAGACAGCTGCAGTAAGTGTTACTCTTGGACTATGAAAAAGACTTGTACAAAAGTGTAGATTTAAAAATAGTTAGAATTTTTTTTTCAGATAAACTGCCATTATGAATGTGAAGTGTCTGAAACCACCCTACGTCTGTGAATGACGATCCCGGCCGAGATGGCTCGGAGCTCATTGCAGTCGTTCCCGTGAACATTCAGTGAGTGGAACGCCTGATCCTTGAAAATCGACAGATAACTTATTGCCAACTTGTAAAAAAAAAAACTCCTCCACTTATGGGAACTGTACAAACAATTATTCACCAACACCACTTACAAATTACAGGAACGTCTCCTGGGAGTCCAGCATTCCAGACATGAATCAGACAGTCTGATCACGGCTCCGGCGTACTGAGAAAACGTTTTACCTTGATGGTGTCCAAGTCCCAAAAAGTCCCAGTTTGACTTGAACACCCCATTGTAATTAATTTATGAATGAGCTTTGGAAACATTATAAAACAACGGTAGAAATAAATACATGAACAAACACATAAGTCAGACTCAAACACTGTGTGAGATGCTGCTAATCAACTGAAAATAAAAACAACTGTATGCAACTCTAAATTAAACACCATAACTGTACAGTCCCACCGGTGAGTGACAAAGAAACAGGTGACATCATTTTTTGTACATTTATGACATGAACTACAACATTTGTAATGAGATGTTCTTAGTTTTAAGCAAATCCTGTGAAATTTGTGTTTTGATGTTTCTTCAGTTCCCTGGTCAGAAATTTAGATCCTACCTGTCATTCAATCTACAGTACTGTGCAAAAGTCTTGACCCCCATTTCTTTATGTGAAATTAAATTAAATGATGTAGATTAAAGAAATGGGAATAAATGTTTTACTGTGTCAGACTGCAAAGTGCCTAAAGATACAAAACTGGTTGTTTATGTACCAACCTCAGCAGCGACCTCATTTCCCCTCTCGTCTGTTCCAACCACTCAGCATTCAGCATCAGCAGTATAACTAATCACCACCTGATCATCTGTCATCATCTACACCTGTTTCTCACTGGGTCAGGACTTAAAGTTAGATGTTTTTTATGCTTGAATGATTCTTAGGTCACTGTGAGGCTTAACAAACAAAAACCATTCCCCTAAAACTGCTCAGGTACAGGGACTGGACTGAAAACCAGAGACAAAACTTGTCTGACAAAAATGACATTTCAGTAAGCCTGGAGAACTAAACCTCAAAACTACATTAAAACTACAAGAAAGTCTGGCTCTTTGGAAGAAAAATATAAAGAACCAAGGACTCAATACTTTTGCACATGACTATATATAGAGAACTTATGAAGAAGAAAAAAAAGCTTGAGAGGGATTAGCAGAGATTGTAGGTACAGTAGTACTAATAGCTTTACTAATCTGCTAGTTTGTTCAACAGGCCTCATAACTATAAACTACAGTACAAGAAAGTCAAATAACTTGTTGCTTCTTAGTGTGAAAGAAATATCTGTCCGTACGAAGGCTTTTTACATTTTTTTATTAAATAGCAGAATAAGAGTGTCTCAAAGGACTTAGTGAGGGATAGGACAATGAAGAAGATCCATCAGTGCTCCTTAATCCACCTCTCTCTCTCTCTCCCTCTCACACCTCTCTCGTTCAGCTCGAGTGTGTTCTGAAACTGATGAAGTGGGAAAATTCACCCGACTGATCAAATCACTAAAGGAGGAATCCTTAGATCAGCACCAGACTCCCAAACAAGTCCCATATGTGACACATTTTTACAAATCCGAATAAACTTTCATCTCCAGATTAAGGAGGACGAGGTTTCTGAGTCAAAGCCGAGGCCCACCAATGAGTTCTGCAGATCCCAAACTTGTAACGTAACATAAGAACTGTGAATGACAAACTGAGCGATAAGATCCCAATATCATCCTCACTTCATCTTCTTATTTTAGAGAATACAAAAATGTGGCATGAATTTTGGAATTGTACCAAGATTTCCAAAAGGCTTCTTTGAAGTGCAATTCGAACGTTTTCATTCAGCAGGGACTCCGCTTTGTGCTCAGAGTGTTCTGATGGAGACAGAACACGGGGAGCATTTTGACTTTGAATGAAATCATGAGCAGTGTGTTGGTTTGGGTGAAGAGATCTGTTTCTGTTCCTGGGTGTTAAAGCGTATCTGTCCATAAGGACAACCATGAACAAAGGGGGCACTGATTTTTCTTTTTTATTCCTCTCCTTCCTTTGGGGTTCTGTTTATTAAATTAGAGATCAGTACAACCGCTGGCTCTTTCCTCCTCTTTCTCTGTTTAATTCGATCAGAAAATCTGCTGATGCCAGCCGTCCCTCATGTGAAACCAATTTTGTCGATGGCGAATAATCTGAAGCGTTTCAAGAGGTTCGTTCTCACCCAGCTTTCATTTACAGAAGATAGACGCTCAGCACGTCTGCTCGGGCAATCGTAGTGTCAAAGTCAAGGTCAGGATCTGGACAAATAAGACAAGACACTAGACAGGGAAGCACCAACACCACAATCACACACTCGCACAGAGTGAAATAAGCAAGATGTGTGAGTGTGTGTGTGAGAGGCTTCACACAATCAGGATCACAGGAATACTCACAAAGCCCACCATCTGGCTACCAGAGTCACGTGAACACAATAACTTTCTGATCTCACACGCATTTCGCTCTTACGATCTCCTCCTCCTCCTCCTCCTTCTTCTTCTTCTCCTTCTTCTCCATGCTCAAACTTATCAGCGTGATGTTTAAATCATGTTTCAGCTTTACTGTCTGATTATGATATAGGATTGACTACACATTTCTGTGTTTAAAACAGAAACTTTGTTAATGATTCTGTAAATATTTTTGTGGGCGTGGCGATGCATACGCCAGCTTCCTATCCAACCCCCCCAAAAAACAAACTGCACACTCTAATGTTTTGTTTGCCCGCCTGCTGCTTTGATTGTGGCTGTGGCATTGTTTCGAGCTGAAACTTATGCAATGTCACAACATTTATTCCCATCCATTTATTTCTCTCCAAGATCTTGTATTGATGATGGGAATGTCAGGTGGTTCAGTACATTGAATTGGGCTTGTACAGTGGACAGGAGGCACTGCCTTTCTTCTTACCCTGATGCCCCATCACTCTGGAACAGGGTCAATCTGGGCTCATCAGACCACATGCTCCACAGTCCATTCTTTATGCTCCCTAGCAAGTTGAAGCCTTTTTTTTTCTAATAGTCTCACTGATAAGTGGTTTTCGTAAGCCTACACAGCTGTTTAGTCCTAATCCCTTGAGTTCTTAGCTACTTTAATTCTTTAGTTCTTTTATTCCAACAACTTAAATTCTTAATTCCTCATGGCATAAATTGAACAAGGTGCTGGAAACATTCCTTTGAGAGTTTTTTCTGAGGTTCCATCACATCCCAAAGGTGCTCTATTAGACTGAAATCTGGTGACTGCGGTGGCTCACATGTGAGTACAGTGAGATGATTTTAGCTTTGTGACTTGGCTGGACAAGGGATGGACACAATCAGAAACAATACTGAAGGCTGTGGCATGTAAGCCATGTAAGGAGCTCAAAGCGTGTCTCGCCCACACCACCAGGACCACCAGCCGTTGATACAAGGCAGGATGGATCCATGCTTTCATGTTGTTTACACCAAATTCTGATCCTAATATCCGAATGTATCAGAAATCAAGACTCATCCAATCATCTGCTTCAAGGTTTGATGTGCTGTCTGTTCAGAGATGCTCTTTAGCTCTTTTGACTTTGGTTATAATGAAATAGGAATGTTTCCTTTCTATCAGCTTGAACCAGCTCTGGTCGTTCTCCTCTGACCCCTGGCCTCAACAGGACATTCTCACCCAGAGAACCGCCCTCACTGTGTATTTTCTCTTTTTCACACCACTCTCTGTAAACCCTAGAGATGATTGTGTGTGAAAATCCCAGTAGTTCAGCAGTTTAGAGAAATACTCAGACCAACCCACCTGGTACCAACAACCATCACCTTTCTTCCCCATTCTGATGCTCGGTTTGAATTTCAGCAGATGGTCCTGACTCGGTCTATGTGATGAATTACTGCCATGTGATTGGCTGATTAGATATTTGTTTTAACAAGCAGTTGAAGTGGTGTACATAATTGAAGTGGCCGATGAGTATCATGCACTGGTACTAATATATTATTGTTTCTATAGTGATGGCTTGTTTACAGGAAACAGATTTAAAAATGTGTTATCATTGAGATACTTGTTTAACATTTTTATGAAAGCTGTACATTTTCCTATATCTTAAGGGCAGTCGCAGTTTCTTGGGAGGGAGAAAGTAAAAGATGCTGCTGAAGGAAGGACTGTTTAACACATTTGCTATATAAAATTTCATGCCCTTTTATGTCTGTAGTGTCCTTAATTTTTTTTTATGTAAATCTTTCAATGATCTTAATTGCCATTCAGATGAAACTTAGCCATATTAGATTTCACATGAAAAGACATAAACCTGATTGTATTATTCTAAAATGCAAATTTGTTAAGATATTGCAACACGAATTTGACATGGTTACGGACACTACAGATTTTTTTGGGGGAAATCCTTAATTTTGCAAAGAATGCTTTCATTTAAGCAACACTGTTTACGGGTCATATGCTTCTCGAAGCTTACACTAATTTTAGTATCAATACTCATAAAGAAATCTGAATGGCCTCCGAGTGGCGCAGTGGTAAAGTGCTCGCCCCATCATCCGGAGATCGCTGGTTCGGTTCCCGGGTGATGCTGTA
>JAQMYL010000007.1:26639836-26653159 GCA_030014365.1 Clarias pachynema | reverse complement strand
GCCTTAATGTGGGAGCCCCCTAGTGACGGGGAGGAATTGGCCACGACTAAATTAGGGAGAAAATCTGGAAAAAATCCGAAAAAAAAAAGAAATCTGAATAATTTGCATTTTAAATGAGTATTGTCTGAAACAAGACAGTATAACGCTGAAAATTGGCTCTTTTTTGGGGCACGTATAAAATCTCTCCAAAACGGCTGAAGTTACCAACTTAAAATTTTTATGGAAGAAAGATTGGTCACTTCCATGTTACAGAAACTTTAGAAGTAGCTTCTTTGGCACACGCATTTTCTGTATTATATGTATAACAAAAAATAATAATAATAATCAACACCAATGCTGTGTTTTTGCTGACAATATTACACTACGGGATGTGGTGTGGTAGAAATATCAGTGAGGTCACAGTAACTTACCTGATTGTTGAAATTACTTTTACATTTGATGCCCTTATCCAGAGCGACTTACATTCTATCTCATTTATTTACATCTGAGCAACTGAGGGCCTTTCTCTCAGAACTACCCCAGATCCCAGATCTTTCCTAAAATATCCTCTAACTAGTTTTGACCCCAGTTTCCTAATTGGGATATGTGAAAATTGAGCAATTTCCCTCTGGGATTAATAAAGTTGTATAAAAATTATTTTTTATATATAGATGATTTGTAAAGGATGAAAATGAACCATGATGTCTGTTTATAAAAGATAACAGAATGTGCACTTGGGAAGTACATATAACATATAACATATAACTGCGATGGATTGGCACCCTGTTTAGGTGCCCTAAGTGTCCAGGGATAGGCTCCAGGGTCCCACGCTGTATACAGGATAAAGCGGTATAGACGATGAGTGTGAGAAATATAACATATAAATCAGACGCCACAGAATATCACACAAATCCAGAAAATGTACTCACAATCCTGTGTAGACTGCGGGTGTGAACTGTGAAACCCATCAGAAATTACACAATTAGACTCTAAATTACACGGCGGCCGTGCAAACATTTTGATTGCCTCGTCAACTGACCTTAAATAAGCACTGGATGGGGTCTAATTGTCTTGTAAACAAATGTGGGGGAGTGACACACACACACTCACACACTCACTGACGTGAGCAAACAGTTATTGCAGAACAGGGCCGCAGTACCACGCACGCCATCGGAGCCACTCCAAATAATCACAGTGCTGAAATGAGATCAAACCTGCAGTTTAAGATGAAGCATGAATGAGTGGTGTGTGTTTCAGGCGCAGGCGTAGGCGCGGAGGAGCAAGCCAGGACGGAGCAGGGCCTGCGCTTCATCCCAGCATTCTAATGGACCTGGAGTTTGAAGGGTAATTACTGCTGTTTATTTCCAGGGAAGTGTTGCTCACAGGCCAGGAGGAGATGTGTGTGATGTTAAGCATGTCGAGTGCTGATGGAGAGCAGGGTTCTGCCGCGGGCAGTCCCTCCAGCACCTCTGCACTCGCTGTTAAAATGAGACTAGGTCACATTTAGATCTAGCGTAAAGCCATGCTTTCATGACACGGAAGTGTGCCGTTTGTCTTCCTCATATTTTTCTGAAGACGACCACAACCCAACAATGGATCGGATTGTATATCTTGGGTTACGCTAAATTAAAGTTTTCAAAAGATAGCAACCCGCAGGCTTGGCCACGAGACCCTGAGATAAACTAGCTGACTGACGATCATCCTTCCGTCTGTACCGGATCTGTCAATGTTGTTCTGGCAAAACACAAATAGTCGAGCCTATATTTACTAGAAGAAGAAGAAGTCGTTTCATTGACGGTCGCTGTGAGTAAAGGTCATGGCTCAGGCAGATGAAGCGTTCTGGACAGTCACAGGGGTTCACAATGACACCCATTGATCCAGATGAGGACAGCTGTGGAAAAACCATGAGCTTATAAGCTTAAAACTGTCTTGCGATCCAGCACATCATCTCCTTTTTTTAGGGTCAAGAGAAATGCAAGAGTTGTGATAGTGTGTTAGTGTGTGTTAGTGGATTTCAACCAGTGAGATCACAACCACTATATCCCTTATAACAGTTTTTTTCTCTTTGTGTCATTTTGACACACATTAGCATATCTACACTTATACCAATATATACCATACCCATACTATCTATCTATCTAGCTATCTATCGCCAAAGGTATTAAAAACAAACTGCCAATTCTATGAAATACTTAAATATTAAGGGAAAAATTCCCCTTGTGTCTTGACTTCCATGAAACAACCATCTTTCAGCCACATGGAGACCCATGCCACATGACAAAATCCGTGAAAAACTGTCTGTGTGACAATGGTATTCAGCTTTTGGTGCTATGGCCTGGGCCATCTCCAGATCTAAACCTAATGGAAAATTGTTGAAAAATGTTGAAGAAGGCAGTAAAAGTCAAGAAACACCAGAAAATGTCTTCTGTATATGATCTTCAGGAAGGAATCAAGCAGAAAGGAATCAAGCAGGCAAAACATTTTTTTTAGAACATATATTTCCTAAGTTTTATTCCCATTCCTCTTTCCAATTTCCTGTTTCCCTTTTTTTCTTTTCTGTTTCCACTCCCATTTTCTCTTTCTATTTTTTGTTTTTCACTTCCAATTTTTTAATTTACTATTTCCACTAATGTTTCCTTTTTTCTTTTCATTTTCACTTTCTCTACCTTTTTACATTTATGATTTCCATTTCCATTTCAATTTTCCACTTAATTTCTGTTCTCATTTATATTTATATTTCCCTTTCCTTTTCCTTTTTCCCATTTACACAATACATTTCATCTTTTCATCATGTAGCAGATGTAAGATTGAAGTAATAAATAATTTTATTTGTCCTCTTATAATGCTTTGCTAAGTATAAAAGATGTATTAATTAAATAATAAAAGTTATGTTTTATGTTGGTGTCACAGTACCTAAGCGATAGTTTACATTATGCTTTATATATGACACATATGATGTCGTTCCTCCTCAAGGCTTTAACCTCATGATTTGAGTTCTGGACATGTTTTTTGATTTTGTAACCTTCTAAAGTCCTGCATTTTTACAGCTTCCTACATATGAGTCGAAGCTTTAATTTACAACATTTATTTCATTATACTGAGAACATTCATTACATTTTTATTATGATTATACAATAAAGGAAGATTTCTGTTAGACAGTTGAAGACTTATAATCTGAAAGCATGCAACAGATGCAGTTAATCAGAAAACCAGCTGTAGAGGGGAAATAAATCCCCTCTAAATAGATTTTAATGAATCTATTTATAAGGAGACCAAAGAAGAGAATAAATTAATGAATAAGGGGAAAAACTATGACAATGATCAAATGAAATTAATTCTCAAAATGAAAAAAATAAAACTTTTAGTAATATAACAACAGGGTCATGTTGAACCTTCTTCTTCTTCTTAATATTATTAAGAGTTAACAGTGAAACAGTGCTATCAATAATTTGTATTAATTTGTAAAAATGATAATAATAAAATTAAATAAAAAGTATGTTATGTTCAGTCCATACTCTGGATAATCATGTAAAAAGATCCATAATAATCATGAAAAGATCTATATAAACAAAATCATTTCATAAACTGATGTAAATATAGATTTTTAAAAAATAAATATTGAGATATAAACACTATAACACCAAGAATGACTTTTCTCATAAAGATGCCAAAAGGTTTGACAATAACAAACTATTTTATTAGCTATGATTTTCATTTGTTTGTAATGATTTATCCCAGACATTGAAGACCCCAAATAAAAAAACATGTCACTCTCAGGCGTTGTTGTCAATGAAAATGCTGTTACAACACAACAACAAATAGGATTTATGCCACATATATATTTATTTGGATCGTTAACGTCCCATGGCCAATAAATCCCCAGAGTTATTGAGGACACGTGGGCGTGTGCAGTAAGACACGAGGGTGAAGTAAGACTTTGTCAGAAGACGGACGATTTAATACGTTTTCAATAGACAGGATGGACGTAACGGCGCTCCGGAGCCGCAACTGGAGCAACAGCACATGAGGACGGCGAATGGTTTTTATAAGACGTCTATTACTCCAAGGCTGGGGACACTCCTGTTTAAAAAAATAAATAAAAAAGACACAGGAATTGTGTTTGTGTCCAACAAAAGATTCACACACGCCTAAAAAACTTGTCAGTGGAAAGAAAGACCATGCCCTTCTGTATTTATTTACAGGGTTACCAGTGATTTCTAATCCAGCAGTGTTCCAGACATTGAACCATGTGGAATCCCACACATCCAGGCATCCCGGCATCCAGACTGAACTTATGTTACGTCTCTTCCCATAATTATAAGCAAAAGGGAGACAGACATCCCCTATTATTATTATTATTATTATTATTATAAAAAAATATATATATATTTTTTTACAAGAATCCACTTTGGTAGTAAGGTGTAAGTTTTATGACATCTTTAGGACAAAAGTTTCCCTTTAGCATGTTTAATTAAAGTTTCTCTATGACAGGTGGTGGCTGGTGAGGGAACGACTGTTTCTAGTTGCTATAACGTGAGTAAATGCATAACGTGTATACAAAGCGTCGTTCTTTAATAAGTCGGCAGATCGCAGTGGTTTAAGGAATAAAGCACTTCGGGGAAAGTTGTCAGGATGATCAGGATAACACTGATGGTTTTATTCCTGTATGGCTTTCCAAATAACTTCTTTTCAGACACTGTTTAGAATTTGGAAAATACAAATGCCGTACATGCTAATATTGTAACCAAATACCCAAACAATTTAATATTTTAAAGTGAGTCCGGTGTTTGTTGTGAGAAATCGCAGAAGCCGAATTTAATCAAATCACCAGCAGTAGTATTTCAGAAGAGGTCTCCATTCCCCTGTGATCCGAGCTCACTTAACCTTCCAGCCTGTCAGACTAATCATCCTCGAGTGCTCCTTGTTTTCATGCAAACTTTTCTTTTCTTTCTTTCTTTCTTTCTTTTTTTTTAAGAATAATTGTCCATCGGTAGCGTAGGAGGAAAGATTTATACGAGGTGGAGACTGGCTTTGCTGAGAGTAATTTGTCCTGACACATGGAGACAGTGATGTATAAACATACAGCCACCTTTTTCCAACTAATTGCCCTTCATAACCAATCAGAGAGAGAGAGAGAGAGAGAGAGAGATGCATGATGCCTGTGGCTGGTTTGCATTTGTTCTGCTGTGATGCAGACCCTGTGTGTGTGTGTGTGTGTGTGTGTTCAGCCCCTGCAGTGCTGCACTGCTTTTTTCCTCTTCCTTTTCTTTTTTTCCCACCCGTTCCATGCAAGGCCGCAGCTGTGCAACACGACCTGTTGTAAAAACACGCACATGACATAATGTCTGAAAGTAGTACCAGTCCAAACAGCACCCACAGCCTACTATAGCATCCCCAAAACCATCAGACTCTGTAAACACAGCAACACTCTAGAACAGCTTCATGTACACGTTCTATTTCTAGACCAGCTCACAGGTTCCTGCGTTAGGTAGGAATGTGTCACGTGCTTCACGCCTTCAAGTACATAATGGTTATGTTCATTTTGTAAGCTGCAATTTTTTTAATTAGATTTTGTTACAAATGCAATACAGCACAGTGTAATTCCTTTCTGAGTTTGTGGTCAGCCAGAGTCCCTGGAGGAGAGTAGCCGGTTAGGGACCTCGCTCAAGGGTCCAACAGGGGCAATGCCCAACCTTCTGATCACTAATGCAAAGCCTTAATCACTGAGTCACCATTGGCCAGGGTTGTGCTTATTAACCTCTAGAAGTAAAATTTCATTAGAAGTGAAATTGAATTTGTGTAAAGTTTTATACTGAGGGAAAATAAAGAAGGAAAAGCTGAAAGATAATGCTTAAAATTTACACATTTATTTTTTAAACAAGTCAACATTTTTCGTTTGTAATTTGTGTTTTCTTTGCGTTTATTTTACATGATTTGTTTTTTTCATCTGATTTTTGACAATTCACTCTTTTTCATGTCCCCCCCCCCCTTTTTTTTTTACATTACAATGGTTTGAAATTTCACACCTGATTCTTGAATGACTTTGATAAATTTTTGTAAGTGATTTTAAATTTTCTTGCATACATGATATTTTTTTTGTAAAAAGTCTCTTTTTTCATGTTTAATCCCATGATGTCACAATTTCCCAAACTAACATGTTGAAATCAATCTTTACGTGTTACTCACGTGAAAACATGAATAGTGTTATTAATTTTATTAATTTTATTAAGATTGATCTCTGACATGACGACATACTAAACAGCATTTTTCTTTAGCAAACTGTATCAGTCGACCAGTCAAGGGTCCCATCTTTTGCATGTTTACTGCATATTTTTCCAGGGGAAACCTTAAAAATATTTTTACATGCATAATTAGATTTAAAGGACCACTAAGTTCGAGCAAATTATCTAAAACGTACACTATACAAGAAAATGTATAAAACATGCAACATTTATTAAAACAGCAAAAACCTTCATGGAAGTTTTATTTCTATGGTAGTTTATGAATTGAATGTGATTATTAGTAAAGGTCTAGGAGGCTAATAAAACTAAAGCATCATCTTCTGATTCATTTATTTAGGGTAGTTACTGTTAATAATACCATTACATGAGCAAGCATTATATGATATACATGATAAATAGGCTAGTGTTGTCATTTATTCATTAAACGATAAATATTGCATATGTTTCGTTCAATATTATAATAACACACAGACTATGTATAAAACTCAGATACACACTGAACATACAGCCAAACATACACTAGTTTAGACATTTCCAATCAGAAAATCCTAAGAAACTCTTTGATTATTGTGTCTCGTTCTGAACACCGAGACCTGAGCCTCAAACCTGACTTTAATTTAATTAAACTTTGCCCCGGGTTCAAAATAATCTAATACACCACACCATGAGGAAGTAAAATGGTTTGTGTGTGTGTGTGTGTGTGTGTGTGTTCTTTCTTTTGCACAACATAACAAAAAGGATATAATTTTCATTGACATGACTGCTTGTAGTTGAAGCACAATAATACAGAAGTAATAATGAATATAGATGGGATTCTGTTTTCTAATTCAAATTTTAACAATATGAACAACAACAGCAACAACAATAATAATAACAACATGTAAATATTAACGTGAATATAAAGTAAGAATATTGAATGAAAGTGTCTAGTGTTTATTATTATTATTATTATTATTATTATTATTATTATTATTACTTTAGATATTGCGACATAATCCAAGAACTCAAATTCAGGCAAAAAATGTCACTATAGTGGAAAGAATTTTTGCTTTTAAAACAGATGGTGAAGAATTTAGAGAGGGCGAGAAGCCGCCGCATGAAGTAAATGTGCTCTATTTAATTTTATAAGGAACCTCGGCTTTGGATAAGCCCGTTTTATGATGTCCTTTATTTCCCTCTCGGATATTCCTCCAGATAATGTCCACATCACTTACTTACAGCCGCGCTGACTCTACAGCCATGAACACAAAAATCATCCAGAACACAATCATTAAAGAAAATAATATGAAATAATAATATGGAATAATATTAAACTAAAAGCCTGTTTTTTAATAGCGGGAATCTGGCGTTTGGGAAATTAATCAACAGTTTATACAGTGAAATGCACGTGCTGGGGATATTCCATGATTACAGCCAATTACAGTCAATCTTCTTGGCCAGGAATGTGTTTGAGGAGGAAAATAAATCTTTTTGCAATTATATCGCAGTTCTTCAGTTCAGCAGCGGTTGTGGTTTTAGCTGTAATAATTTCACTCCTGGACTTTATTAAATAAAGTGTTTTTACACCCGCGTTTTTTCTGGATGAGGTTAAAATCATGGACCTTTTATTTGCTCATTATCCAATATAATTTTTGTCCAAATGATACAATTCCATATTTAATCACTGGTGAAGAGGAAATTACCATTTTGAGTGACAGTCGTTTAAAATGGACATGAAATATGTGCACTTAATTATATTTTTAAATAATCGAGCAGTTTACTTATTTAACTGAGTGCTATTTATAGGCGCTGTGTGGACACAGTGTAGTCGGAGGTATTCCATAATGTTAGGAAATGATCCTTAGTATTTAATTATGTTTAATATTAAGGGTACAGTGTGAATATATCAAATATACTTAATAAAAATATACACGACATCTTGGACGCGCAGTGCAAAAACAGCGTAAACGTTGTAAGGTGGCAACATCATGGCAATTTAATATAAGAAATGTGGTTTGGATTTTTTTGGATTCTCTAGGTAATTAAAGAGTCTTAGTTTAAAAACAGGGTGCTGCCTGCAACTCTTTGTAAAAAAAATAGTGAAACACATTATAAGAACAATCCAACAAGCTTTAAGAGATTAGATTTTCTTTATTTTAACAGTGCACACCCTGAAAAATGATAGACGATTTTGAATGTAGAAAATATTAATTAGGTTAAATATTGGTGAAATATATTATAAATATAATTACAAATATATTATATAATATAATCATGACGGCTTTCTTTTATTTTGTGCAAAATACTGCCTTAGTTTTTTTTTTTTTTTTAATATATATATTAATTAAATTTATGATGTAGTATGGACTGTATCTATGCGAATTGAAGTTGAGATAATAATTTTAAAAATTCTCTGCTGTAACAAAAAATGGTTTGATGTTTTAACTAAAATAATAAGTCACTTGTCTACCCTGTAATCCCATGTTCATTAAAAGTCGGAGACGCGTGAACACAAAAGCGGGTTATCTAAACATTATTACTGGACTGGAGCTGACTTGACAAAAGATGAAAGGTTATAATAAAAAATTAAATATTGCACTGAAAGAAAGGGGATGGGGCAAAAATCATTATCTGTGAATCAGCAAGGATGAAGGAAAAGTGCGCGGTTACGCGCCAAACCAGAGCCATTTGTCAAGTGTGTTTTGACACCAGCGGTGTAGTCATTGTTAAAGAGGTGAAGGTTTAAACGTCGTCAGAGTATCACCAGAGTAAAGGGATTGCTCCTTTGGGAATGGTGCTCTAAAAAAAATCACAAAAAATCTGGTGCACTCACACTTCGAGAAGGCGATTATGAAATCCAAAAGATTGATTTTAGGGTAAAAGGATTACTCGTGCTTCTATAAGACAAATAAACAGGCTACACGTAGAAGTACACACAAGTCAAAATCATCTAGAAATGTACGCACTGTGTGTGTGTGTTCATATTCTAATTACATTAATGTCATGTGTTAAGTCCCCCCTCCAAATATTTTTCCAACAAAACATTTTTTCTTCCTTCTAAGCAAAAGTCTGACCTCACCCATTCATTTAATCTACATAATAACCGAAGAGAGATCTCTTGCCACATGTCCGGACAGTGCTTGGGCAAGCGAGTAGGAGATCTGGAGGAGGAGGAGATCTGGGTTGCATCTTCTCGAAAAGAAAGACGTATTTTTTGTTACTACCGAAACCTTAAGGGGGGCTTTTTTTAGAGCTGGAAAACATCTAGTAACCAAATCCAGCTGTGTGTGTGTGAGTCTGAATTTGAGTTTGCTTGCGTGCATGTGTGTGTGTGCGTGTGCATGTGTGTGTGTGTGCGTATGAGGAAGAGGCAGAGAAAGAGAGAGACAAACTGAGAGGGTCTGCTTCCTTTAGTCTAAGCAAAAGAAAGAAAGGAAGGAGAAAAAAAACAAGCGTTTGCTTTCACCCCCGCCGACGCCGCAGTAGCTTTTTTTCAGGAATGAACGCCGAGACGTGCGTCTCATACTGCGACATGACATCCATGGATTCGTATTATAGCGCGTCCGCGGCGCAGGCTCGGGATCAGCAAGCCAACATCCCGTTCAGGACATTCCCGAGCAGCAGCGACACCAAATACAGCCCGACCTTCCTCAGCAGCAGCAGCAGTAAAGCTCAGGCGTACGGAGAGAAGTCTCGGAGCCCGTTCCAACAGGAATGCCAGCCACTGGATGGCACCGATGGAGAAGGCACCTTTAACAAATACCACCTCTTCATGCACAGATCGTCTTGCAAGACTCCACCAGAAAGCAGCAAACTGCACCAGGACAGTCCAGCCAACGGAGGACTCATCTCCTGCTACGGTGAGTTTTTGAAAAAGCCCCTGATTATTTCATCTCTCCATAGAGGAGCATACTCTTTCTATAAACAAAGTTAATATAATAGGGTACAAACACCAACTACATTCATAACCTCATAACATAATTTTTTACTTTAGATAGTAAACGTGTAAAGTTCTCTGTAAGAACAGATAATCTAGATTATCCTGAGGAAAAATGAGAACAGGAAAAGAAATAAAGATGGTTAATATGGATAATCATATTTAATAATTACATCCAATTGTCGCTCATGCAGTCTAACATATTTATAAAATTAACGCGATGATCTTTACAACTTACTTAATAAAACAATCCCACTAACACAATTATTTTACAATCAGCCATTTAAAAAATATCAACGCGTAGTATTTAGTTTTAGACAGAATTTAATTTTATTTTAATGTGATAAGCTGCGGTCCAATCACACATACATCAATTGAGTTTATCTATTTTTAGTCAATCAATGCACCGAACAAAACAAACACTTTTCACCAAGACAGTTATGTTGCTGAAACTTCTTTTTTTCCCCGTAGGGATTTCTTTAAAATTATTTTTAGTTTTTGTAACACACACACAAATCCGAGCGATTTAAAGCTTTAAAATGATCATTATTATGATTATTATTAAGTTACATAAAATGCATTGCTTACCCTGGAGAATAATAAGGGAAAATAAAGTTTATGAACTCTCTACAACATCTGGCAGGAAAGAAGAACGTGAATGGCGCAGAGATTTCTTAGCAAACAGAGCACGTACTTCTGTGCGCTTCTCTGAAATATTAATGAATTCTGGAACAGTTTAACGAAAACAAAAGTGAATTAGTGAATTTCCTCCAGAGAATTTTTACTGAATGTGAACTCATAAAACGCGACATCTTGAGACCAGGAAGATGCTGTAAATGTGCTGCTATAAATTTCTCTAAAAATTCCAGAAATCGGTTTCCAGCATGTGCGAGCAACTTGCGGATTAGTGACGTCAAGAGGATGAAATGCAGGTAAAGGTCATAAAAGCGTCTCAGGTAATACAAAAAAAAGAAGAAAACGAAGTGCAGATGAACATAAATGCGTGCTAAGAAAGGAAAGCTTATGGGACCGCTAATGATTTGCAAGCTACAACTTAATCACCGTGTCGCGTAAACAGTATTTAGTATTTTTAAAATAAAAATAGACATTAACACGACTGACACCACTTTCTTTGCTTTATAAGCAAACTTTTACCCGAGTGCTGAAAGCATTTAGCATGTTATGTTAATCATAAAATACGTTTTTATTTTTACTCAATAAAGTCAGCTTTGATTTAATTTATTTACAGCCTAAAAATCAGATATCGAGTAAGAAGAATCATTACAGACACACACACATCATACAACACTTTTACATTAACACATGCTATTAGGATTTATTAAACTCAGAATGAGCAGGAAAATAAAAAAACAACAACCGACATTTAATAAGAAGTAAAGATAACATCAGACCAAGCTTTGTGCGTTTTTTTTTGTTGCATTTTTAAATGCAAGGTTTGATCAATCTGCTCCAGGTAAAAAACATTTCAACTTTAACCATCGGATTTATCAAACCACATAACCTTCTTTCCTTTGGCCTTCTAACTGCCTCAAGGTCTCAAGGTTTATGTTCCAGACTGACCACAATGCACTAGTGTTATGCGACATAATTTATGCAACGCGTTTGCACTAAACAACAATAACGACTATGTAGCTGCAGTCTGATAAAAAGAAAATAAAGTTACTAAAGTGTACCGTTGTTGTGACGTGTGCCACCAGCAACGGTGCAAGTTTTGTACCTTTAGTTTTCAAAATTTACTTGAACAAATTTTTACTTTAGATTAAAATAAATTTAAATAAACACGATTTTAAGAACCACATTTACTCTGGAAGCTAATTATAGAAACGATGCATGTTTAACAGACACATATACAGTTTAGTAGATTAAGTTCTCTTTGGCGATTGATTATATTGCATATAAGGCAACCTACCTATGGACTTATGTCAAGAGCTCTTAAAAGTGATCATTAGCAAATTTATTTGAAAGAAATTCGGAATAAAAATAAACTTTGCATATCAATTTAAAAACTCTGTAGGGAGCTTAAGCTAAAGTAAGGACACCCCCCCCCCCCCCTTACACTCCAAAAAGCAGGCCTACTACAGCAGCTTTCTTTTTTTTGCTGGTTTATTGCCTCTATTTTTTTAAATATTTTTTTTTACCATTAGGCCTAATATGCATCCTGAACATAATTTATGATTTAAGGTGCACAAGTCGATTGTAATTAATGTTCAAAGTAAAGATTTAAAGATATAAGATACACATTAAATGTACAAAATGTGTACAACTTGTGCTTCCACAGGAGTGACAAGAGAATTTACAGTTTAGTAGCTTTTTCCTGCTGACAGTGCAGACTACCATTTAACGATTATGATGCTTTTGGAAAACTCATGCCACATTTCACATTTTATTAGTGACACAAATCTGAAACAGAGACACAACATCAGTGTAGTCACTGTTTTCTGTTTTACTGACATTGCCAAAGTTAAGAGAGTTTAGAAATTAATTTATGAGAACACATGCACGTATGATTAATTAGTTATACATTTGCACAGGCTGATAAATATTAGTTTAGCAAAAATACTAAAACATTGTTAAAGAAAACAATAGGAAGAAAACAAAAAATATATATACTTATAATAACAATAACAACAATAATAGTAATAAGAAGAAGAAGAATAAAAAGAAGAATAATTAAAGTAAGCTTTATCAGAGCAATCAGTGTTTTCTCAGTGAAAAAAATTACAGCAACTGTATGACGTAACTACTGACATACGGCAGATTTATTACTGATCTGTTGTACAGATGTTATTAAAGTCAAATCTTTTTTTCCTCCAGACCAATAGGATGGAAGTTCTAAACGATAAAAAAGTAAACAGCCTTGGTCACATTAGACATTGCGCCGTGTGTTTGGCCTCCTGAAAATAAAATGAAACAAATCTGAACTCCTATAAGATACTTGGACTCTTACATACACATAGGCTTTAAACAGAGGAGGAGAGGAAGGGGGGATGTGAGAAACAGATCATTTCATGCGATTGGTGCCAAGTTTGTGCACTTAAAAGCTCAGGAAAATATAATATTCAATATATCTTCTATTTTATTACAGTTGAATATTTAATTTAATTTAATACTATAATTTTTTTTAGCAAAACCCGCATTTTAAAATAACAAATATCAAGGGTTTAT
>JAQMYL010000007.1:26603886-26630957 GCA_030014365.1 Clarias pachynema | reverse complement strand
CAGTAAATGAGTCAGCATGTACTGTAAGTGAGTGAGTCATTAAGTGTCAGTGAGACATTCATGAGTAAATAACTGAGTGAGTAAATGAATTCAGTCGGTAAATAAGTGAATGACTCAAGTATTTAAGTCAGTGAGTGAGTGAATTAATGAGTGAGTGAGTTAGTAAATGAGTGAGTGAGTGAATAAGTGAGTCAGTGAGTCGGCAAGTCAAAAAAAGAAAAAAAATCAAGTAGTAAATTCCAGAAATTCATCCTACAGTACGTAAAATTTGAATGTTAGCGTAATCGCTGATGCGCTGCATGCTAAAACTTTTCAGCCGCCAGGTACGTGCATCACACATCATACATCATATCTCTGTGTTGCAACATGCTTTGGCAGAAGCTCTGATCCCTGTACATCCTTTACAGTGTAAAGTCCTGTAAGAAGCTGGATATTTGTAAGCAGCCAAAAAAAAAAAAAATCAAATCCCTTTCTGACTGACAGATTGAGGTTTTACAGCTGAGCTGAAGTGCATTTCCAGTGGCTTGATGCAGAAAATCACCACTCTGGCGTCTCATCGCTGGGTCAGTTTGGCACAGTGACCGCTTCGCGCGCGGTGTCACGGCAGATCACACGGACAAGCGTGCGTGTACAAGGCTGCTGAGAAGAATCCAGCCATTGAGGAGGAAACCTGCAATTTTCTATCAGGCTGCAATTACATCTGGTTCTGGGTATCTGTTTCATATGAGCGCTTGATTTACGAGCTGAGACTGGCAGCCATAAGTGGAGCAAGTCAGACATGTTTAGATATTACACAAAGCCAAAGGCCTGACACCAACACTCTCGCTTCAGGCACACAAATGGCCGAAAGAACTCTGGATCGTTCTCTGCGGTGATGGATCGAAATTGATTTTCATGTGCCAGCGGTACGACATGCAGGTGTGAATCTGAGCATCTGAGCTACAAAGCTGGAGACATGTAACATTGTTTTGGTTTCCTATATTCATTCGACAACATCTGACCATATTATTTATTTATTGTGATGCAGGGTCATCCACCCATCCAACTAAAACTTCGTAATAATTTGCACAAGTCAGGAGAAAAAACACAAACCATAAAGTTAGGGTTGTATTCAGACCTTTCCCTGTGACATCACTAATCACAACTTGGACACAATACAACTGACTCACAGGCACACACTTCACCAGCAAATGCATATACAGTACATACATACTTAAAACATAATTCACATGTATTTTTGTCACAAATCAACCAACAAAATAAAAAGCTCAACCACTCTAGAATCAACCTTTAACTGTTTTCAGATGGGGATGTAGGATCATTTATGGAAGCTAAGAACCAATAACTATCCAAAGAACTCTTGAAGAACCGAGTACCTTTTTTTCTAGGAGTGAGCCAATTACCTAGAAGCCACCAATTACAATCTGTACATATACTATAGGTGGCACAGTGGAGTGATGGTTAGCACAGTGGCCTCAGACCTCCATGGTTGAGGGTTCGATTCCCCCCACGGCTCCGTGTGCATGGAGTTTGCATGTTCTCCCCGTGCTTGGTGGGTTTCCTCAAGGTATCCCTGCTTTGTCACACAGTTCAAATACATGCAGATTAGGCAAATGAGTGTTTCCAAATTGCCTCTACTGAGTGTGTGAGTGCTTGTGTGCCCTGTGATGGCTTGGCACCCCCTCCAGGGTGTACCCTGCCTAGAGCCCCAAGTCCCCTGGGATAGACTCTAGGCCTGCCGCGGCCCTGTCCAGGATAAGTGCTATAGAGAATGAGTGTGTGAGAGTGACATATAGTACAACAAAAAAAAAAAGTTCTTTAAAGGTAATTTACATTTCATGCATAGTTACAGGTTTTTCCACAAAGGGGGTTGATTCAAATCCCTTTCTAATACAAAAACATTTAGCTGCCCAAGGTACGCTTGCTGTACTCCACAAGGTCAGATCTTGGAACTTTTTGTCTTTTCAGTTGTTCTGCTAGGGGAACTGATATATAACAGTTTTTAGTACATTTGGAGAACCTTCAGAGTGTAACAAGAACTGACAATGGTACAGGTATGCTAAAATCCTGACAGGTTTGAGATATTAAAAATAACGTAATGAGCAATAGCCTGGAGGTTTTAGGACTTAGCTACCCAGATTAGACATACCTTAAGGAGAAAAGATTTTTAAAGGATTCATTAGTTAATTATAAGATCTTGGCTTCCAAAAAAAAAAAAAACAATTCAATTCAAATAGAGTAATGTAAAAAGATGAAGAAAAGAACTTCCAATTTTGCCAATGTATTTCACAATGTAAGTATGTACTACATGAAAAAATAAAGAATAAAGAATAAGTAATTTTATACCTTTATAGTCATCTACATTTACGGTATATTTTGCTATATTTGTTGCGAAACAATTTCGCAAAAATCCATTCTGTTTATTTTCTCCAAAGGGTAAACATACTATATTTCAGATTGAAAATCCCACCGCTCTAACCCGTTTCTCTCTCTTTCTCCTTCCATTTCAGGTAAAGACACCACAGCACTGACTGACTCAGAGCTGCCAGCGAACACCGACCCCACAGGGATGGATGGTAGCTACCTCAGTGTGAAGGATCCATCAGCTAAGGTTCCTCAAGAGAGACCCAGCTCTGAGCTCGCCTCCCCGCTAGACAAAGGCGAGGGAGAGAGCAACAAGGGCAAGAAGAGGCGCAACCGCACCACCTTCACAAGTTATCAGCTGGAAGAGTTGGAGAAAGTCTTCCAAAAGACGCACTACCCAGATGTGTATGCTCGAGAACAGCTGGCACTCAGGACGGACCTCACAGAGGCTCGAGTCCAGGTAAAATCCATGTTACACTCCGCCTTAAAGCCTTTAACTATCTTGCCACCAGCACTGATCTCTTCATGACCTGTCTAACGAGGCTACATGAATAACTCAAGAGTTTGCATCATTCATAAATACACTGAAGTAAAGAGAACCAACATGGAGCTCTGGTTCATCTACAAAACAGAATGTCATGGTCACTTAACGGTGTTTTCTGTTCCAAATCCTTTCACCCAACAGCAACTTAGTCTCAGGCAGAGAGTTCATTTACTTCCAAGCCTAAAAGTTTGCACCTCCAGTGACATGTTCTAGCTTAGTGATTTCAAAAGTTCTGAAGGTCCTTAATGACTTGTAATTTGCATTTTCTCATCATTGCTTCTTTTTATTAGCACCTGATAACTATGAAATTAATGAATGTCTTCAATCAGAAGGAAGTTTGGCAAAATAATTATACCCACCAGTCTGGATATAAAGATCACACAGGAATATAAAGACAATGTAGTCAAGAGAAAATTTTCATTTGAGGATATATGAATCTCAAGAGGTTAAAATTACTGTAAAAATCTGATCTCCAGTCTAGTTCGCAAAGAATAACTGAAAAAGTGAATAATTGCTGAAAACAGTTGAAGTAGATGACTGGAGTTCACATGAATAATTGTTTCTCATTCTGAAATATTACCTCTTTTCCACTATTAATATCTTAATAGGAGTTTGTGACATAGTACTCCTTTGTGTCATACGCTTTGTCATAAATTCGAATCAGTGTGTGCCAACTTTAGCAATTATTTGTGCATTTTAATCATTTCCTAGAAATGCGGAATCAAATACAAAAAAAAAAATGAATTTCTGTGTTTTAGAAATTTTAGCATGTAGAATTTTTGGCTCTGTAAATTAAAAAAAAAAGGGTGTGCAAACTTTTTGTATACAACTCTCTTTTAGGTAAAGTGGAAATGCGGGTCATTAACATCAATCTGAATTTTTAAGTTTTAAAAGTTTTTACCAAATAAATTTTTTTTGTCTAGTAAATTGTGCGCAGATCATTCCACTTTATTGTACATTTCTTTTGTGTCATAAACTTAAAGTTAAGTGTCTGCAAAATGTATTGCACTTTACTATACATTTTATTTTGACTTTATAAATCAACATTATAGAATGATATAGTAAAATTAGATTTACTATAGAACGTAATTAGAAATTATATAGAACGTTTTAGGAAATTTCTGCACTTAAATTAACTAGTTAATTTTTGGTTTTGCAGTTTGAAATCAAGGGCGTGTAAACTTTTGCACTTAACTGCATTATTTCTTCACTTTATCAGCGCTAACATGAAACTGAATTTTCTTTCTTTTTCTGTCAGTTTCTTTAAATTGCCTTTTTTGGATTTATAATAATATCAAACTTTTTCATGTAGCGGTGCACAGTAATAATTTCTTACAAATGTAGCAACAAGAACAAAACAACATTAAGACTGAGGCCTTGGAATGAGCAAAAAGAGTCAATGTGAAATAGTTGAGATAATATTTACATGGCACTGAACCTATGACAAATTTTCATACCAAAATTAGCTTTAAACTTGGGATTTAAAGCTTTATGGTGGAATATTTTAAAGGCCTGAAATCGTCAATCAGAATGTTCAACTAATAATAATAATAATGACTAATAAGGTAAGTTTCAAAAAGTTTTTCTCAAGTGCGAGGTTATGAAGAGCACCAGTGAGAATAAACACAGATGAGAGAACCATGAAAACCTTCAGAAATCCAAATCCATATGTGTGAAGCAAAGGGGGGTAAAAAGAACAGCGCAGACATGGTGCTCGGTGTCGGGTTTCATTCCTGGCCTTCACCAGAACCTCTGAACTACAACATATCTGGGTCTGGAAAAACCCAGAACCCATGACCCTCTCACTCCCTCCCCTCTCCTTCATATTTGCATATAATCCTTCCAGGACCATGACTGCATTCCAGCACTGAGTGACACACAGGGAGAACCCGCTCTACCCAACAGCACGTGCACGCTTTACTAAGAACCACGGGATTTAAACTGTTTGTTTTTCATTAACGTCCTGCTCGGAAAAGAATGTGTCCCTCCCTTCTCTAGGGGTTGGGTGAGAGAACCTCGCTGGAGGCTTTGGATGTGCCGAAGTTCACTTGTAACCTTCAACCTCGTCTCGGTTTCGCCGATAAAACTCAGATTTACTTTTAGTTTGCAATCGTTACTAAGAAAGACGGTCACATGTGCATATGAGACAATTCTCTCGCTACAATGTTATCTTCATTGTTTCGCACGTCTCAAATAAATAAAGATAAAAATATCATGCTGTATAGATAAAGATGCGCTATGTTACCATTTAGCGCAAAATAAATTCATATAAAATGCCAAAAATCACGGCAAAAATAAAAATAAATGCATAATTTTCATAAAGAAATACAAATAAAATGTTCAGTTTTTATCTATTCTAAAAAGCAACACTACTTGCAGTCTGCCAGGTAGTGAACACAAGGTTAGCTAGATGCCGGAGGTCAAAGGTTAAGCACTTTAAAACCTGTAACTCATCCTGACAGCCACCAGTTTCATATGACAGGATTATTTGAAATAGAAATAAAAATGCCATGGAAAGTAAAGCGCTCAGAGTTGGCCAAAGCACTCGGCTTGGTTTATTCACGATTAGCAGTCAGTTATGTCTGTAAAATACTGACATAATATATTGCACCGCCTTATAAACCAGGCCTGGATTAAGTAAATATGTGCATGGTTTGATAAATAAATGAAAATACTCCTGTGGTTTAAAAATAAATAAATAAATAAATAAATAAAAAGCTAGCGACCCACAAAGCTGTAAATGTGTTGCTTTGTTTGCACAGAAAATGATTTTCAAACAACAACAAAAAAAAAGAAAAAGAAAAATGTCAGACATATATACAAAAAAAAAAACGGGAAGTTGAGTGACAGCAGAACCAGATGATCAATCCTCAAAGCCGCTCATGACTTCAAAGCTGATCTTTCCCCTCTTTCCGCTGGGCCGAGTTTAGTGTTTCTGTTCCCTCTCCCCCTGCGCTGGAACATAAATAAAGCTGCGTAATAAGCGTCTAAGTGGCTTTAGCTGTCAACGTCTTTACCAATTACTGTGTCGTTACCACGCGTACTAAACATACAAAAATACATTCTTTTTTGCCTCGCAACAAGCCACTGAACAAGTTTTTTTTTTTTTTTTAAGTGCACAAAGGAGGAAAGTCCATGGGATAGAGACAGGAAAAGAGAAGGCATTTTTAAAGTGAACTCTGCTCTCTAACAATCCTCTCTCAAAGCTTCGGCCTCCCGGTCTCTCTGGTACAAAGGCGGGCTTTTTTGGTGAGAGAAGAAACTCTACACGCCTCTGCCTTGGCTCGTGTGTTCGAGTTCAGACAGAGGAGAGCAGAGGAGCGAGGGAATACGTCCACCTTTTCTTGTCGGCACGCCTCTCCGCGGTTGGAGGAGCAGAGTCGGAAAGCCGGGGGGCTTAGGCGTCAGGAAATTAAACATAAAATGAAAACAAGCTCGGGTTTGAAACTATCCAAGCTCACTCTTCTCAATTTCCCAACCGAAGAGCGAAGATAAAACTGAAGCAGAGAAACAGGAAGACAACGGGGATGAGTGACTTCTTCCTGCACTGCTGCACAAGCAGTCCATTACAAGCAGAGCACATTTTATTTTAATAGCAACTACTTACTGTACATAGTATAAACCAAAAAGATAAATCATGTAAATGGGAAAAAGATGGTTACAGGTAACATGCTGTGCTGTTAAAGGAAAATAATCAGTGATAAGTGTGGTGTGATGAAGTGAAGTCACTCCTACTGTACCGTCCTTAACCTGATTCATTTCTTTTAAAGCTGAAAAGTGTTTTATTCCTTTAACACCACAGCAAGTTGCTATAAACGTTATAAATATTTATTTATTATTAAACACCCACAAATAATAGTAAGGGATTTACAGTTACGTTAATTTTGTGAAACGCCCAACAAGCAAGTTTTAAACACTTGTTCCTTCAATAGCTGCTTTTTCACTTTCTTGAACTTAAATAAGAAACATAAATGCTAATAAGTTAAAAATAATGTGTTAAAATAAACCTGTGATTTGCAGCTAGTCTCAGAAACGCTGTAATGAGAAATTAATCAATAACTTCTGACCGATCAGAACTTATATGGACTGTTAATTCTATCCATGACTCAAAATTCAGAAAAATGTAGCACACTTCATATGATGACTTGCCTTTAGTGACATTTGATTTCTGCCCATTAATAAGTGTAACTATGCTCGTTAAGGTGTTCATCAAGGACTTGATTAATGCGTGTTTTGATCGGTCAATGAATATTAGCCGCTCCTCAGGGGCAGGGGTATCTCTTTGGTTAAGCTTTTGGACTATCGCTCAGAAGGGCACAGGTTCAAATCCCAGCACCACCATGCTGCCTTCACAACGCCCTTAACCCTGAAGTGCTCATATGTGTAAGTCGCTCTAAATAATGGTGTCTACTGAATGTCATAATGTTATTAAGATTAAAAAAATAAATAAAATACAACTGCTAGTTTCATTGCTAACGATGTATCGACACTGAAGTTTACTGTTTATTCATGGGTAAAAAATGTCACTTATCATTTAAAAGAATTATATAAAGGAATGACTTTATTCTGAAGACTTGACATAAAGTGCAATCAGAGCGGCAGCGCGATCGAGTTTCGCAGAGAGCAGATAGCTGGATGACGTCTCTCTGTTTGGCTGCAGTGGAAAATGCCAGACTTAAACCCATCTGAGACTCGGCCTGTATTTAGATCGCTTGCTCAGCCTTTGATGGTAGTTTAAACATAATAATGCTCTCATAAACAACGCTTTTAGGATCAGTTGTCAGAGGTAATTATGGTACACTTTTGTCATGAGAACGCTGTGCTATACTAGTCTAAGCACAAGGGGAAAGGGGTGAGGGGGTAAAAAGCAGGGGGTGGGGGTGCTGGGGGAGGTGGGGTGTGGGGGTGCTGCAGGGTCTGCTAGCATTTTGTTTGAGGAACTGATGTGAAATTCTCTCCACATTGTCTGTATTAAGGACCATCCTCTCTTTTCCCTTTGATTGTCTGTGCCGCTGCGGAATTAGAAGAATTGGTTCGTTTCTTTCGCTCGCGTTTTTTTAATTGCATGTGAGTTGCACGCACGTGTGGAAGCCGAGGATGTCAGTGGACCAGAGATCTGCGAGATGATTGGGCCAAGTGGGTTCATTCCAGCCTCAAGTTGAGACTCCGAATTGATTCTTTTGTTGGGGGAAAAACAAAAAACCCCGATTGTGATTCTCTGATTCAAGAAATTCAAGTAATAATAAAAGAGACGAGAAAAGAGATGAGAACACTCGCTATAAAATGCAGACGGACATCATGACTGAAGTACATAAACTTCAAGGCATGATGATGGTGATGTACAGGGTTTAGGAGCATTTTACGATTTTCAGAGCATCTGGTGAGGACCTGAGAGACCTCAGCGCCGGGATGCAAACATGTCAAAAAGGAGGGAAGAAAGAATGGAGGAAAAGGAGGACGGAAGACAGGCAGGAAGGAAAGCAGGAGGGCATGAAGAAAGAAAGAAAGAAAGAAAGAAAGAAAGAAAGAAAGAAAGAAAAAGTAGACGCAAAGAAAGAAAGAAAACAAGGAAAAAGATTGAAAACAAGAAAGAAAGAAAAGGAAGAAACAAACAAAAATAGAACAACAAAATGTAAGAAAAAAGTAAGAAAGAAATGAAAATGAAAATAATGCCTTCCAACTTGGGCCACACCCACTTCCTGTTTAAATTCAAATATATATAAGATAATAAAAGAAATAATAGGAAAAAAATTTAAATAATCTGCAAAAAATTTTTTTTACTGTTACTAAAATGTTTTAGAAATATGTAAGTTTAGATATCTTAGAAAAGTGCACTATGACAATTTATCATTATATTGGTATTATAAAATTATAATAATAATAATAATAATAATAATAATAATAATAATACTTTTCCACCATAAACCTGACGAAGTGCAAAAGTCACAAAATCACCTCACGTCACTAAACGTCCGTCAGAGTTTGTGGAGTGAATTCACTTAGACGCTGTTTCAATCTCTTCTTCTTTTTTTTTTCCTCGGCGCATTCTTCTAATCCATCATGAGCGAAGGTGGAGGAGTGACACGGTTCTCCGAGACCTCTGGCCCTGGCGGGTTCCTGCACTCCCCTCTCTACCTCCTGCTGTTACTGACGGCTCCAATGGAGGAAAAAAAAATGCCTCAGAGGAGGCCTTCGCAATCTGTCATCTCCCACAACATCAAACACCACGCAGGTCTCACTCAACTATTCCTCCAGGAAGAGAGAAGAGATGCTGAAAAATAATAGAGCTCTCTGCAACGGCCAAGGGGGTTTCTGACCGAGTGTTTTGCAACATTCTGGCTCTTAGCGGACAAACATCTCTTTTTTATCCGTGGCCAAGATTTCTCGCTCGGAGCTGTATTTGTGCGAGAAAAATAAAACAACAAAATCGTGATGTTTCAATACCTCTGTGTCCTGCAGGTGTGGTTCCAGAACCGGCGAGCCAAGTGGAGGAAGAGGGAACGCTTTGGACAGATGCAGCAGGTCCGAACGCACTTCTCCACCGCCTACGAGCTTCCACTCCTCACTCGGCCAGAGAACTACGCTCAGGTACGCATAACTGTCGCAACAAAATGAAATATCGGACATTACAAGAATAATTTATTAATTCATGGCATATAACACACATCCTGAATTGTTTTATTACTCTTACGCAACTGCAACCTGTTAACAATTACGTGTGCAAAAAATGTAAGATGAGCAACAGAAATGGTCACTATCTCCAAAAAAAATAAACACATGTTCAATAACCACTAGTCTTACTGTTCTCACTTTAATCCTTTCATCGCACATCTACTTTACATAATACAGCATGTCTCAAGTTGTTGAATCCTGGATTCAAATTGGTCAGAGGGTGTTGATTAGTTTTCTAGAACAGCAGCTCTGACAATAATGCAAGTTTAATGTGCTCGTTCTAATATGTTATCGTTTCTATAGCAAAAGTTTGTTCAGCTGGACTTGTACATCATTATTTTTTTTTAAGGAAGTGTGTAATTTTGGTTTCAGTGTAGTTTTCAGTATTCTCTAACATTAAAGGAAGGAGTCTCCAGTGTCAGTGATTTTGTCACAATCAATAAAGCTAATACTTTAAGTTTTCCGACATCCTCAGGACAGAAGAGTTTAGCATAACTAGCATAACAAGCTGCGTCTTTTTCATGGCAATGATTTTAAGAGAGGAAGGAAGGGGCTGTTGAGCGAATGGAAACGGAATTTAACTCGTTTTGCAAAAAACCATCAGTTGTTACTATAATCAGATTACAATAAATACAAATTGCCAGATTGCTGTAGTATTTCAAGTACAACAACACTTGCGGAAGGTGCTGTTATGGGAAAATAATCCACACTGGGATAGCAGCATTAACTCCACTTCATCACATCACCCGGCTCACTGATTATTTTACCCTAACCAAAGCTCGAGGCTTGTCGTGTCCAAAGGAGTCGGGGCAGGATCATAGGCCGCGGCGGAGCGAGACACGCCCTCACAGAAGAGCGAGAGATTCCCCCGGATTGATTGTGAATCTGCAGGAGAGTGGGAGAGCAGAGGAGGCTCTTCAGAGAGCAGGCCTGCAGCTGTGGAATGCGGCCGACGCACATCTGGGGCATCTCCCTGAGAGGGCTTTCATCTCTCTCTCTCTCTCTCTCCGCCGCAGCCCTCCCTCAGATCCCCTCGCTTCAACACACACACACACACACACACACACACACACAGAGCACTGCCCTTTCACTTCAAGACAGATCCACAGAGTCACGCTAGGTGTTGAAGAGAAGCACAGACAGACATTCCTCCTCTGAGTGAGGCCGAGAACCTCAAAGTGCCTGATAAATCTCTTAAAAAAAAAAAAAAGCGCGCCATAGACAAGACAAGACTCTCAGACTGAAGGCAGACGATGTGAACAGGATTTGAAACACTATTGTTCGGTAGTACATAAACCGAAGAAAACTTAAGAATCCTTTCTAAAAGACCACGCCCATCTGATAACTTCAAAACATACACTCGGATTTCAGTTAATCAAAAGAATTGATGTTTTTATCCTGTAAAAGTTCCAAACAGTACGGTCTTTTAGGTGCTCTGGAGTTATGATGTCATAACTCCAGAGCACCTAACATTAGCGCTTTTACAGTACAAGCGCTAATGTTTGGACGCTATAAAGCTAGTTTTGCTAAAAATTTAGGATTTCACCAGTCACGTTTTCAGAGACGGCTGCTGCCCCCCAGTGGCAGATTTAGATATGGGCGACATGGCAGTGTTTTTTTTGCTTGAAGTGGCATAGAGCGTTTATAGATTATTTCATCGGTTTGGAGAGCATTATTTAGCATCTCCTATTCCATTTTTAAACTTCCTGTGTGTGCACGACATGACTAACAGCATAATAAGACTAAAAGCATAATAAGACTAAGAGCTGTGTGATTTCTTTGCGTCACAGATCCAGAATCCCTCATGGATCGGAGGCGGCAGCGCAGCGTCCCCGGTGCCAGGCTGCGTCGTTCCGTGTGACTCAGTGACTTCCTGTATGACCCCTCACCCCCACGCTGCGAGCGGAGTGTCCGATTTCCTGGGCGTGCCCAGTCCAGGGGGTCACATGGGACAAAGCCACATGGGCAGTCTGTTCGGGAGTCCAGGCATGAGCGCCGGCATCAACGGATACGATCTGAACATGGACCCTGACCGGAAGTCTTCTAGCATCGCCGCTCTGCGCATGAAGGCCAAGGAACACAGTGCAGCCATCTCCTGGGCCACATGATCGCCCAGACTCACCAGCATGTCGCTCGTAGTGTTCTTTAACAATGCAGTGAGAGAAACAAGACGACGAAGAGGACAAGATAAAAAAAAAAAAAACAACAAAACAAAAAAAACAAGCGTGGGTGAGCAACCATGATGCCATGATGTGTGGCAAAGGACAAAGACGGTGAGGGAGTGGACCGACTCAGAGAACAGAAAACTGATTTTAATATAAAAACAAAACCTGTGAAGGAATAACCTGAGATCACTCTAATAATCTGAGAAACGACAATTAACCAAAGCGAGTTGTGTTTCCTTGATGAAGGATTTGTAGCTTCTGGGAGATAGAAGATAAAATAAAATAAAAATAAAAGCAAACCCTGCACTAATCAGATGAACCTGTACATCCTAGATATAAAGATACAGAAACAGAACCAGGCCACAGAGTATTAACACTTTTACTCCTTTATTGACCAAACTCCAAAACTGAGGACCGTCAAGAACACATACACACTTAATCTGCATGATAAGGAAACAGAGACCGTCTGAACCGTTACCTTTGGCAAAATTAACACTTACAAACCATTCTACATTGCACTGAAGATGTTTTTTTTTTTTTTAAATACATAATAGCAGCGCGTTCATCATGCAGTGAGTCCTGAGATCATACGCAGTGTGTGCTGGTGAGAGAGTGAGCCTGGACGTACAGGTCCCTGAGGAGCCCTAGACAAAGGTGTGGATGAAAAGCCGGCTTTATGTTTTATGTCTTTCAACCCGACAAAAATCGCACACCATAAAAGAACTGACTTGAGGGCTTTAAGAACTCATGCTCACACGCATGGGGGAAAAGGTTTAGCAATTTGCAGAAACATGTTACAAAGTTACAATGTTCGCATAAAAACCACCAATAGGAGAATGGTGAAGTCCTGGGACGGCGACAAATACGGTAACAGTGAATGTGAAGCTTAAATGTAAAAAAAAAAAAAAAAAAGGGTAACTTTTCCTTTGTTGTAACACTGACGAGACTCAGATCTGTGCTGAACTTGTACAGGTTACAATAAAAAATGTATTTGGCATCAAGGAACCATAAAAATAGGTTATTTCAAACATAATATAATAATAATAATAATAATAATAATAATTATTATTATTATTATTTGATCAGAGAATGATTTCTGAGAAAACTGAGAAACTTTCTAAGACTCTACACAAACCTACTGACCCGGTCAGAGAATAGTTTTATTATTAGAATTCAGATTTTGTTTTTTGACCTTTTTTGATTTTTGTTAGTCTGCGCCATTTTCAGCCACGCCCACATGTCCTAGCTCAGTTTGCATAGTAACATAGGCAAAGCGTGACCCAATTTCAACCCAGGTCCACCTCATAGCCATGGAAATGGCAGCACCATGGAGGATTATGGGTAATTTGCCAAGTCATTCTGCACAGTTTTGTGGAAAGAACTAAAAAAAAAAAGTGTCATGTGAACCTTCATCACCTCGAACAAGAGGCTCGAAGGTGTAACACTCCTGATGCTTCCTCGCTTCCAGGCCTGGTCTCAAAAATGCATAATGTATTCCCCTTCTGCGGAGAGTTAGCGATCGGTCACACATAAAAAACAAAGAGCTAAAGCCATTTTCCCGTTCTAAGAGCTCCCAGGTGAGAGGGTCCTCGACAGCAGTCCAAAGCCGCAGTTTAGCAAGTTGATGGATTTGTTGAAATATTTTCTCGGTTCCTACATGTTTATTTTCTCTCCCGGAGAGGATCAGGGCAGGATGTTTAACCTGACTTGATGATGCTCATGTCTGAGAGCTCAGTCAGGGTTTTTTTTCTACATGCTTCAATACGGCAATAACCATAACAGTAACGTCAAACATCATCATGGCTTATAGAGAGACAAGATTTCTGGAAAGATTATGAATGGAGAGTGTAATTTGACAGTGGTTTGGGACACCAGGCAGTCTAAAACTACATAAACTATATATAACCTGCTTGTCCATGCCAGATTTTTCAAACACTGACTCAAGAATAAATTTCGCTGATTTAGCCGGGACCTCTGGTGCTGTTATCTGAGCGTATCATCTTCCAGAGCCGGCCAGTTTGAATACGATACGTATAAACACTTAAAGGAAGGCTCAAGTTTGATCCTTGCTTCATTATTTCATTGGAAGTCGTCCAATGGAAAATGAGAAATGTCCCGCATTCCACGCTGGAGTTTGACACCATCGTTCACTCTGGACTTTTGTAACGTTATCGCAACACGACTCAAAAGCTACAAGTTTTGATTCGGACTTCCATCGTGATCTGCTTGTTTTTTTCCTCTCTTCCGGATTCCAGATATAGATCAGGTAAAAACAAACCTGTTTTAAATTTAGGGAAGAATCCGATACGTGTTTAGACAGGCCACTTCCAGTTTATAAATCAGAACCACGTTTATGTCATCCTACTGGGAGGCTTTTCAGAGTAGCTCATTTTTTTAAGCATAACGCAGTTTTATCGTGGTTATAAACAGAGATGAGCGATCAGCGCCGGTGTTTAACACTTCCACACTTAAACTTGAGGTCAAAGTATTAAGTAGATGATAGAACAAGAAAAAGACGTGGAAAAAAAAACTTACATCTTAAAATTTAAATGTTAACTCCAGTTACATATGACTTCTAGGTTTTGAAAGTTCAGATAAGCGACTAATCTGGCTTAATGGGACCTTTTAAGCATTAGATAAACTATTATCAATAAGTTTGTGGCTAGGATTAACACATCTGTTTGATCAGTTGGGTTATGTTGTGTTTCACAGTGGCATTATACGGTACGGTAACACCCTTTAACTAGAGCAATGAACTCTGAACAGATGATTTTGTGGAAACCCTTGATGGTTCCTTGCTCCATGCCTTGAATAAAATAATTGTATTTAATCGATCTGAAAATGAATCTCTCTGAACTTGGCATCACATGCTCGAGTTTTTTCACAGCTGCGTGACTAAAAAACATTCAGCAGAAAAACAAATGTACTTTAGAATTTCCATGATTTTGTAGACTAAAGACGTTCTCCTTGTGTTTACATCTTTCCCAACTACTTTCACTTGATTTAACTCACTATAATTGTGCAAAGAATGATGCTAATGATGCTAATATCTAGGACATGCATTTCGGAGGATATTTATGTTTGGAACCCTTGAATAACCCTGTGTGCATATATTAACTGGGTGAGTTTACAGTACAAACTTTCAATAGTCGCCGATCATTTGGTTCTTTGTGAAACTTAGAACCTGCCACAGGTTTACAGTCCAGCTTGGTACTCTATACCTGTTTAGAAAATTTAGTTTTTTCAAGGGTTCCCTAAAAAGGAACCCTATACAGAACCTAACAGAGTTTCCCGTTTCAGGAGAGCACATTATACTGATATGATGTCCAGGGTTTATACAGGCTTCCTGAAATAAAATTTAACTTCTTGTTTGCACCATTTTAGAGAAAATTGTTGATTGACTGGTCAGTGGATAATTAAGTGCTCTCAACTCCCAAAAAGGTTTCTTATCAGAAAGGGCTCCACGTATGACCCTTTACAAATTCTTGAAGACAATTTTTTTCCTCTAGAAACTGTCATAGGTTTACATAGGCTTGGTGTTTGATACTGTCTTTAGAACAATGGTTCTCAGCTTTCTTAAAGGGTCTACTTGGGACACTGAACAGAAGAAGGAAGGGTTCAAAAGGACACCATGTACATCAGGTCCAATCCTGAAATAAAATTTAAATTGTTTAAAAGTTTTTTTTTTTAACTTAAATGTTCTTTAAACCTTTCTTTGGTTCTGAATGAGGTCTCCTATAAGTCATGGTGGACACCTTTGCAAGCTAAGACCCCATAATTATACAATGAACCCGTCTTAGAAATTCTTAGAAAAATTTGAAGCTTTCTGAAAGATTCTGTTGTAGTCTTCTACATAGGACCTAAAAAGATTCTCAATTTTTTTTTCAAAATGTTAGAATGATGACACGACGTCCGTTTAAGATTGCTATATGGTACGAACGGGTTCCTGAAGGGTTCTTTAAGCTTTGCAGAAAGGGTTAAATCAAGTTGCATCCCTGCGTTTTTTATTTGCATTAAAACATGAGTATAAAATATACAGTAGATATTGCTAACATTTAGCACTTCTCTCGATCCCTCTCTCGTTCCCGTACAACATAGAAAGCCGGTTCTGTTGCTGTCGGATTACTGAGAGGGCGAAAGTGACGGTATCACGTTCTGAATAAAGGACGTTCCACACAGCTGCGTGAGGAGTAAATGCAAAACAAACATCCCTCGCTCATGGTCGCGCTCTCAGCTGTCAAGGCTCCTCTTTCACACAAAGTCACACACTGCACCAGACTCGACTCGACTCACTCCTGCTATAAACGAGTGAGGTTTTCTTAATTATCACCAGGACAACTGCGGATGTGGATTCGGTGACAGAACCGCTATCGCGCCTCAGCCAAAGGAACTCAGGTCACTAAAATGGCTGTGGGATTGAAGTTTTGGTATAAATAAAACCTGCAGGTTCGATTTAGCATTAATTCAATTCAATTCAATTTTATTTGTATAGTGCTTTTAACAATTGACATTGTTGCAAAGCAGCTTTACACAATCAAAAGAATTATTTAAAGTCCCATTAAACTCAGACTGATAGCTGTGTAAAGATGATTTGTGCAGAAAAAAAACAAAAAAAAACAAAATGTATGAATGAACATCTCTCCATCTCTGCGTCGTCCCTTGTCACTTCTAATACTACTGAAGAAGGCATATCCAAGGTCTAGAATAATAATATAATGCTTTTTGTGTGTGTTGGCATGTACAATTTTTTCTTTCTTCGGCTGTTTAGGAATTGAAAATGTAATTAATTTGTTGTAATTATCCTTGCAAGGAAGTTAATGTTATTGCGAGTGTAAGGTTTTAGGATTTTAATGTTGATTTTTTTCCCCCCCTCCCCCCGGTGTGATGCGTTTTTGTTTTTTTTTTCCTCCCAAAGCTTCAAGCTAAATGTACGGCATTTGAATTAATTATTTACTTCCAAGCTTGATTGTTGATATTCAATATATATATATTGTGTGCAAGTGTGTGTGTGTGTGTGAGCGATTTACAGGTAACAGTAAGTTATTGCACTTACAAAGATTTTACTCAAAGTAACTTTGACCTGGGTTTGATATCACTAATAAGCAGTTTAAAATCAAGCTCCAAGGTTTGGCGTAATTGATTATTGTTACTATTATAAACTTTTTTTTCCCCCTCATCGTCCCAAACTTGTCTTACACAACCGTAATTACGCATGACTCAGCCTTTTCTAAAAAAATTGTCCAAAGCTCCCACTGGTTTTATGAGTCTTTTTTTTTTTTTTTTTTTGCCCCAGGACAATTCCCACTCAACAGACTATTTTAAGATTCGGGCTTGTGAAATCGCATGCATTCTCAAAGCCCCACCATTCCTCTTCTTCCATTCTCTAATAAATTGGACTAATGGCGTTCCAGCAGAGAGAAGAGGCAGCGTGGGTTTGACCGTCTTCCAGCAACGGGAAAAGAACATTACATTCTAACCAATGTAGGGGAAAGGAGCTTTGCTCGTTTGAAGATGTTTTATTTGAGGCTTTAATTCTGCGTGTGTGTGTGTGTGTGTGTGTGTGAGAACCTGTGTGTGTGCCTGTTTTCCTTCCCCTTTAGATACTGATCAATAAAAACCTTAACATTGATTCAGCTCTTTTTTGTGCTTAAAGGTTTAAAGGGCACCTATTATACAAAATTCACTTCACAGAAGTCATTTTTTGATGTTCGGACGTGTCTCCTACGTGTGTGTGTGTGTGTGTGTGTGTATCAGAAGAAAAAGAAAAATCCCTGCTTGTCATTTGCTGCTTAGATTGTTTCCCCCTCCAAGTGTGACATCATTTAAGAAAAGCCCCTTCCCCCGGCTTGTTGCTCAGCTCTGCTGTTCTCTGGAGGGGCGTGGCTCATCGGGAACTTATTTACATAAACACTGAAACAGCACATTCGCAGGTGGAGTGTGAGGTATGATAAAATGCAATTATGGGGGACTTGCCTTAAAGGGACAGTAAGAGACGCGTCCTTTAATGAATATACCACTCCTTGTGGTGGTGTTACAGAAAAATAATCAAATCGGTTCATTTTGGTCTGATGAAGCAGCGTCAGGTCAAACAAACAGCAAGTGCTGAAGTGTTTTATTTCTCTGGTACGAAAAGCAAATTTGTTTTGATGTCAAATTTTTTTATTCGTTATCCTAACAGTAGTCCGTGTTACAGCAGCTGTAAAAAGTCATCTCATCATTCCCTCTCTCTCTCTCTCTCTCTCTTTAATCTTCTTGAGGTCTTAAGGTGTTACACATCACCTTAACGTCACGGCTTCACTTAAAACTGGAGACTTCTTCCATGAAAGCTAAACAAGCATCACCTCATTAATAATATATATATATATTAAACTAAACTAAACCCCCAGGTTTTTTTTATTTAGTTGGTGTGCTGTTGCTATAGAAACGATGAGAAACGTATTACTCGTGTGAGTGTGTTCTCGATCTTTGTCTCTCTCTCTCACACACACTCCTCCTAAAGTAGAAAGCCGTTTAAAGCCGAAGCGATTGCGACACTCCCGCGAACGCTCGCTTGGACTAAATAACCGACACTTCATAAAGCAGAGAGCTGCAGACAATCTGGCTCTCGCTACGTAATTGGTCATTCGCTGACATTTCCAATACGCGAGTCGTTGCTGAAAACCCTCCTCCTTACCAGATTTTCTCTTTCTCTGTCAGGGAACAGGGAGAGCAGGAATACATTTCTCTTCACAAGTTCACTCCCCATAGAGATGAAATGCATTTATCTCAGACATGCAGGCTCCTGCACTTAAATCATTCACAGAGCTCAGACATCTGCTCCATCCCTAGACAACAGAAACCATAAAAACACACACACACACAAAACACTGCTTAGTTTTAGCTTCACGTCGTCACGCTTTAGAAGTCATTTGTTGCTCGAAATGCAAAAGAAATAATAATAATAATAAAAAAAAACTTTTCTTATAAAACAAAAAATGAGAAAGTACACTCGGATGGAATTTTAAAAAAAAGAAGAAAAAAAAAGTGTTTTTGAGAAATATGTTTTGTCAACTTTTAATGAGAAATATTGATAAACATGTCAGTCCAGGCACAAGGCATGTGACAACATTTGCTCTATTCACTGTTTACAAAGAAAAATAAGAAGTTCACATAGACTTATACATTACAGGCATAAATGTGAAATGACATTATCAACTAAACAAGTTCCAGCACTGATGGCCAACATGACAAAACATCGAGTTCTGGATTATTTGACGAGACGGCTAATCATTATCATGACGAGAAGTCCACCAAGGAAAAAACTTATGGAGGGGACAAAAAAATTGTAGGGTTTAAGCTCAACTTATAAGTAGCATCTCCTTCAGTTCAGAGTGTCATTGGCCCCGCCTACTATTTTCCTATTGGCTCAGGGACGTAGTAAAAGTAGAAAGCGATCGCAAAAAAGTGAATTCGCCTTTTCCGCTGAGTGACTTTTATTCGTTTTTGTTCTGATTGTTGCTTCAAACACAAAGAAACAAACAAACAAACGTATTTTCCATTGTCGTTAATGCCACAGGAACGAATCAACTATAAAGTATAACGCATGATTAACCATAAATATTGGCACCACTATATTTACCGTACCACTTTCTCCCACACATTCTTTCAAAACCAGGGCTAATCGTTAGATAAATGATGCGACGTGCATCTAATTTTTTTTTTCACCATACACACAGCATCGTGATACAAGCGACGGCGGCGTTAAAAACGTCTTTGAACGCCCCATCATTAGAAACTACTGATGGTTGATGGAGTTTGTTTAAACAGCTTTCTTACATTTTCTGAAGTTTCAGGAATATTTAAAACACGTTACAGGAAAAGTATAGAATTTTTAAGTGCAGGAAAACTTGTTTTATCCTTGAAAACGTGTCAAACTAAACTCTGGGGGAAAAAAAGCTGTTCAGCTCTTCAGCTGTTCCTCATGGAGGCAAAGGTTCTCTGAAGAACCCTACAACACTTTTCCTTTTCTGTAACAAAACACTGGATGACTCAAGAACCCTCACACTGGTCTGGATCTGCAACAGGAAAAAAAAAAAAAAAAAAAAAAAAAAAAACTTTATAACCTTTTTAAGAAGAAAACCATCTCATAGGGTTAAAACTTTCTTTGTTCTTTAGCTGCTGCTCAGGAAGAACCCTCAAAAAAAAAAAAGAGAAGCTTCTTCAAAATACCATTAATGAAACCTTATTGTCTGACCATCTCCGGAGAACCGTGTTTGAGGCTGTATCACATGCAGCAGGTAAAACAAGTTAATATACACACCCTTAGGACAGGACAAAAGCTTCTTCAAACGTTCTTCGGTTATAGAGGAAACAGGATTTGTGTCAAAAAGAAAAAGAGCGAGAACCGAAGAACCAGTACTGGAACTCAATTAAAGAATCTTTTAAAAAATGCTTAAAGCAGCCTTTTCTAAGAGCGCGTGCATTTACTCAGGAAGTGAGCAGCTCAAACTCCAAATCAGTGCTCGATATTTGCTTCTTAAAACCTGGAACCTGTTTAACATTTAACTCATGGCGCCAACACAGATCTAAAAAGGAATCTTCACAGGTTGATTAGATAACCGAGAGTTCTTAGATCCTAAAAATGGTTATGCTTGAAAAGTGTATAAGGTGATACGCTACAGTTTATTATATAGCTCTGTGTAAATCCTTTAAGAGTTTCCTCAGAACCATTAGACATTTTATTTAAGAAGCTAAGAACCCTTTAGTAATCTAATTAAACTTTAATGAACTCTTGGGAAAGTGTTGGTTTTCTAAACAACGTGAAAAAAAAAGACAGGATTTAAATTCCTGTTTGCTTTCTTTTTTTTTTTTCCCCATTTACTTACTCAGTAGCAGCTTGTAATTATGTACAGATGAATCTTTAGGAAATCTAAAACTCCTTTTGTATATTTAAACCCCCTTTTTCTCGGTTTGTATTGAATAGCGGTAAATATTCCAGTAAATACAGTACGCTGTGAATAACTGAGTGAGAAATGTAAAATCCAGACCACAGAGAGCTCCTGGATGTTTAATGTTCTGATACTGATCTCAGACTCTCCCGTCCAAACCTTGTTTCCCATAAAAACATAAAAAAACGTATTTTAAAAAAAAGCTTCTTTTTCAGTTTCTCAAGGTCAAACATTGTCTTTGAGTGGACCCTAATTTTCAGTGTTATCGACAGACACGATCTGCTCCATGATGTTCTGGTTCTCAGTGCTTCCTTCCAACTTCCTGGAGATCCAGCTTGCTAAAAGAACATGTGCAGATACACCAACAGGACGTTTTCTTTCCCCCGTCAGGTGGGAAAATCAATCTTATATTACAAAGATAAACAACATCGATGAGTCATAGAGCGTCTGTGACGTGTTTTTTTCTTCTTCTTCTTATGAGACGAAGGTGTGAAGGACAGTAGAGGGTCATAAACTTCCGATGTTAGGAAAACTCTTGAGCTTCTCCGGGAAGTCGTCCTTGTATAAAACTGGATCGGCGCGGTGTTCCACGACTTTCAGCGGCATGGTGCCGAACACCGACGCGAATTTGTTGATGCACTCAGACCTGGGAGAGAAGAAAACAAAAATGAATGTAGTGTATAACACAGCTGTGGAGTGATGAGATGGTGCAAGGCGTGCTGTAATATCTTATCAGTTGCTTGGACAAGATCTGATATGCGGGAGGGGACCTTTCCCTGCTGTAAAGCCTGGTGGTGGCAGCATCATGCTCGGGGTTAGCATTAGCCTCTTGGTAGCTTCACTACAATTGTGCCATATTCTTTTTGAAGGGATCCACAGAGTTTTATATTTGTCCTACGTTTTGTGGTTTGTTCCTCTGGAGTGAACTTGGCTTTTTGGTTGCTCCAATATCTTAGAAATAAACCCTTACCTGACAGACAGGAAGTTTTTTCCCTCCAGCTTTAAGCTAAGATAACAGAGTGTACAGTTAAGTTTTACATGTGAATGAGCTACTGCGGAGGCACTTAAAGAACAAACCGGGGAAGGGGCTTTTCTTATATGTGGTCATATTTTTTGGGGGGGAGGGGGGTGTCTACTGGGCTTTTTATTTTTAGTTTTTTTAATTCATTTTAGACAGTCTAATGGGTCTGTACTGTGTGTGCTGGCAAGGTCTCGAGGAGGAGGGAGAGGGGCAGAGCCAATCCCAGGAGACTTGGGGCACAAGGCGGGGTACACCCTGGAAAGTGTGCTAATCCATAGCATCTCTAATTAATTAGAAAAACTTACAGTTCATTTAAAGCTATAGACACGGACACTGGTGCATCTGAAAAATGAACGAAAAAAATTAATAAATAAATCCAGCAACCAGAACGCAGGATCTGAGGTGTAGTTTAACTGGAACATTAAAACATACAGACTTATTGTGGTCAATACAAAAATGAAAAAGGATAAAAATGCTGAGAAGGATGTGTTTTTTCCCCCTTGTTGTTTCTAGATTCAAAATTACAAAAAAGTGAATTTCGCATAAAAAGTCACATTAAAGAATCAGAATCCAAACCTGTTTTTCACAGAAGCAAAGAAACTGATTTTTTAAAATCATTTATGTAGCATCTATAGTGCGTAACTTTGACCAATAAATCTATGAATTTATATGACATTCTAATTTAATTTGCTTTTAAAAACTCTTCCGTTTTCATTTAACTTTTAATTAATTTCCAGTCCATTCTGAGTTTGAATTAAATCATCAGTACATATTATTATTACCATTAAGTCCAGCGAAAGCTAGTGACATCTGTCTATTTTGAGAGAGAGAAATACAAATCTGGACGACGATGAAGAAGAAGAAGAGAAACTAATACCATCAGTAATTCAAATACAATGCCTGTATCTGGGGCAACTATTTAAATTTTTGCACCTAATTCGTCCCCTGTATGTTAATATTTTTTTAAATATAAAATCTTCATATAAAGTCTCAAGTAAGTTCACTACAAAAGGGGGCCAGATTTACAGGAGAGGATCGAGTACTTATACAAGCTACTGTTTGATTGCAGAGCGCTGGCCTTTTTTTTTTTTTTAGAGCGGTGCAAAGCCTGGCTTTTATGGCAGGAAACATGTTCAGAGCGAGAAGCGTGACCAGAGAGACCCCATCAATCTCCGCTGAGCCTCCAGTCAAAGGGCTGCATGGTCTGTGGAGCCAGACTCTATTAGTAACACTCTTTATTCACTTCCTAGGTCGTGCACTTGTTCAGGCCCGGAGCGGAGCGAGGGCTACCGGTTCACTTTCAAGTGTTAAAGCGATCACTCACGCTGAGGTGGCGCGGAACCCGCCGCAATTAACTTTCTCAACGTTGTTATTAACACGATACTTCTGGTTCTCTATAATCAGCCCTCTTCTGCATCTAATGAAATCATATGTAGATGGACTTCCATGTTGATTAGTCTGGCAGACTGTGTGAAGTTATTTGTGCATTGTTATGGACTCGGCACACACTGACTGCTGCAATTTGTTATATCTTGGTTTATCGCAGCATCAATTATCT
Organism: Clarias pachynema; assembly: GCA_030014365.1. Lineage (NCBI taxonomy): Eukaryota > Metazoa > Chordata > Actinopteri > Siluriformes > Clariidae > Clarias > Clarias pachynema. The sequence goes on along the minus strand of JAQMYL010000007.1, from coordinate 26,607,706 downwards.
CGTCTTTAATTAGTGCAGAACTCGGCTCCTGAGTCACACAAGTAAGGTGGGAGTTTTACTAGTTTTAGATCAAAGGGTGATGGGGCTTTTTTTCAGTGGCTGCTCAACGCTTATGGAACCATTTTCATAGTGTGGCCTTTAATACTTGCTACAAGTGTTTAGGTTTATATTGACCTTTTGAATTTTAATGTTTATTATAATGTTTATTATTTTTGTGCTTTAATGTTGCCTAGAAAGCACTATGGTCAACTGTTGTTGTTTTCAATGTTTAAATGTGCTATAGAAATAAAGTTTGTATTGTATTGTATCAACACAGATTACTATCTGTAATTTTTTTTTTTTTAATAAAGTGATTTTTAGTGTACAATCTTTAGTGTACAATTTGTTCCTATCAAATCAAAACTCTTCAAAAATGTAGAACCATGAAAATGTATTCGAACATCTCTTTGGTGGAACTCTTAAAGTTTAAAACCGTTCTGCTAAAATCCTTAAAATACTTAAAGAACCGGTTTTCATTTAACTTATCCAGGTAGGTCAAGATTATTTCTGGGTATTAAAAACAAACAAACAAACAAACAAAAACAAAAAACAAACACATTTTTAAACAAACTTAAAAATGAAAAAAACCTTCTAAGAAAGCATGGAGTACAAACTCCTGACAGTTTCTAGACAATAAGAACAACAAAAAAAAAAGAGCAATAATAAGTTCTTATTACACACTTAACGCAGATGCACTATTGGGGAGAAAAAGGGTTCTTCGAGGGTTCTTAAAAGATCATAGGATAATTAACAGTTCTTATCTTTCAAAGCTATTGTCTTTATAAAAGAACCCTTAGACTTTCTTTAAAGTACACTACTTATTATTAAACCTCCCATTAACGTACTGTTAAAAGATCCCTTTTTGCTACAAGGGTACAAAGTACTACATAATGAGAGTTTGTATCAGACACTAAACCAGTTCTTTCAAGTGCTTTCATGGATTCATTATGGGTTCCTAGCATACAAAAAAAAAAGTTTTGAATTGTTGCTAAAAATTATAATATTGTAGAGTTCTAAATAGAATCTAGAATAGTCCATTAGTCGTCTCTGAGAGAATGTCTAGATAGATAGATACTTTTTATTGATCCCGAAGGAAAGTCAAGATGTTTTAAAAGTTCCATGTAGAACCCTACAACAAGAGGCGTTTCACGAGTGCTGATAATAGACAGTAACAGCACATGGACGTTTACCTCTACACGTCACTGGGTGTCCCAGACACATCTGATAACGCTATGTCGTCTTAAAAAACACACGGTCTCCTTAATAATCATTCCAAGTCGTTCTGAATTGACTCTAAATTGCTTATTTATTTTATTTAACGCAAGCTACGAAGCTAACTAGATTCTAACACGAGGCTGAATCCCAAATCCCTCTGTAACCCCTGATGAAGGAAACTACTTGCTGTGTGGAATAAAGGATCGTACACCCTACATAGTGCACTAATTATCCATTTAACGCTATTTAGGATTCAACCCCAGAACCCTGAATTTAAAAGAGCGGATACGGAATAAGTGGAAATAGTAAACTGTTGTTCCTTATATGACGTGATCACTCTGTGAGAAGAGTTAAAGCTTAAATGTAGGACATTATGATGAAAAACTTCACCTTCAAAAAGTAGAATTCTCTTTTGAAAACTCGTACTTCTCCCAGATTCCGTTAAAAACTCTTTCAGAATCATTTTAACAAATACATCTATGAACTGAACACCAAAACTTAACTTAAACTTGAAAAAAATAAAACAGGTTCTAGGTATTAATGAAAAAAAAAAGTGATGATCAAGATCACATACAAGTTCTTCTTTAAAGAGGGGTTTAAATGCTTCGCTGGAGAAGTACAGGTTCTTAACTTTAATTTAAAAAAATAGATCCTGTCTCATCTGTCTGAAAGAGCTTCTACATAGAACTTTGTAAAAAAAATTGTTTCCTCTCAGCACGCTTTCAAAGAACCCTGTTTTCCAAAAGATCCTTGGATAAGTGTGAAACAAATTACTCCTCGTTATTTTCTGTGTAATATCCAGAACCTGTCAGCGGTTTGATCGTTGAGCTATCTTGGTGCACTCTTTAAAGGGAACGCTGAACAATTAAGGGTTCTTGTCTAATCGGGAACACACTGGGAGAAGTGAGCGTAGACTGTAGAACCGCCTGTGGTTTATTTCCTGAACTAAAACAGAAACTAATCGAGGACTTTGGAAACATGTGTTTATGGTGATTTGTCCACTTGAGTGTGTTCTTTCTTCTGTAAAGCGGCTAAGGGGAAATGGAAGCCGCTGTGTTTTCTGTGCTCTGGTTTAGCGCGAACGCCGCGGTGCTGATCAGACCCGAGCTTGGCACGCAAACACAGCTTGAAAATTGGACGAAGAAGTTCCTCTGTGTTTGGCTGATAAATGCACATGTCTCCTGTGAAGCGCCACAAAGAGCCTATTGTTAGGGGGAGAGAAACTCAGAATGTGTTTCAGATGCAGGCGGAAGCCATGCCAGGGCCTGAGAGCTGCCAGGGTTCTGTTCTGTCCCACGCCCAGTGTGTGCTTTACCTCTCCACCATGTGCGTCTGGTCCAACGACAGCCCGTCTATCGCCGTGCACTCGGGGCACTTGAACTTCTTACGCGGCGTCACCTGTACAGGAGGGAGGGAGGATGAGTAGCGGTTAGGAACTTACCTGAATCTGATTAAAACAAGAATTAAAAAAATATAAAATCAAATAAAATAATAATAACCAATCCTTTATGGACTTAATTCCTCTTAAACACTTTCTTAGAGGTTTAAATGGTTCATTAATTAAAATGAACAAAAACAACAACCACATGTGACACCGTACTGATAACTCTTAATAATGAGCAGCTCTGCAGCTTTAACAAAGAAAGAAAAGAAGAAAAACAAGATCATAAAAAGTGATGAGAAGATGAAGACCAAAGGAAAGAAAAAAGAAAGAGAAAAAACAATAAATCAAAACCAAAAACATGTAAAAATAAAAAAATAAAAACAAAACATAAACAGACAAAAATAAGAATGATCAAGAATTTCAAAGCAACAATAAAGAACAATAAGAAAAAGCGTGAGAGAAAGTACAAAAACATGAAGCAAACAAGTAAGGAGAAAAAATATGCTGAAAAAGAAGAACAAGTTCAAAAATAAAAGAAACACAAAAGAAGAAGAGTGAAGTACAAGAAGACCAAATACAGCAAAAAAGGATGTAAGGAAAGACATGAAGAACATTTGAAATTTTTTAAAAAAGACAACAAAGAAAAAACATGAACATTACAAATAAAAAACAAAACAAAAAAAAACAAGAAATAAAAGAATGATGATCAAGAATTTCAAAGCAACGAAAAAAGAACAAGGAAAAACACATGAAGCAGACAAGAAAGAAAAAATTCCTGAAGAATTAAAAAAACACAAAAACATAAAAAAAAAAAGATAATGAACAGTGATGAGGGGAAAAAATGAAATAAGAAGTAAAAGCTCAGCAAAAAGAGAAAGAAATAAAATAACTTGAACATGTAAAAGAAAAAAAGAAAAAAACAACAACAATTAAATCAACACCGAAACATGATAAAAAGAATGAAAAATATAACAAAAAAATAAAAAGAAGTTACATTAACAATAGCTAGAACAAGAAAAAGAAATCACAATTAAGAACTGATATGCCTCAGAGTGGCGCAGTGGTAAAGTGCTCGCCCTATCATCCGGCGATCGCGAGTTCGATTCCCGGGTGATGCTGTTGCCTCTCACAGCCGGAGGCATAGAGAGAGCTGATTGGCTGAGCTCTCTCAGGGGGGAGGGA
>JAQMYL010000007.1:26528177-26539269 GCA_030014365.1 Clarias pachynema | reverse complement strand
GGGGCCGAATACTTTTGCAAGCCACTGTGTATATATATATATATATATATATATATACGGAACGTCTCTGCGAGCGCGTGACAAGCGAAGACCTTTTGTGTTTGCCGTGAGATTTCCCTCTGGAGCTTTAAACTCTGACTTCCTGTCTGGACTCGAGTTCTCTTTTAGTTCTAATCCTTCAGTTAAACCACCGTCACAACATGTATGTGTAAATTATACGGGTTTGAACTTCAGTGTCTACCAGCATGCTCTACTAACACCACCAGTCTCCTCTTACAGACTCCACACACACACACACACACACACACACACACACACACACACACACACACACACTTGTGCTTTGTTAGCATTTCTTACCACAAAATACCTAAATGACAAGACAAATGTATTCAGAATGTAGAAAGTGGGAGCTCGTGGATCTGCTGCTGGTTATGCTGGTATTTATTCATGTGAGGCTTAACAAAAAAAAATGCAGAGGAGTAAAAAAAAACGGAGACGGGTGAGAGTATGAGAGAATGTCATCGCTAGACAATTTCTGGAAAAAAAAAACCTGGAACTGGTCGTTTTAGGAAGAACTGTAAAGGAAGGGTGTGGCTGAGTGTGTGAAGCGTGGAGCAGCCAGGAGAGGTGAGTGGCAGAGAATCGACCCCTGTGGGGAATTCGGATAATGATGGCTCTGTGCTGCAGCGAGCACCGGAAGAGATAAAGAGGCGAGAGTGCCAGGAGACACAGAGGGAGAGAGAGAGAGAGAGAGAGAGTGTGTGTATTTGTGTGTACTTCCTAATAAAAAGCAGAAAAGGAAGAAAGAATGAAAAAAAAGTGGAAGAAAAAAATAAGAAGCTTTTGCCAACTGCCCCGCCTGCATCCAGTTTCTCACTCCTGTTAACTTGTTACAGAAATATTGTGGTTCTTTGGGTTTTATAATGAATATTATACAACAGTTAGTCCATGACAAGGCAGCATTCCACGAGTGGTGATAATAGACTGTAACAGCACTGGGACAATCATTTCACAGGGTTAATGACACTAGCTGTGTGTCTCAGCGTGGGTGAGAGTAGGTCTGTACGGTCCGCAGTACTGAGGAGAGAGCAGCTGCCTGACAAAACCCACATTCACAACCAGTCACAGAAGCACTTTCAGTAAGAACATCAACACATCTGATAACGTTATGTCGTCTTAAAGAACACGCCGTCTCTGCACTAATCACTTGTAAGTCGCTCTGAATCGCCTCTGGACCGTCCGTGCCGTTCTGTTCACGGCTAACGCTTAGCTACAAAGCTAACTAGCATCTAACACAAACCCCTCTCCAACCCCTGATCAAGGGCACTACTTGGTGTGATTGTACACCCTACATAGTGCACTAGTTTTCCATTTAACGCTATTTGGGATTCGACCCCAGAACCCTGAAGTTAACGGAGCTGATATTCTAAAGTGTAATAAGTGTAAATATAAAGTAAATCTGGTGAGTTTCTCAGGACTGTCCACCACCTCCATGGTTTATTCTCACCTTTTGGATACAGAGTACCGCTAAGAGTTTAACACCACTCTCACCTCCTGGTAATTACACTAACTGTACTAACAGTCAGATATTAAGCACACAACCCCTGGCACTCCCAGCACTCCCTAAAGTGTGATTTTCCTTAAACACCATCTCTTATCAGAACAAGTTCCATGTAGACCCTGTTTTGGAAGCTCAGAACGTTTAATTATTAAATTATCCAAATCTTTTATACCTAGAACCCATCTGGAGGTTAACCTTTAGCTGTCTTTAAATTCTTTAAGGGTTAAGAGTTCTTGACTGCCAAAACAAATGGTTCTACACGGAAACCCTCAACATCACTGAAGGCTTCTGACAGATGATCCAAGTAAAGAAGCCAAGAAAAGCCTTACAAATCCAGTGAACACTTAAACAATCCTTGAAGACCCCTTTTTAATTACCTAGAACATCTCAAACTTGAACATTTAGTCATGGTACTTGCTACTAAATTAGAAAAAAGGGTTTTACTGGATGCTTAAAAGTTCTTAAAATGTTTCTACCATCTACCAACCTTCTAGACCTTCTATGTGGTAAGGTTCTACAATGGAAATGTATTTTTGTTAGGACCGCGTGACTGTGAGGACGAGGTGGGTTCGAGCAAAAAGGAACAGAAGCAAACATGGAACAGAAAATTAGTTTACACACTTGGGAAATGAAGAATACTGTGTGTGTGTGTGTGGTTTCGCCAGTCAGCTGCATTTCCCACAGCATCAGGACGTAACTTACTCACCTCCTTCTATAACATCTATACGCTGTCATCCATTAACGCCTCGTATAAATCACTTCATTAGCTTCACGCAGTGGGACAAACAGAACCGCAACAATCAATAACTACTACATTCATGCTGACCCACAATCTATATCTACTGTACGCTCAGCCATCATTTTCTTCTCTCTTTGCCGCGTTGAAGACGGAGCTACGAAATAAAAGGCGAGAATTACAGGAGCTGAACATCAACCATATTTCATCCGTCCTTGTCTACTGTAACTACACCATACAATAATAATCCTTAAAATCCTTCAAATATATTATTTTTGCATGCTTGAATCTGTCTGAACGTAACACGCCTTTCCAGGAATAGTCTTTTGTTCTATTCGCACGGGATTAGTATTATGTGGGGACCTCGTGTGATTTAGAACTGACCCTCTCACATCTGAGTTTCGTGCAGCGCATTCGCACGGGATAAGTGACGCCTGCGATTTTACTCAAATTTACCGACTTATCTACTTAAATACAGTATATATCCAGAAGTGTGTGTCTCTTAAGAGTGTGTTGCAATGAAAAGAGGAGGGGAGGGTGTGTGTGTGTGTGTGTGTGTGCGCAGACTGTATGTGAGGCAGAGAGAGAATTTATGTATGTCCGGTTAGATGGATTAAAAAAAGAAACAAATATAGTTATCGTGCCCTGTGTGTCATTGACATTTCACCGGGTTAAAATCGAATAGCTCCAGCTGTGCGCTTGATTTATCTGTAACACATTAACCTCGAATTATGACGTGAACCTCCTCGCTTAAGTTTGCATTATTTTGGATCAGCTATTGTTTGGAAATGTCATCACAGGTCTAGCTGTATGATATAAACAGCAGAGGTTTTACCGCATCCTGCTATAACATCCATCGCTTTCTTATCATTCGTTTTGCTTTCGCTCTTCTGATGGTTTTCAGCTTTCTCCTTCTGCACATTGTATTGTATGATGTATAGCGATGTGACCCGGCGCCCAAAATACTTTCACTCCCACGCAGACTCCATTCTTCATGGATTAAAGGCGCGCAGGAAACAAAAACCTTGAAAACTTTAGATCCAACTTCGTCAAATTCTGGCACAGACATGCTGATTCGCACAGGACTAATATTATTACAGGACCTCGGTGTTCACCGAAATACGGGAGGTCATTTGCAAAGGAATTTTTACTTTACAAATTACAGACATGGCCGATTCGCACGGGATTAAGATCACAGACAACTTCTGCAATTATTACAAATCACACGAGGTCTCCAGGTAATACTAGTCGCGTGCGAATAGGACATTTATTTGGTTTTGAAAAAAATGTATGTTAAAATTATTATTTTTATTTTACTTTTTACTCCTTACAGCAAATTGTTTTCTTCTAGGACACAAGCTTCTTTTAGAAGCTTTAAACGTTTAATTTTATCCAAAACAATGACGAGGAATTATCTCAAAAAACGTGTACTGAGAATCCATGTGTGTCATGTGATCAGTGAAGAGAAACTACCTCCTGGGTAAAACAGCGGCTGCTATAGTGAAGTAAACGGATTCAGTGGAGTTGAGGAGAATGGTGAATCCAAGAGAAAATACATTACAGACAGTTACACACCGTTACTGCCATTGCCGTTTCCCCAGCAGTCATGGACTACAGGTATGTCCATGATACGTTCTGTAAAGCAAAACAACACTTATTTCCTTGATCTAATTTGCTGCCAGAGGCTCACGTCAGAAAACCAGTCAAAGCAAACTTTGGGTTTTCATAATATAATAACGCTTTTGACTTAATTTTTTAACATTTATGCTTTTTATCATGCGTGTGACTCAAAGAAAATATGCACATAATACTCTTTAGCAGTTTAATAATAACACTTGCTTTATTTGGAAATAAAAACCTTGCCTTTAAAATAAATAATTTAAGAATTTTATCATTCTAACAGAATAAATATATTTGACTTATGTAAGCTGTTAATGCTACATAAGTAGTGTTAATGCTAATTCAAAGTTTTAAAGTTAAGGCGGTGTAGTTAAGGTGGTGTAGTGGTTAGCACTGTCGCATTGCACCTCCAGGGTCTGGGTTCGATTCCCGGCTAGACTCGATTCCCGTCTCTGTGTGCATGGAGTTTGCATGTTCTCCCAGTGCTTGGTGGGTTTCCTCCCACAGTCCAAAGACATGCAGATTAGGTTGATTTGTGATCCCAAATTGCCCGTAGTGTGTGAATGAGTGTGTGTGTGTGTGTGTGTGTGTGCCCTGCGATGGATTGGCACCCTGTCCAGGGTGTACCCCGCCTTGTGCCCTAAGCCTCCTGGGATAGGCTCCGCCCCCTGTGACCCTGAATACAGGATAAAGCGATATAGATGATGAGTAAGTTTTAAAGTTTCATTTCTAAATGTCAGGAGCATCATTAAGTCAGTGTGCTGTCCATCTTCTGACCAGCATGAAGTACACTTTTCATTAAGACATGCTCACTGCTCACTTGGACACGGTGACCAAAATACTTTCACAATCTCTCTGTCTGTCTCTTTCACTGGTACTGTATAGAAACCATGCGGACCTCCTATGTGGAGTGCTAAAGGGTGCCAGATTGGAAAAAACACATCAAAGGTTAGAGGAGACAAAAATGAGCCGATTAGAAATTTCATGAAAGTCTTTTCGGATCAGTTCAGGCGCTCTGAGACGAAGCAGAAGTGTGCCATTTTCACAGCTGGATTCACAGCAGCGGAGAAGGATCTGTACGAGTCTTGCGGTGAGTTCATCTGTCTCTCAGTGTGGGTCTGAGGCTGACTCCACTACACGCTTCTACCTCATCCGTGCTCTTCTTCCATCGCAGACACAGACCGGGATTCGATTTCTCGGCATGTTCCAGTTAATGATAATGGCTCATTGGTCATAGATCAATAAACCGAACTGCAAATGACCCACATTCCAACATGCATGATGCCTTCGAGCTGCTTTTAACAGACAGATCGAAATTTGGAACAGAGCAAACAAAGACAGCTCTCTCCACGTTTGTGTTTTCCATCACGCCAGTGGGATCTTCTGACCTCCAGACACATGCATTCACTTACTTTCAGATGAATTATCTTGCCTGGTATTATTAGTTTCTTTATTTAAGTGTAGTTGTGGTTCAGCGGTTGCCATAGCGACATAAGGAAAGTTTATTTGATTGTAAAAAGCGCACCAGAAGTGCAACGCACTTACAGTAAAGAGTCTCTTCAGCTTAGGTTCGTAATTGTGCTTAAAGAAATCTCTTATTAATACTGGTTGGACAGAAAACCAGAACAAGGTGGGTATAAATTAGCGGTATTAGCTATCTGCTAACAGCTAGCATCACTCACTCATCGTTTATACCACTTTATCCTGTATACAGGGTCGCGGAGGGCGTGGAGCCTATCCCAGGAGACTTAAGGCAGGAGGCAGGGGTCACACTGGATGGAGTGTCCATCGTAGGGTATACACACACAGACACACACACACATTAGGTGCAATTTGAAAATGCCAATTACCCTAATCAGCATGTCTTTGGACGGTGGGAGGAAACCAGAGTACCCAGAGGAAACCCAACAGGCACGAGGAGGACATGCAAACTTCATGCACACAGGCCCAAGGCAGGAATCGAACCCAGACCCTTGAGATGCACTGCGACAGTGCTAATCACTAAACCGCCGTGCCACCCAGCTGGCATCAGTAGCTCGTTATTTCCGTACAACATTACCCTAGTGATTATCCCAGCTCAATTATTTCAGCATGCTGCTAATTCAACTCAATGAAACCAAATCAGCAGTTAATCCTGCGGCACCACATCCCATTATTCCTGTCCTGATTAGCCTAGCTAGTATGCTAAAGCAGATAACTGTTTCAAAATCCCACACAATCCAAAAGAACGTCGGTGGTCATTTTCACTCATCAGTCAAAAACAGGGAAGGAAAGCGTTCCTTGAAAACTTTTTTTTAGACGTTTCTGCTAAATAAATTCTAAAATAAAGTGAAGTGATTGTATGTAGAACAAATTAGAAAACTTCCACAAGAGCATCAAATGACTTGGAACTTGGAATTAGTAAATATTTTCAGACAAGCAGGAAAACTGCAGCATGGTCGATCACAGCATCAACATTAATGATATAAAGCAGGAAAGGGGCGTAAACAACAGCGGAGAAACACAAGAAGAACAAACTGACCCCGCCCACCAGCTACTCCATCAGAAGCTCCAAACTCATGGATGCACATGGCCAAGCCAACAAACAGCTAACAGCTTGTCTAGCTAACCATCATTAATATAAAACATCATCATCATCATGTATGAAGTCTCCCTGTTACTGATTGGCTGGAATGGTGTTGTGTGGGCGGGTCTGCACCATTTTCTTTGTTCATCATTTACAAAAACAGGATTGTGTATGAACACCAGACGAAAACACAGAACAGAACAGACAGCCAGTGAACTGTAAGAAGATTTCCACTTAATTTGACAAAAACGTACAGCTGTATTGTGAAACACATTGTGCCATAGGAAATAATGTAAATGCAGATAATCCGTTCCAGCCCCCCAAAAATATTCCCAATCTTAGCAATTTCCAACACTATAATCATATTGTTGTGTATAAAAACATTCAAAACATTTTAAAAAGACATGTGAAAAATTTAGTATATAAAATAAATAGACATTAAACCTCACTTGATCTTAATTTATGATTCCTCTCGGCACCGGCTGCTTTAAAAACCAAACTGAGAGCGGCGACCTTTTTCTTCTTGATAACATTCTTGGGACCCGCGGTGTTGTGTCTTTACTAAATATTGAAGAAAACGCACAAAAAAAAAAAAATTTTTTTTTAAAAATCACTTCGCTTGGCTTTTTTTTTTTTTTTTTTTGAAAAATGTAACACTGTGCAACAATGTGAAAAATGACATTCTGAATTGAAATAACGTCATTTGCTTTTCAGTGCGGTAAGTTTTCTGCATGTTGGTTATAAAACAGGGATCATTTGCTTAACTGTATTTTCATACCATGGAATCTTCTCCACATCAGGGCGTGTCACATCAGTCATTAACTTAAAAAAACACAACAAGCCACGCCCTCCCGGCTGTTACATCTACAGTCCCTCATTAATCTGAACGGCAACTAGGGGAAATATGTGCATATCGGTAAAGTAAAAAAATATAAACATAGAGAAAGCTTTCCGACAAGTGACGAAGCGCATATGCAAATGTTCAGCCTAAATGCTTTGCGAGGCTCCATTACTACCGAGCAGAGCATCAAGCCTATTATCCATAAGCGATTATAGCCTCCCAAAAGTACAAAAACCCATCTGCCAGCTATAAAATATTTAGTACGTCTAAAAGAGTATCAAAGACATTGCACAGCTGATCCGGATCAGAGCTTTGCACAACTCATGATGAAATGCAGAGCAATCACGATCACATTAAAAAGGTTAGACGGCAAAATAGTGCAGAGTTTCCTGGATCGGCTGCGATCCTCGACAAATCCGCATCGGGAGAGACAGACCCTCGAGAGACCTCCAGGCCTTTCTGGGCCGCTGCCAAGACGGCAAATAATGCCGAACACACGGAGAGCTTCACTTTTAAAACACTGCATCGTTGTGGCGTCTCCTTTCCAAATCCTGCTGTTCTTCGTGGTTTTTCATGTAAACAACTGGGAGAAGAAACACAAAGACCCTCCTCGTGAATACTTTCCAATCTAAACACGGAGATCTCTGGCACGGAGCGAAGAAGAGCAAAGAATAAAAGATGAGGAAGGAAACAAACCCTGGATTAGGCCTTTTACCCCACATGAAAGATGTACACAATTCATTATAATGTACGATGCATCTATAGATACAGACGTAAGAAAAACGTAGGAAAATCTCTTTAATCTGACGTTTCGAAAAAGTTCACGCTGTGCACATTTCTTCGACTGGAATTCATCTGGGATGCAAGCATCGCAAACAAAACGAGCAGTCATAATGATTTCTAATTAATCTCTTGTGAGATAATGAGGTTATATTTCACGCACCGCAGCGCAAGAACACGACGATCTATTCACATCAACAGCATGCGTGAGAAAAAGAAAAAAGCACGTACTACAATCTTTTTGGCATAGTAGTTCGTTTTCTAAAAATCTATTTTAAAGACAAGGCAAAGACGCGCTCTGGAGTGGCGGCTCAGCGGTAAGGTGCTCGTCAGATATCATCTGGAGATCGCGAGTTCAATTCCCAGGTGATAACTACAGATGTTCGTATCCAGGAGCCTGTAGAGAGCAGGTTGGCAATGTCTAGGGTCTCAGGGGGTGATGGATGGCACGCTCACACTCCCACATCACTTGCAGACAGAAGATAAATAGGAAGATACAACTTTATTGTCATTGCATAGTGCTGGTACTAACCAACGAAATGAAGTTTAGCATCTACCAGAAGTGCAAAAAGAAATGTATATACATCACTGAGTAGTGTTTAAGAAAATGGGAATAAATACAATGGACACCACTGGCCTCAGTCACTAGTTGGACTGAAGAGGTTCCTGGATGGATGGCTGGATGGATGGATGGATGGAGTAGGGTACATACACACCACTCAAAGGTTTGGGGTTACTGCCTGGCAGACCCTGGGCATTCTAGCTGTCAATGTTTTAAGATAATCTGTTGAGATTTCTCCCCATACTTCCTGGAGCATCTCCCACAACATGGACTGGCTCGATGGTGGAGTCTTCGTCCGTACCGTACGGTTAAGCTCCTCCCACAACAACAGATCCATAGGGTTCGGATCCGGAGACTGAGCTGGCCGCTCCGTTACGGTCAGAACTCAGGCTGACTTTAATTCTTGGTGAAATGGATAAAATTGTTTGTGAATTGTATGATGATGAGTTTTTCTTTGGAAAACAAAGAAATTTGCAAGTGATACCAAACTTTTAAGCGGTAGTGTACAGTACATCATACTGTAGCGACACTCGCCAATCAGGGGCGACTGTGAGCTCATGCAAGAGGAAAGCGGAAATTCGAAAAGATTCACGTCTGCCGGAGGAAGACAACATCCCTGGTTAGTATCTGTCGCGGAACACAGGGTGGACACGATTAAATTAGGGAGAAAATTGTGGGAAAGTAAATATAAATAAATACATAAATACGTAATACATCATCCAATATACATGATACGCATCAAATCAAATACATTTCCATAACTGTTAAGATTAATACGACTAGTAAACATGAAACAGGAGTTCAGACAAGAAAATGAAGACTTTGACTTCACATATTATAGTCTTATCATCAAGTCTCCATCATGTGTTTTAATGTTCCAGCTGAAAACTAGCTGCCTAATTTTCTTTGTTTCACTCCTTTTCCAAACTTTTCAGTGTCTGTAGCTTCAAACAAACCACCCCTGAACACCCCGTTGAGGAAGAGCGTTTTCCCCCGAATGGAAACATCCATCGACATTTACAGCATCTGGCAGACGGCCTAATTCAGAGCGACTTCAATTTTATCTCGTTATACGTATGAGCAGCTTGTGAGTTTCTGCGACATGAACTATATATAAAATATAACAAAAATTTTTGACAATCAAATGTCACAGCGTTCTTACAATCTCTTGTGAGTTTAACATCCGCATATCTTCCAACTACATGTCTATATATCTTGTACGATTCTCATATGAGGCCAGTTAAGTATTATTCTTTCACCTAACCGGTATACTCTTTTGCTAAACTTCTTTATGTTTAAAGACACTGAGTAAGTTCACAGCTATCAGACGCTAATAAACAGAAACAGTGCGGAGAGATTATATTGGACCCAACAAGTTGACTCGGGGTCACAGGTTCAAAAGTCCAGTGTGGGTTCAGGCTCGGGGTCAGAGAACATGTCCAAACAAAAATGGTGAAATTGCTGATTGGGTGCAGAGTTCACGAAAAAGGGATAAATTTTTTATATAATGGAGGTTAATTGCACATCCATTATGTTTGATTTTGCTTCACAAGCTGAAAATCTTGAAAAACAAAAAAAGAGGGCGTGGTCTCTTCTTTCTTTTCAATATAAGATTCAATATTAGGACACACTGTTTATTTTAATTGTTTCAGAGTATCCTGTTACCTTTTTCTCTTTTTTTTTGTTGGTATTTTGCTCGTCCACATGCCATTCGGCACATCAGGAAAAGATCCTCTTAAGGGGTCGGGTTGCCAGCTTGACGCCCGCTTGTCATTCACACACTACGGGTAATTTGGGAACGCCAATTAGCCTAATGGACCACAGGGAGAACTCCATGCACACTGAGGCGGGACTCGAACCAGGACCCTGGAGGTGCAAGGCGACAGTGCTCATCACTAAGACATCACATGCTGCCCATCCTGTTTCATACAACAGTTTTATCATTTGTTCAGCTGGAGCTACCAACCAAGCACAAATTAACACCCTAATAGTATCTGAAATAATATTCGAGCAAAATCAGATCGATAGATAGACAGTCAAAAGTTTTGACACACCTTCTAATTCACTGTTTTTCTGCTTTGCGATTTATTTTCTACATTCTAGAATAATACTGGAGATTTCAAACTATGAAATAATACATATGGCTTTAGGTAATGAAATAACAACAACAACAACAACACTAACATTCAGTTGTTATTTTAAGACATGAAGGTTGGCTGTTCTGGAACAGTTCGTACAAGAACAGTATTGTGTCGAGTGTGTTTGTAAAACCCGTCAAGCTCCATGATGATGAAACTGTCTCTCAGGAAGACCTTCCCAGGAAAACAAGAGCAAAACTGACCTCTACTGCAGAGGAGACGTTCATTTAGAGTCACCAGCCTCAGAAATCACCAATTAACAACCAGCACCTCAGATTAGAGCCG
>JAQMYL010000007.1:26480520-26491236 GCA_030014365.1 Clarias pachynema | reverse complement strand
GCTCAGAAAAATATCAGATATCCAGACATGGCTATGAAAGAGGAGCGTCTATAAAAGGAGGAATCTGGGGGTTTGTGGGGGAGAGGAATTCCCTGGCAGTCTGTAAGAGTGAAGCTCTGAACTCGACTCTTCACAGAGTTCTGTGTGTGATGAAGAGTCTGAGATAAACACTGGACACTTCTGTATTTTAGCTCTATGAGAGGTTAGACATTGTGGAAATACTTTAAATATACAATTAACATCAATAGTTATAGCCATAGGGATTACATGGTCCAGTAAAGTATTTCATTTTAAGGTTTTTCCATCTCGACAGTAACCAGTGTTGGACTTTATAATGGTGTAAATCTTGCCATATTGCATTCTGAAACTATTTATTTATATCTTTTAAATATCTTTTACACCAGTAAGTCCACTTTAAATAAGTTTGTTAACGACATTATTAAGTGCAACTTTATGGGAATGAAGGTTCTTTCTTTAAACAGGTTCATCTGTTCTGTATCTGTTCAGGGGAAAAAAACAACGAAAAACTGCATCATCTCAAAGAACTCTACATATCTACAGATTTAGAGGATTCAGGATCTTAAGTGATCCTTGGGCTCCTTCAGGTCCTTGTGGAAATCATTTTAACAGTTCAGAACCCAAATTTACCCAAATAACCTGTACCTCTTAAAACTCAGTGCATTTTAGCCAGTTTTTGATTTGATGTTGTTGTTTTTTTATATAAACATTTACAGGGCTCAGGATTATGCAGTACAGAGTGACGTATCCTTTTTTTCCGCACAAAATAGGCAACATGATGAATTTAATGTTATACCATTTTAAACAACTATACAAACATGACTGAGCAAAAAATAAAAATAGGTCACAAAGACAAAGAAATAGCACATACAGTATACTCACATGTCTTTATGGTTGTTTTTGGTTGTTTCTATGACCAAAAAAAATAAAAATAAAATAAAATAAATAAATAAAATATAATAATAATAATAATAATAATAATACACTCTCTTTGAGAGTTCTACATTTTTGCGACGTTGTGATATTCCGGTAGCGGTAAAATTTACATGTTATAAAAGTAATGATAACTTCTGTTTGACCGGACATATCTGAAAACCCAAATACACAGTTTGAAGTCTAAAGCCTCCCCGCTAACACACACAGACAAGGCTTCCATATAAGCACTTTTTTAAAATTTTATCGTCATTGACCTTTGCTGTGTTGCCACACAGATTTGTGCCACGTGGGTTTTGAGGGACTTATTAAAATGAAATAAAATTTATTTCATTACATCACCTCTTTTGTGCTGAAAAAGGGGATATGTAACTCTGCACTCTGTAAATACTGCATGATCCTGAGCCCTATATCCACTACTGTATATTGCCAAAAGTATTCGCTCACCCACTTTCACATGCTTATGAACTTAAGTAACATCCAATTCTTAATCCATAAGGTTTAATATTAATTCAACTCTTCTGTGAAGCCTTTCCACAAGGTTTAAGAGTGTGTTTATGGGAATTTTTGACCGTTCTTCCAGAAGCGTATTTGTGAGGTCAGACACTGATGTTGGACGAGAAGTTCTGTCTCACAGTCTCCGCTCTAATTCATCCCAAAGGTGTTCTATGGGGTTGAGGTCAGGACTCTGTGCAGGCCAGTCAAGTTCTTCCACACCAAACTCTCTCATCCATGTCTTTATGGACTTTGCTTTGTGCACTGGTGCGCAGTCATGTTGGAACAGGAAGTGGTCGTCCCCAAACTGTTCCCACAAAGTTGGGATCATGACATTGTCCAAAATGTCTCAGTATGCTGGAGCATTAAGAGTTCCTTTCACTGGATCTAAGGGGCCGAGCTCAACTCCTGAAGTGTTAGAGTGTGTATGCGCCCTGCAGTGGATCGGGGCCCCATTCAGGGTGTACCCTCTCCTTGTACCCCGAGTCCCCTGGGATATCCTCCAGGCCTCCAGTGACCCTGAACAGGATGAGCGTTATACTATAGTGAGTGAGTGAGAACCATGAAGGCGCTTTGTGTTTATAAACTTTAGGGACGATTAGAGACTGAAGCTTAATTAAAACTCTGACCGAGTGCGGTAACGAGTGCAGACTTGTGATGACACTGTGTGTTTCAGAAGAAAGAAGAAGAACAAGGAAGCTGTGGGAACTTTGTAGAGGGTGTGAAAAGCATGATCACTCTCACCCCGCCTGATGATGATGAGGATGATGATGATGTGTGTGTGTGGGTTTGACGCAGCATCGCATTAACCTCTGGCACATCTTTCACTACGGATCTCTACAGTCCATTTGGTTCTCACATACCTGCACACGTTTTCCTCAGAGCGTCGCAGCATGAAGTTCTGAAAGCCGAGCACTGGAGCTGAACTTGGAATGTGCACTGCTGCATGTAAACCACGAAAAAACTGGGTTTAGTTGTAAAAATTGGGACGACTTTGGGAATAATACATTTCAGGCATATGTGTTGTATGATGATGGTCCCAGCTCTGAATTTTGTTTTCCCATAGAGCACTGCCGTTACATTCTGTATTAATGTCCAGGAAGTCTATAAGAAGGTGGAAATAAAAGGAAAAAAATAAATGTTGCCTTTTTTTATTCAGATCAAACCATGAACCAATAGAAAATAATCTAATTTTAACTGCAACACTGTGACTTCATCACACGACCTTATAACCTGCCATTTTAAAAGTGTTTAAGCAGGATCCAGTACAAGACATTCTGTTCTTTTCTGAATCAAAGAGTTAGAGACAGCAATGATGACAAATAAAATAGATAATTTATTTACAGCCATAACATGGTATTTGATAGAATCATATAACACCATTTTTCATAATACTTAATGCTTTTTATCTCCTGATACATGGTTAATTTTTGTTTTGTAAATATGCATACACATTTATATTTTATCAGATAAAAAGAAACACATTCATAATACAATTTCATGCCCTTTTATGTCTGTAGTGTCCGTAACCTTTTCGAATTCACATTTTTCAACGATCTTAACTGTCATTCAGATGAAACTCAGCCAATTTTGATTTCATATGAAAAGACATAAACCTGAAAAAGTGTAATACTTTAAAATGCTAAATTGTTAAGATATTTACAGTATTTACTCTCCATGAATTTGACATGGTTACGGACACTACAGATTTTTCTGCTTCTTAATCTTTTTCCAGAAAATAAATTTAAGCAACAATTTGTACAGATCATATGCTTCTAGACGTTTACACCAAGTTTTGTAGCAAATATGAATAATTTGCATTTTAAATGATTATTGTTTGAAGTGAGACAGTATAATACAAAAAAATGGCCAGTTTTAAAGCACATATAAAATCATCTCTCCAAAACGGCTGAAGTTAGCGACTTGACATTTTTAGAGAAGCGAGATCGATGACTTCCATGTTTCAGAAACTCCAGAAGTAGCTTCTCTGGCACACACATTTCCTGTATTATATGTATAAAAAAATAAAATAAAATCAGCACCAGTGCTGTGTTTTGGCGGTTCAGACATCTGCAGAAGGTTTTCCCTCCGCGCTTTCTCTTATTTGCTCTCTGTGTGCGTGCGAGCAGCTGGAGAAGTTCTTCTTTAATTATCTCACTTGTTGCAATATCAATGAGTTTCAGTTAAACGCTGCTCGAACATTTTTATCTGAACGCTACAACAGTAGAAGACCAGGACGTTCTGTACTACAGCACTGGGTCGCTGTTATCTGCCTGAACGTGCACCAGGAGCTCACACACTGTACGTCACGACCCTGATAGGAGCTGTTCTTCACTCTAAGGGCATAATGACCTCAGGGTTAGAGCAGTCTGATACATCATCAGTATAATCATATGATTTCATCATACACCCCCCCCGAAAAACCTTCAGAGAAACAGTTCAAGATTGTCTCACTCAATCTAAAGGTTTCTGCAGCGTCTTGGCTTCCCATAAGAAAGATGAGAACTTGGTGCAAGAGAACTTCTACAGGGTTGAGGAGAGCAGACACTTGACACACGGTGTAATACGTGAAGCCACGGATAAGGTTTTATGAAGAAATCACAACCTCGCTCTTGAGAATGTTCTTGTCGCTGCATTGACAGATGAAGACGCCGACCTCAGAAGAGCTTCTACTGACAGAACTGTCTCCTCGAGGCAGGAGATGCAGCACGGAGCTGAACCAAGACAATTCTCTAAAGAACACGCCGTACAACTATACATTTTAGTGACAGTAACTATTACAAGATGATTGACTGGAGAAAGTGTCCCGTTGCAGCACCACCAGTTCTGCAGGTGATATCACTTGTCTACATCGCCTCGAATCCGGTCCCGTTTCCTTCTCAGCCATCCGATGTCAACAGTCGAGGAGTGGAACGAGTTGTTAAGCGTCTCGCTGGAGCTTCAGCTAAAGTTTGCAGGCATGAAGCACATCACGGAATAATAATCTTTGCAGAAGAATTTAAGAAAAAGTGCTAAAGTTTTCATCATATCGTAGTAACTTTTAATGTCTATCATACCTAATCTCCTTCACTCCTCCTAAGTAAGCATGATCAAGGAGAGGCATTAGATCTGGAGGCGACCCCGAATCCCGGGAACACTGAGGGTGAAGCAGGAATCCACCCTGAAATGAGACGCCAATTCATCATGCACACACTCATTCACACTCAGAGCAATTTAGAGACATCGATCCACTTGGCGCAGTGGAAACCGGAAAACCCAGAGGAATCCTACATGAACATGGCGAGAACATGAAGTTCCCAAATTATGGCCAGAACAGACTGCAAGATGCGCAAGCTGCTGCACCATGACATCATGATTTAAACACTGAATAAATAGAATAATTCTTCATTAATAATGAACGCATCATATTATGAAGAAATTATTATGAAAATCCAAAGTTGTGACTCCTTTTTTGTATTTTGAAACTTTTCTTTATTATTTATTATTTATCAGACGCATGCTGAATCTGAACAAATCTTAAATAATCGTTCGTTTCTTTCATGCAGCAGCTTCTGAGTGAAAAACAGAGAAGTCTGAGGCCCCTTTTATTTTCCCTTTAACAGTCTGTCTGTTTCCGTTCAGTGCTCAGTGTGAGAGCTTTAACAAGGCAAAGGCATGCAGTGAAAGTGTGTAAGGGTGTGTGACTATGTGTGTGTGTGCGTGTGTGTGTGTGTGTGTGTGGAGGAGTTTCAGAGGGTGGGGCCGAGGTTAAGGAGGTGCTGGAGTCTTTGGCTTTGGTCCAGGACCTTGTCCTGCTGTTAAGTGCACATGGAGATGAGAATTCCAGACGTGCCACTGACACTCCTGTTAAACTGTACAGCAGCCGGGAAGATCAGGCACTCGGCCAAAACACACCGCTCAGAAGTTTAGGATCACTTTCTAACCCCAAGGTAATTCCTGATGAAGCCATGCTGAAGGCGTCCAATACACTGTATGCATCCAAATAATCTCCTTTTGAACAAATACATTTTGATATGTATCTGCTCCTTCTGCTCTGTAACGACTTGTTGTTGTTATATAATGTATGTCATACATACATAACCAATAGATACATAACAAAGATCTAGCTGGGACTGTGATTGATGATCATGATGATTTTAGAGCTCAGCAAAAAGATAAGTTAACAAAAAGATTACTTAAAACATGCAATACTGTAAGTCCACTAATGTTTTACTTTTGTCCCAATTAACCACAGCGCTGAGATAAATCATCAGCTAAAACCCTTACTTATGTATTAAACTCTTAGTGAATTTTCAAATATTCTTTTTTCTACAAACGTATATATGAACTTGGTGCAAATTACCACTCGTTATTTCCTTTGTAACACCTGGAACCTGTGAGGAGTGTAACAGTTAACTTCTTGGGATTTCAGGTTTTCAGGTTTGTTGGAAGATGACGGATTTTTATCATCTAAAAACATTTCTATATTTTAAAATAATTTCCTTCCAAATGATCCAATCCATCCTTCTAGGAACAACCATGGCTAATGGTGACGTGGTAGGACCTCCGGTCAACATTCACATGCGCTCATTCACACAGATTCCGGACAATTTGGAAATGCTAATTAGTCTAATCTGCATGTCTTTGGACTGTAGGAGGAAACAGGAGCACCCAGAGGAAACCCCACCAAGCACGGGGAGAAGATGCAAACTCCACAGACACAGACCTCAAAGCGGGAATCGAACCCAGACATGCAAGGCGACAGTGCTAACCACTACTAGCCAGTGGCGCCAACTTCTAAATGATACTGAAGAAAAATAAGCGTTCTAGATCTTAGCCCTGGTGGCCTGTGGAGCAAAATGCCTTACTTTGAGAAGTAACAAAACAATCTCTAATGAGCAAACAAACACTCAAAGACCCCTTGAAGACCCCTTTTGCTAAGAGTGTATTCAGAAAGGGCATTTCCTACATTCCTGAATTCAACCTCCAGTTCTGAAAAATGAGTCCAGATCAAAAGCGCCAAAACATGCAGTTCCTCGAAATTCCAACAGACTCTCTGTTAAAATATCCAACTTTACAACAGAAATAAACATGTTTGCAGCCCGGCACAAAATAAACAGATTTGGTCTCCATATCTAGATTTCCCTTTCATGGCAGCTGTGCAGGGGGTGAATATTTATGTAACTTATCAGTTACAATTATATTTCACCTGAGATGTATGCATAATTAGGGGTGTGGCCAATTTGAGAGATGGTTGCATTGCAGTTGTCAAACCACTAGCTGTCTGCTCTGCATGTCTTTAGCTTATCAGCTAACTGGAGTCATTGTAGTTTAACTCACCACAAGAGATGTAGGAGTTGACACGGGTTTGGATGACGGAGTTCAATCAAGTGTAAAGAATATCAAGTGCACAGTAACATTATTGAATAAATTAACATTAGCCACCTTGGCATTTTAGCTAAACTAATGCTAAGCCTGCTAGCTTGTCGTAGCTAAGATAAGTTGACGTGTTCCAACCAACAGCCAGGATCCATTTGTTCCACCCATTTATCCATTTATAGTTAAACCAGGGGTGAAAAAAAAAAAAAAATATATATATATATATATATATATAAAAGCATATGCAATTTTTTTTTTTATTTAGTCACTGAATAAAAAACATTGTAGCATTTTATAGGTGGTTCATGTCCCTTCCTTATTGATTGTAGAGTCAAAATTCTGTACATAACAAATTCCTACAATTTGCTTTGATTTAACAAAAACAAAAAAAAAAACTCTCAAACTAACAATTTCTCAGGGTTAGAGCAATTTAGAGTTCCAGTGGGCTGTTGACAGGTGAGCCGTCAGGACAGGAAGTAAAAACTCTGATAACAGGTTGGCTTTATTATAAATATATGTACAGTACTAAGTCTTTCAAAACTTTCTTGACAAGTTTCGAGAATTCTTATTAGCAAACTGTGATGCGTCGTAGATACGCAACAGGGAAATTATAAGTGAAAGTAAAAGTTTATAAAAGTTTTTATGAACATTGTAAGTACATAATAAGTCATTCATGAGCGAATATTAAGCCATTCCTCTCTAGTAATATAGCCAAAATTTTGTGCACCCCTGAGCATCAGGTATATGTCCTTGTTGAACACACCACATGATTTATTCCCTATTTTATTATAAATAACAATGCGCACCACTCTGTGCAGGCTTTCCACTAGATGTTGGAGCGTGCCTGTGTGGATTTATGTTTATTCAGCTACAAGAACATTCGTGAACGCAGGTGCTGTTGTTCAGATGTTTCGAGGAGGCTCCGGTTTCATCCCAAAGGGGTTGATTTAGGTGTTGAGTCAGGGCTCTGTGCAGGACACACGAGTTCCTCCACGTTCTTCTGACCTTAACACGCACATGTTTTCATGGTGCTGACTTTGTGGCTCTCACAGGAGCATTGTGGAGCTGGATGAGGGTTTGGGCCTCTTAGTTCACCTGAAGGGAAATTGCACTGTACCGAGACATTCTATATGGATGATGATGTGTTTAAGGCCATGTGTGATGCGTGTTATGTTCAGGGGTGCACAAACATGTGCCTGTACAGCTAAGATACTCTTTAGTACAATGTCTGTTTAGTTTTCTTCCCATTATGCAGCTTGTTTAAAACCCTAATCTATTTTCGTTTCACTCCTCCACTAAATGTGCCGTTTCTGTTTCTATGCAAATGAGATCCTGCTGAGCCACGCCCCTTCCATAGAACGCCATAGCCAAGGAACAAGTTGGGGGGAGGGGCTCTTCTTATTGAGGTCACCTTAAGGGGGGCGGGGGGGGGGGGTGATCTTATTAGCATATTTAAGCCCGACCAATACAAAAAAGGAAAAAATGACAAGGCAGGAAATGTTTTTTTGTCTGTACACACACACTGAAGACGCGTCTGGATGTCAAAAAAGGACTAAAACGAGAATTTTGCATAATGAATCCCCTTTAAGGAGTGAAATTGGTTTGCTGTGGTGCTTTCACACTCACACCACGAGGGAAACGACCCCAGGTCCTACAGATGGACGAGTCCATGCAGTGAAACACACACACACACACACACACACGGGAGATCAGAGCGCTTCTGAACTGACTGAAAACTGCTCGTCTCTAAAACATTTACACTGTAATTGGCCATTACTGGTTCTGTGCACGTAACACACTGAGACTAAAATTATTTGAAGGAGGAAAAAAAAATCTCTTTAATGTAGTTTCTCTAATCAGGTCTGCTTCTCTTCGCTTTCTCTGATATTACGCTCCGTCTTCTCCTTCATTAGCCGTGTCTGTGCAGTAAAATTAAATCTACTCTGACTGTGTGTGTGTGTGTGTGTGTGTGTATGTGTGTGTGCTGTTTCCTGCAGTCACATGCCTCCTTTCCTTCCTGTCAACTACATTTCCTCACAGCGCTCATTAAAGCTCGGCCTTCGGACTTCCCCGTCCCCGTCACTGTCACTGCGTCCTGTAATAAACCTGGAGTAATTATCCTTCAGCAGTTCAGATGCCACCACAGCTCTTTCACTCTCTCTCTCTCTCTCTGAAGCTTAAACATTGAGTATTGTAATGTTTTTCTTTGATATAATGTACACTGATCAGCCAATACCATTAACACATTAATGTTGACTATCAGTTAAACCCCATGGTCACCTGACGCTCACCCCATGCCCGCGGGGACCAAAGGCCGTGCCGTCTGGTTCAATGCCTCCAAACTCCCCAGATCCCAGTCTGAACTACCACTGATACACTGAACAGTCGCCCAGCAGGGGCCAGAGCCACCCCAGTTGCACAAAGGAAACCTACACTATACTGGGCTTAATGGTTTGGGTTGTAATGTATAGGAAAAATGTTTTAAAGTACATGTATCAGGTTGTTGTTTTTTTCTCACAAAAATTGTCATCAGTGTTCCCAATTAAATTTGGGGAAAATGAATTACATAAGAATAATTTGTGTATTAAAAAATACTTTGAATCATGTGTAAAAAAAGTTTAATACTATATTAAACATAATGATGTAGTTAAATACACATGCATAGAAAAAAAACATTTTAAATATGTGAAAATTTGTCAATAATAATAATAACAATAATAATAATAATTATTATTATTATTTTCATCATTATTATTCATTCATATTTCCTGTATAGTATCATTAGGTCGATCCACGCTGTTTCTGAACCCTCTTCCCACTCTAATCCTGATGCTGGTGTGTGAAAACAGATTAAATTAACTTTTTACCCCTGAATTTGATCTTTTTTTTTTTTTTTTATATTATTTTTCTTTTATCTTGAACATTCATCAATAACTCTAAAACAAAAATTTGTCAAATTTTGAAATCTGCAAAAAAAAAATATTCTCAAGATGATGAGCTTTCAGTGTATTTGAATGTGTGTGTGTGTGTGTGTGTGTGTATGTGTGTGTGTGTGCACATACGCAAGGTCACTCCTGTCTGAAAACAGGATGTGGAAGAGTGTGCAGGACGGAGATGAAGGGAGAGAGCAGGTGGAAATATCGCTTTATTGTTGCAGAAGGACGAGAGGAAGAACTCCGGCCCTTTAATGACTTCCAGGCGGAGATGGTGAGGGGAAGGAGGCCTTCGACAAACATCTGTGTCATCATTTTACAAAATAGAGGTGTTAAAAAAAAAAACTTCAAAGTGCTCTAAAAAAGTATTTGCCCCCTCCTGATTAAAAAAATATATATATTTATTTTGCATATTTGACACTTAAATGATTGAGATCATTAAATAAATTTTTTATATTACACAAAGATAACTCAAGTAAAAACAAAATTCAGTTTTTAAATGATGATTTCATTTATTAAGGGAAAAAAAGCTTTCCAAACCTACCTGGCCCTCTGTGAAAAAGTAATTGCCCCCTGATAAATCATAAATGACCTGCAATTTTCAGAAAGCTGAGTTAAATTTCCCAGGCCTGATTACTGCCAGGCCTGCTGAATCAAGAAATCACTTGACTAACAAAAGTGAAGCACACTTAAAGATCTCACATCAAGAGGTGATTTAGGAAAACAGATAATAAACAAAGTACTTGACATGTATCAGTTTGGAAAGGGTTACAGAGGCATTTCTAAGGCTTTGGGATTCCAGTGAACCACGGTGAGAGCCGTCATCCACAAATGGAGAAAACTTGGAACGATGGTGAACCTTTCCATTGGAACCTTTACGATGGGGCCCGTATTCACAAAGCTTCTTAGAATTCTCTCAGAGAGCTCCTATCTTAGCTTTAAAAGTCCTAGCTGGGAGTCCTAGACTAAAAGTGATTTA
>JAQMYL010000007.1:26448869-26480420 GCA_030014365.1 Clarias pachynema | reverse complement strand
CTAAGATGTTTTGTGAATCATTTTTATCTTTACTAAGATTTAGTCCTAAATTTAAGGGGAAATTCTAAGAAAATGTTCTTAGAATTTCGTCACTAGGAGCAACTTTTAGGCTTAAGAACCTTTGTGAATACGGGCCCAGGAGTGGCCAAGAACACGAGAACCCACCAAGAACACAAGATAACAAATTCCATGCACACAGACCCCAAGGTGGGAATCGAACCCAGATCCTGGAGGGGCGAAGTGAAAGTGCTAACCACTACACCACCGTGTCACCTGTTTACCTGTTCGTGTCATTTTATTTAACATTAATGAGATTTGACATAATGAGAATTGAAATAAAACTGTAATATGTAGCCGTTCAATCAGGATGAAAATAATGGCACCCCATAAGAGGAGGACGCATTAGTGTGTATGTGAGTTAGCTGAAAGCGGCTGAGGAAGATTCTGGACAAGCCGCGCCTTCAGCCTTTTAGTCGCCATTTTATTTCTAGCTCTCTGAGAGTTTTGCCCTTTATGGAATTTTGTAGGCGTAGCCAGGGGCGCAGCTACAGACTCCCCATCCCATTAAAAACCTGCCATACTCGGCCCCGAATCTTGATGAAGCCAACACTTACAGCACTCCTGGGCGTGGCCAAAGGGAAATGTCATTTAATGCTCTTTTTTTTTTTTTTTTTACGTAAGGCAATAATAATAATTATAACAATAATAAATTAATTAATGATAAACCAGTGCAAAAATAACAGTTAAATGTATATGCTATTCAATCTATCTACTATATATTTTTCTTCTGTCATTTATAAACATTAAGAATAGTTTTTAGCAATGAAATAAATCCATTAAAGATGTATTTAAAAATTCTATCATAATGCTAATGATTATTATTTCACATTATGACAAATGTTTCTCAAATTAGATCAATTTTTTTCTCAAAAAATCTATCAAGTGAATTCATAATTGTATTTGTTGGTTTGTTTATTTATTTTGTTTGTTTTCAAAATATAGTAAATACAGTAAATTCTTCAGCAAATCATCTAATTCAGTGAATTCTCTGTGCACATCACTGTTACTGTACACATGACCTTAAGCAGACCTTAAAGAAGTTCCAATTAAGATCCATAAATCCAGTGCTGCCATCTAGTGTCCGTCAGCGGAAACATACACATAATATCCACAATCACAAACCCACAAATAAAAACCAACACAAACTGGGTGAGTTCATTTTATTGGAACAGGTGTCACTTATTTTACAAATGTGTGTCTTGTTTAACAGTCACACTTGGTCAAAAAAAAACGGAAGAAAAAGGAAAAAACATTTTCTTTTCCTCGTACCATAAAAAATGAACAGTTTACTGTTCAGGAGAATTTCTGATTTGATTACAAATAAAAAAGAAATGAGATGTTCTGACTTTTTTCGGCCTGTAATCTTTCTCCAAATATACAAAAAGATAAAAGAGAGAGGAACATTTTAAACAGTATAATAATAATAATAAGTCTTCATCATAAGGTCCATCAGGGTTTTTAAAAATTTTTTTTTTAAAGTATGCTTATACTTTTTCTTTCCCTCCAAACAGAGTGCTTTCAGTATAGAACTGTCCTAGTGTACAGGGTTACAATTAAAGAGATTAATCAAAACTTCAAAACGTCTTCTTTCATAAAACACCAAAAGGCGTCACTAGTGAGTGACAGGAAAGCGATGAGATTAGAATAGAAGCAAGGCGATAAAATCACAGAAAATAAAAATAAGCAATCTGTACATGAAAAAGACAACTGAAGAAAAGAATAATTAAAGAGCGATGGCCCGTGCTAACCATGAAACTCGCCGATTACAGCGTCGCTAAATTATATACAAACGAAGAACAATAACAAGAAGAAGAACAAAAAAACACTGATGTAGAAATGAAGAAAGAAGAGAAGTGTCATGCAGGAGACGTCGTTAGCCGGGGGAGCGTGAGGAGGATGAGGAGGACGAAGAACAGAAGGAATAAAAGTATAAGGACAAGAAGGAGGAGGAAGAGGAAAAAAAGTAGGAAGAGGAGGACAAGGATTAGAAAGAGGAAGAGGAAGAAGAGGAGAATGAGGGTGAGGAGGAGGAGGAAGAGGAGGAGGAGGAAGAAGAGGAGAAAGAGGGGGGGAGGAGAAGGAAGAGGATGAGAAGGAGGAAGGCTATAAGAAATTATTACAGGTTTTTCATTCCTTCATCCAGAAGGTTTTTGGTGACAATATTTTGAAGAAGCTAACGACAGAAGGTGTGTGTAGGTGTGTGTATGTGTGTAACTGCAGGTTAACGAGATGAAGCAGACAGAGCAGGTCACAAACCGCGACCTCGAGCTTTCCACAGGTTCTCCGGTTCACACACACGGGATAAAGCTTTTTATTTGTTTGTTTGTTTTTGGGTAACATTCTTTAAAAACAAAAACAACAATGAAAAACCCCAAACATGTAAACTATGTAGAGAAGGTCAATATATTTTAAATGTAAAACGTGTGTGTGTGTGTGTTTCCTCTTTAATACTTGGGCACTTTGGTGTACTCTTCCTGCTGTACGCTCTTACACAGACCCATAGACAGGATCATCGCCAGGAGCTGCAGGAGAGACACGACAGAAACTCAGACACCAGAACACACACTGATACAGCGTACACACACACACACACACACTCACTTACTCACACACACATATTCACTCAGACACTCACTCACTCATACACACACACACACACACACACATGCACAAAATCTCAGTCATTCACTTGCTCACACACACACACTCACACACATTCACTCAGACACTCACAGTTTTGTAGGACTGTTTTGAGACTGTGTGTGTGTGTGTGTGTGTGTATGTGTGGGAGAGTGTGTGATAGAGTGTGTGTGTGTGTGTGTGTGTGTGTGAGACAGAGCAGGATGTATAAATACCTCAATAACAGCCACCCCGAGGCAGATTCCTAGAATGACTCCATAGTTGGTGAAGAGCCAGCTCTCCACAGCGACCACACAGCCCTGAGGAGCACACGGCACGTCACATGACCACCGACATCACCACCACAACAACAACAACAACAACAACCACAACCACAACAACAGTAAACATGTGGAAATCGCTCCCTCAGTGATCAGAGTTGAAGCTGGAACGTTTAATAGATATGGGCGGAGAAAACACAAACCTGAAACAGGACTAAAGCGAGAGCTAAAATATCATCGGCTCCAAAAGTATTGGCACCCGGCATGAACACTAGACTGAGTTACGATGCATCGTATCCATCTGATACGATTTTACAAACATATAAAAAGTATCGCCGTTTGTAGTTTATCATTATTATTACTTTATTGTTTTTTTATAAATATTATTGAAGAATTCTATGAAAGGTTACACTTGTGTATGTATGCGTGTGTGTGTATATGTTTGTACGCGATATGCGTCATGTTGAAGGTACCGTGCTGTAAAGGGCCGTTCCAGAGTTGCAGAAGCCGTTCTCGAATCCCGCGGCCGAGCTGTTGTAACACGAGCAGGGGATCGAGTGCATAGAGCTGTTCCTGACCACCGTGTTGTTGTCCCAGTCATCAGGGCCTTCCCAGCCACAGCAATGCATCTAAAACACATACACAAATAAAAACAGGATAAAGATACTGTAGAAATACAAAAAAATTTATTAAAACCTTAGATAAAAGGGTCAACATCTGAGGTCAGTCACAATTCATCATCACCGCGTGACACTCGCTCTCTTTCTTCTCGCTGTTTCATTTCTTCTGTCCGAGAAACTCGTCACTTCCAGATATTAGCTCAGAACTCTAACTACAGTCATTAGCATCTCGTTATTTTGTGTTAAGCCATTTTCAGACGTGTAAAGGATACACAGCGTTTCATCAACCCACCAAAACGACGCCTGTATGTATTATATATAATATAACCCAGGGTTGCCAGATCAATCCGCCAAAATCCAGCTTATGCAGCGCTGAAACCCCGCCTACGCTGATACAAAACTATCTGGTCAACCAACCGTGGATAAAAAAGACTGTCTCTATGTGCCACCTGTGTGTTCGTGGCATCTTGCTGGTTATCGATGTCATCCTGCACACATTTTGAGGGTTTCAAACTAAATTCCTGTCATGATAAGGAATTTAATTCTGATATTAAATAATTTTTTATTCATTGAATATCTCAGAATTTTGACTCAGTATCTAGGATTTGCTGCACCTGCCTGCGAAACACTCCCTCTGCCATCATTGTTCATCATTAGTCATGATCACACTTAACCCTAAACCATTCATGTTAATCTGCCCAAACGTTCACAGAAGCTTTTTCAGGAGCTATAGACATGCACTCGGTATTAAAAATTTTGTAATTAATTTGAAAAATTTTGTTTTTTAAACATTAGCAAAAGCGGCCGGGTCAAATCTGCGATCCGTAACTCCTCCTCAGTTTAGTAATGTGCCTACATTGTAATACCAAATAAAACCACAAGGTGGCACTCCCTTTATGTTGTGGTAGACAGACCAGAGCTGAAGGTGTGTTAAGAAGTTGTTTTGCTACGATGCCGATTAGCTTCCTCGCTGAACTTTCTCCTCAATAACGAGTGATGCAGGGTGTGTGCGCTATTCTACAGTACATGGATGATTTTGGCTTAGTTTCTAGCGATCCCTTACTAAGCACCTCGCATTTTCTTTTTTACTTAATATGGATCAGATAATTTAGACTTAAAATGATTAAATTTATGTAAAAACTCGATATGATTTAAATGAATAAAAATGAAAAATAAATGAAGTATCTCGCATTTACATGTAGGCATTTGGCAGACGCCCTTACCCAGAGTGACTTTTATCTTCATTATACATCTGCGCAGTTGAGGGTTCAAGACCTCGCTCAAGGGCCAACAGTGACAACTCGGTGGTGGTGGTGGGGTCTGAACCTGGGACCTCCTGATCCACAGGCCAGTACCTTAGCCACTGAGCTTCCCCCTGCCCTTTATTTATCCTAGAATATATCTTAGAATTTTGACTAAGCAGCTGAATTTTTAAAATTTTATTTGTATCTCAATTTTTATTTAGTAACTTGTAATTTCAGTGCAGTATGTTTTATGTTCTATATCGCTTCTATAGGCACGGGGCAGGTACACCCTGGATAAGTTCAGAGAAGGTTTTACTTCTCATCATGATATATCTCCTGCATGTCAGTAATTATTTATTCTCCCAGATATTTTAACCCTTAAGGACAGAGAACGCTAACTACGCCTTTGACTTTGATCGAAACGCGTCACTTCATCGCAGCTCTTTGCTGAATCGGACATTTTTCCTCTTTCCTGAAGTATGACTCACAGTTCTCTGAATGTAGTCCCAGGCCTTCTCTGCGGTCTTGTTCTGTCCCTGGTAGTTCTCCACAAGTTTGATCACAATGTTGGACGTCGTCTTCCTCAGCTGCGAGAAACGGGAAAGAAAAACACAAGTGACTTCATAGACCTGCATCAGCTGCGTTCCTTTCAGAAGCTACTTGGACCTTCAGGTCACGTTTAAAAGTAAAAGCGTGTGTTAAAGCAATCAAGCTGAAGTTCTGCAGAATTTAATATCCTGAACAAGAGGAAAATAGTTTTATTACAAAATCAAACCCAGGACCAACAATGAGAAATGATGAACAACAATGAATGTATTGGTTAGAAAAAAACTGTGAATTAACACAGGAGTGCAGAATTATCATGAAAATGGGCAAAATTGTATCCTCAGTTTTTAAGTAATGGTAATTTTCAGTATAGACAGAGTTTAACATTTTTCGTTTTGACTCAATTAACACTTCTGAGAGAAAACACTAGAAAATTTGTTTCTTTAAAGTGATGAGAATCTTTTTGTTAGATAAAAGTTTGTTCTCAAAGTGAATTTTGTGAAGCTGCTTTGAGACAATGACCATTGTATATGAATAAAATTGAATTGAATTATAAACTTTCTTTTAACTAAAAAACTTTCTGGTCTTTTGAAATGTGCAAAAAAATTTAGCTGACCAAAGTCGAAACTAAGAAATAAATAATAACTCAACAATCTAACCTTACATGAACTGGTTCTGAACCGCATAAACCTCTGTGCGATGTGAACATGAGAGAAAATAAGCACACTGGAAGGATATTTTCACTGGAAAATCTCCCGTTACACAGTTATGCCTCTCCAGCTGGCAGAAGATTCCACACTTTAATCCAAATCTTTCTTTAATAGCGAAATATATCTGGAATAATCTCTGTCTCCAAGACAAATGCTCACTTTACTGGAGACCCTGGTCACAAGTTTCCCTTCAAGGACGAGGAAAGACAAGGAAAGTTGGCACAATCCCAGTATCGCAGTGTGTGTGTGTGTGTGTGTGTGTGTGTGAAATGTTCATGAAACCACAGTACTGACTAATTTATCAAGTAGAAGGAGTTTAGACCAGAGTGGAAATGCCAAGAAGTGAAATGTAGCCAAGGACAATTCCAAGAGAACGTCTGAGAAGCTCATGTGTGAACAGAAGTCAATTTATCACCAGGAAACAGGAACAATCATCTTGTTAGTTATCGCCGTTTTCCTGACCGATAATGAGGTGCTGATTTAAAACAATGGGAGATAAAACTAGCAAAGAAGTTAAAAAAGACACACATGGGGAAATGTACAGATTTCAAAACTTTTGTGTTTGTGGGGCGAAGAAAAATACCTGTCAGGTTTAGGAATTCAAACATTTTCACTCATTTTTGTACTTAAGTCTTGCTATCTTTTTTTTAAATTTGTATCTTTTTTTTTTTTTTTTTTACTTCAGTAGCTTTTATCTTACTAAATATCTCATAACTTTGACTATGCATTTAATATTTTAACTTAAAAATTAACCCATAATTATGACTTAATAACTTGTTTTTTACTTAAAAAGTAAAACCAAAGTATGTTTTTTTTTAGTAAGCACAAATATATTTTACTTGGTAAGTAAAAAATATATACTAAGTCACAATTACAAGATAGTTTATACTATTTTGATTAAG
The DNA here is from genome assembly GCA_030014365.1 of Clarias pachynema. Classification (NCBI taxonomy): domain Eukaryota; kingdom Metazoa; phylum Chordata; class Actinopteri; order Siluriformes; family Clariidae; genus Clarias; species Clarias pachynema. The sequence goes on along the minus strand of JAQMYL010000007.1, from coordinate 26,473,438 downwards.
TATGTCACTATTTATCTTAAAATATATTTAATAACTTTGATTTAACATTTATTTTTAGCTTAATGTGTATCTTGCAATTTTGACTAAGCATCTCACAGTTACCTTACCATGTATAATTTTTTACTTAAATATCTCTTAAATATTTTGACATGGTATCTTTGACTTATCTCTTGTTAGTATCTCATTTATACCCAAATCCAACCTCTAAAGTATCTCATAATTTTGACTTAGTATCTCAATGTTAACTTTCTAAGTACCTTCTATTTTTTTAAACTAATTTCGGATGGGGTGACGTGACAAAAACATTATATTACAATAGTTGACATTTGTAGGTGTCATGTTATATACAGTACTTCGCATACTGTAAGTTTCAGGCCGGTGTGGAAAAAAAAAAGTATTAGTACTTTATTTTTATCAATTAACAAAATTGAAAGTAAATGAACAGAAGAGAAATTCAAATCAGATCAGTATTTGGTGTGACCACCCTTTGCCTGAAAAACCAGAATTGCAATACATTTTTCTAGGCACACTTGCACACAGTTTTTGAAGCGACTCATCAGCTAGGTCATTCCAAACATCTCGGAGAACTAACCACAGATCTTCTGTGGATGTCGGCTGACTCAAATCCTTCTGTCTCTTCATGTAATCCCAGACAGACTTTGTGATGTTGAGATCAGGGCACCAGATCAGGGCTCTGTGGGAGCCAAACCATCCTTTACAGGACTCCTTGTTCTTCTCTCGGCTGAAGATTCTTAAGTTCTTAATGACGCCTCCCTGATGGTGTTCCGTGATGGATAAGTATCTGTCTGTATTTCTTAGCACTGAGGACGCCATTAATCCTGACCAAATCTCCAACTTAGTTTGCAGAATGCAGCCTCAAGGTTCCTCTTGCAAGGAACCTCCTCCACGCTTCACTGGTTCCTGCAGACACTCATTATTGTACAGCCCTTCAGCAAACACCCTGTCTCCTTCTACATATTTCAAATTCTGATTCATCAGTCCAGAGCACCTGCTTCCATTTTTCTGCACTCTAGTTCCTGTGTTTCCATGCGTAGTTGAGTCGCTTTGCTTTGTTTGCATGTCGGAGGTTTTGCTTTCGGCCCCCAATTCTTCCATGAAGACCACTTCTGACCAGATTACTTCAGACAGTAGATGGGTGTACCTGGGTTCCAAATGTTTTCTGCCAGTTCCTTGCTGATTGCACTGCTGGACATCTTCCGATGTTGAAGGGAAGTAAGCATGATGTGTTTTTCATCTGCTTTTTTGGATGACCAATGTGTCTACGGTCCTCAGCATTGTCCGTTTCATTGTGGTTCTTCAAAAAGCTTGAACAGAACATCTTAAATCCAGAGCCTGGTTTGAAATTGTTGCCTGGGAGAGAGAGACCTTGCTGATGCAGCTCCCTTGAATTGTGCTGCTGTGCTCAGTCTTGTCGTGGTGTATGACCTCTGACCTGAAACTGTCTTCCACAACCTCACCTTTAGTAGGCAGCGTGTCTAACTGTAGTCTGTAAATCCTGCATCATTTATAGCCCTCTATTTTCATTCTATTTCATTTTGGTAACGTCTGTAAATATTGGAAATTTTCAGACGAAATCTAAATAATTTTTAATAATCTGTTTTTTTTTTTATTCTTATTTTTATTGGAAAATTCTATTTCAGTTTGATTGTACTCTGACTGGTAAAGAAATCTTACTTCTTTTTAGGTCACGAACATTTCACATACAAGAATTTCACTGCGTATCATACCATGTATGGTTGTGTACATGACGAATAAATTTCAAGTTAGAGTTTATAAAATTTGATTTAGATTTTTAATCTGTTTGCTCAATTTTGTAAATTAATGTAAACTGATTTAAAACAAACACACAAATAAAATAAAACATTTATATACTTTTTGTTAAGCATTCTTACTTTACAGCAACTTTTGTACAGTATTCTGTATATAAAAACATATCACAATGCCTCCAGTATCTCGTAAAAGTTTATTGAGAAAATCCTTTACGGAGCGAAATAAATTCGTAAACAAAAGCAAAACTGAACTAACCTGAAAATGTTGTGCGTAAAGTACAAAAATGTCATATATGAGATGAGATTACTTGATATCTTTTGTTTTAGTACTGATCATGGTGCATGAATGTACAAATAAATACATATATGAATGTAAAAAGTTTTACATATTGTGGCACCTTTGATATAATAATAATAATAATAATAATAATAATAATATCACGTTACCCAGCGTTAGTTCACAGTATGTTTTATGTGATTCATGTTTATTTATATCAGATACTTGGAAAGTGAAAAGAGAAGGTGACCATCGACACTGGAACTGAAAGTGGAAATTTATGTGAAGTCCAAAGAGGGAAATCTACCCTGAAAATGCCACAAGATCCGTATGCAAAATCATAACATCCAGCCGACACGCATGTGTGTAATTACCCCATGTGTGCAACAGGGGGCAGCGTGTTTACAAGTTACAAGATTGTTTTCCCCTAAGCATTTTACTTCCCCTCCATTGTTCTAGTAACCTGAATAAAAGAAACCACACCGGAAAATCCAGTACTGAGACATAACGCCTTCATCTGAGGCACATGGGAAACACATGCCCATGTGGAGCAGAAATTGGCTGTCTGGGTATAAAATAAACATATAAGGCAGAACAAGACGGATGCCTGGGTGATGACGTCACTCACCTGCTCACGCTGGAAAAAGATGAGGACAGTAACAGCCACCTGAGCGATGAGGAGGAGGAGCAGGAGCGTGAAGTACTGCAGAGAAAAAAAATAACGAGGAGATTCATCAGGAGATTAACGATGCACATGTGCAGATAAAGCGGGCTAAAAGACACAAGTCCCACGTGTAATCTGATGCACCTGGGATTAGATTACGAACATCTCGCATGTGTCCTATTTCTTAGATTCCCCCGAGATACTAAAGCTGTTTTTATACAGAGCGAGTAAAGTCACCTGTGTTTTTATGACATGCTCATTAATAACTAACGTCTACAACAACGATATCCACAACAACGAAGTTTACAAAGCAAAGCAAAATCGAAAGTCTGACTAGCTGCTTTAGGCATTGTTTTGTGGATGTTCTTCCTGCTAAAGGAGGTTCTACCGGTCTATCTATAGTCTCAGACGATGCATCACACTTGGTCGACCACATTTTATAAATCATTAACATGATTTTCAATTTGTTCACTGTTTGGGTTGGTTCGCCTTTACGAAGCACATAATCAAAAACAAACACTAAAAAGTATAGTCGCTTGGTGTGTGTGTGTGTGTGTGTGTGTGTGTGTGTGGTCGGAAACAACAATGGAAACAGTGTAATAAAGGTTTATTAATTAAGTGTGTGACAAAGTCACAAAAATATAAACAAAACACAAAAACATTGCATCTGCACGCAATAAATAATTACATAAGGACTGAGTTTAAAGAGCTTGTGGTGGGTTTTTGGGCGGGAATCGAACCCATGCCTTAAGCGAGAAACCTATCACTGAACCAACGTTTAGTGTTTACGTTCTTGTTTAGTTTGGTGTTTACTTTCTCTTTATTTCTGCACAAATCTCTGCGGTTCTACAGCTCTGTCCTTTGTCTCACTTTGGAAAAAAAATTAGAAAAATCAAGATTTCTTTTTTTTAAAAAACGCAATCTAACCTTTATTCACATTATACAAGGAGTCGATCAGAGTCAAGTTTATCTCTCCAGACAGATTAGCAGGAGGAGCAACAGCTCGTCACTTGGGTTGGTTACCGAAACCTGGTCCCAATATGGCACTGGTTTGTAGCATAGCAAGAATACCAACTAGTTTGCTGTTATTGGTGTTAAACTATTGTAGTTGGGTAAGTAGTGTGTACATTTCTTGTTTTGTATTTACATATATTTATGTATACTTTAAACTTTTAATGTATTGTTTATTTTAAATAGTTATCAGAATTTATAAAAAAATTATTATTTTTTTTTTTTAGTTCTGGCATTGCGTGAGGCAATGGTACTTTTAAAATGGTACCAGTGCCTAACTGGTGCCTGAACCGATACTTAAAAAATAAAGAAAAAAAAAAAACAGTAAAAAACCCAAACGATACCCAACCCTACTCCTCACACCGTGCTCTCAGACTCAAACACTATTATCCCAGTGTGTTCTCACCTGTATAAGGGTTCTGTTTAAAGGGTTTGTGAAAAAACACGTCACTAAATTTCTTAGAATTAAAAGTAATCAAATACGTTCAACCAAAAAATAATATATTAGGTGATTTTTTTCTTTCTTTTTTTTACATTAGAAAACATTGCTATTGCGTGTGTGTTACCAGTCCAAGTAGACAGCGGATCTCATAAATTGCTCCCAGACATCCCAGGAATCCCATCAGCATGGTGAACGCGCCGACACCAATCACGATGTAGGAGCCCACCTTCAGTTCCTCAGACGAGTCCTCTACACAAACAGAAAGCGGTACGAAGATGTAAATCAGCAGAACAACAGGACTGTTTAACTCATTTGCATATTCAAATAACATTCAAATCTATGCAAAAACATATAAGATACCATCTTCTACTAATACAAGCCTGTAAGTCACCTGGTGTCAGGGTGGCACTAAGTCCACTTTGGGTATATTTTTCACCTCGATAGCACCGCAGAAACTGCGCGGGTATTAAAAACGCTAGTGTTATGGCAAGTGAATAAGTGCAACCAGATACGCAACAAACTTTTCACATTGATCGTTAAAACTTTAGATTTCTCAGTCTAAACAACTGACTTTCACATCACAGGTCACACGTTACAGCTGAAATACAAATTCAGGCAAATTTTCTATCAAATTAATAATCGATTGCATTTTCAAACATACAGAATTCTAGTAAATTTGCATTATATGCATAGTTTTATTGATGTTTTTAACTTCGATATACTTTTCTGTCATTAACATTAGATTCTTTTGAAATACAATTTCATATATTAACAGTAACTCCTCAAATTTATAACATTTACAAAACATGTAAAAAGTGAATCACATTGTTTAAAATTCAGCGATTAGTCGCCTAACAGATGTTGTAGAGAAACACACGTTGCAGAAACACTTTGGTCTGTTCACGAGGAAGTGTTAAGAAATTTTCAACACAGATGCACGACTTCTGCAAAATTGCCACAAAGCCTTTAGAAGTCAAACGTTTTGTTTTATCCAATGTATTTAACATTTTGTTTTGTTACATTTGTGCTGACAAAATTATTTTTAGATGCTATTCACATTCACACATTCGAGGGATTCCATAACTTTTCACATATTGTCTTAGTGGCAAGTTGGTTCACTTAGAAAAGAATATGCATGTTTAATAAAAAATAATTAATGAATTGTTAATTAATAACATCACAACTCACAAAGAGCTGAAAATCGCCAAGTGCAATCGCTAGCCCTAGCATTAAATTCACACCACTGCAATCACGTCAAATTAATATTCTTGTTTAATCTAATTGTTAGATTTGAGACTAATTGTTAAGTTAGCTTTAGATCAGGCTAGTTTTATTTCTTTTTGTACATTACACTAAACCTAACAAACTGAAGTTGCTAATCAATGCTAATTGCTAAACAAACTAAAGTTGCTAAGCCAGATAATAGGTTTTCTTAGTTAGCTAGTTAGTTTCTGTTCATTTACGTTGTTAATTGATGTTGTTTGCACATCCTTGGTCCTGGAGGGACGTCGTTTCAATAAAAGCCTAGTTGACTACTTCTCATATGTTACGATACAAACGTTTATATCGTCCCTTCCCGATTCTAGAGTGAATGTCGTACATAAATATTCCATTAAAAACTGTGAACTTAAATATAAAATATTGAAATTTTAAAAAAAGTTTGTAAGAAACACTAGTTTACAAAATAATGCTCGAAACAGCTCAGAATCTCATGATCCTATCGGACATATTTTCGGATCTGTGAAAGTGTGTGATGTTAACCGACACTACGTACTGTAGATCTCACACGTCAACAGACGTCACGACATGTTGAAATCGCGCCTCACGTGTTTCTCAGTCGCACATATTGCACAGAAGAGTCACTTATTCATCCACTGTGGTTGAATATTTCTGCATTGGACCAACAAAAAAACACAAAGCGAGGCCCGAGGCGCTTCGGAGTGACTGAGGAAGAGAAATATTTCCATTTCTGAAGCACCAGATGATTTTATTACAGCCACATTTTCAGCCTCGGCTAAATCCATTTCATTCCGCCGTCCACATCTGGTTCACAGTTCTAACACTTAACATGCTCGGCACTTAACACGTCTTTTCCAGACATGGATTAGGCATTAAATTAAACCCTACGAGATACTCATGACTAAGAACCTTAATCTGAGTTTAATCTGAGCTTGGATTAACAGAACGCTTAGCGTGTTTAACCGGCGTCCTGTGTGAGGGTTGTTTTAGCTGAGACGGGTTTACAATCAACACTTTTATTATGAATCACAGCTCAGTTAGCTATTCTTATATATTATATTAAATATATTAATAATTTTAGAGATTTTAACAACCAAACCAGGAGATCAGGAGTAGCTCAGTGGTTAAGGCAGTGCACTGCTGATCAGAAGGTCTGAGGTTCAAACCCCACCACAATGCCACTGTTGGGTCCTTGAGCAATCTCTTTAACCCTCAATTGCTCAAATTGTTTGTTATCTCAGTAAGAAAATTAAAAAAAAAAGAAATAAAATGTAAGTCGCTCTGGATAAAGGTGTCTGCTGAATGTTCAAATATATAAACATTCAAATCATTTGTTTCCTAGTTTTTCCCCAGTTAACACATTAATTACACTTATCTTTTATGATATTATTCTTATTTTAATTCTGTAGCCCTTATCTGTTTAGCTGTTTTTTAAATAAACATATATAGGGCTCAGGATTGTGCAGTACAGAGTGATGTATCCTTTTTTCAGCACAAATTATGTAATATGATGAACTGAATTTTAGTTAATTTTAACCAACTATACAAACACGAATGAGCAAAAAAAAAAAAAAACGGGGTCACATAGGCAAAGAAACAGCGCAGATACACACGATCACATGTTTTTATTGTTGTTTTCAACTGTTTCTATGACCAAAAATGAATAACTAATACCAACATTTTGAGAGTTTTTTTTTTTTTTTGCTCCATTTTTGGGAAGTTGTTCCTGTATTCCGGTGGCGTTAAAATTCAGACGTTATAAAAGTAATGATAACTTTCGGTCTACCTGACATATGCATCTGAAAACCCAAATACACAGATGACACACACCGACAACGCTTCCATATAAGCTTTTTTTTTTTTTTGTTCATTGACCCATGCTGTGTTGGGTTTTAAACCCCCTCCCCATCACACTGAGCCACGTTCTCACTACGTCCCCAAAAAGAATTTGTACAACAACAGGATGTAGTATTTTTTCCCTTGATAAGGAGCTTGGACATGTTCAGAAAAAGCCTGATGAGAAGCAAGATCATAATAACGATGACCTCGACCAGTTAACATCATAACTGACACCTCTTAGCGACTCCACTGAGGTTCTACAAGCATGACAGAGACGGGAAAGACTGATCGGACATGGCAACACCTCGGGTGGATCTCGTCGGTCCTGGTGAGAGCGTCATCATGTGCGTGACAGGAAATTAGTGACAACATGATATAAGTGACAACATGATATCATTTTGCTCCCGGTCCCACTGTGTTCTTCGTTATTTTTAGGAGAGTGATTAGAGCTGTAATGTAGAGCGGGAAGGAGCCTAAAGTTTATCCAAGATAATAGGAAATGAAATCTGTTCGTCTCAATGTGAAGAACATTTTCATTTCTATAAAACTTTTTGTGTTGTTAGTAGACATGGGACTGATCAGATATCCGGTATCAGAAATTAGAAGAAATGGATTGGATTTGTTATTAAGTGGAAAACACCAAATCACACTGACTCACAAACGTACCACATGGTGACATTACACGAGTTCCAGGGCAAATCCACACAGGGCGTGGGGCTTCCCCTAAACCTCCTCACTAAACCCCAACGGCGTCAGACTTTCACTTTCAGTTGTCATCGACGCCCCTGGTTAATTTTCCCATCTTCCCGTGCGCCTACTCTGTGGTGAGACAACCAAGACCACTAACACCTACCCCCCCAACCCCCCCACACACCCCAGACAGGCTGCAGCACTGAACAATAGCGACGTATACAGTGACTCGAAAAAAACAAAAAACAGACACAACATTGTGATATAACGTCCTGATGTAATCAGCAGTACCAGTGTGTGTGTGCTTGTGTGTGTGTGTGTGTTTGTTATCTCAGTGACAAGAATCCACAAACACAAAGCAGACCCAAATGATCCAATCAATCAGTAAAGCCTTTCGGGAACGCCGCCGCGGCTCATCAGCACATTCCAAACAACGACCAAGTGGAGCGCCGGAGAATCCCGACCCTGATTGGTCTGAAGGTTTGGAGAAAATAAACACATTACGCTATTTCTAACACGTCATCCTTTCTATAGCAACGGCTCGTTCAACAAAGTTAATAATTACATTTTTTTTTTAAAAAGCACTGCTGTTGAAGACGAATGCGAACCCGACACCATTGCTGAGGAGACTGATTATTGCTGATTATTATTTTACTTTCATTTACAGAAGGAGTCTCCAGTGTCAAAGTTAAAGCTGTGCCTTCTGGAAAAAAAAAAAGTGTTTACGCATCACGGTTTCTCTACGTATCATGTTTTTACCTCGAGAAAAACAAAGAAGCTGTAACATTTTACGAAGCAGCTTGACATAGATGTAGACATGTATGTAAAACAAAATAGGTGAAAAGTGTAACGTGTCAGTCAATAATAAATGTGAAAAATCTGCAATCATTGGGAAAACTGGTACAAAAGTAATGAAAAAGCGTTTTCGAGACATAGCCTAGGAACTGTGCATGAACTATACACTTTACACTAATGTGTTATAAATTGTTGAGAATGTACATGATTTATATGTAATAAGATGTACACACACACACACACACACACTAACACTCAGAAGTTTGGGATCACTTGCAAATTTCTTTGTTTTTGTTTACTGGGGATTTCAAAACTATGAAATAACACAGATGGCATTAAATAATTATGTAACACCAACAGCCAGTTGTTACTTTAAGACATGAAGGTCGGCTGATCTGGAACAGTTCACACAAGAACAGTATTCAGAAGAACAGTCAAGCTCCATGATGATGAAACTGTCTCTCAGGAAGGCCTTCCCAGGAAATCAAGACCTAAACTGACCTCTGCTGCAGAAGAGACGTTCATTTAGAGTCACCAGCCTCAGAAATCACCAATTAACAACCAGCACCTCAGATTAGAGCCATTATGAAGCTTTACAGAGCAGAAGTAGCAGATATACATCTCAATATCAACTGTTCAAAGGAGATTATTGTGTATTTTGGATAAACGCCTTCAGTATTGTTTTACAGTGTAGAAAGAAATAAACATCAGGAATGACCATGGAGTTTAGAGAGTGATCCCACAGGTTTGAGCGTTAGTGTGTATAAGAGTTACAGACACTACATGCAGTATAGCGCATAAAGAATAATAACCTCTGCTGTGTCAGTCACTGTTCAAACAGATTCATAGCAAATATACAGTAGCGCACTCTTCATTTACACACTCACGGGGACTAACTGCACTTTGGAACATGGACAACCACACCACTGCTAACACACACATACACACACACACCACACCACACCGTATCTGTATCACTCCACTTCATACTTCATGTTTCAGTCATCCTGCTGCTGTCGTAGTCACACACCATGTTTTAACACTTCTGTTATTTATATTCTATATTTCTACAATTTCTGTAAATCCTGTATAATTTCTACCTTTCTACTTTTATTCTGTTTTATTTGGGAACTTTTGGAATTTTGCAATTTCCAGCCTAAATAAAAAAAAAAAAAAAAGTTTTACTTTTATTGAACAAATAATATAAAATACAATATATATATATATATATATATATATATATATAAAATTGGAATTTGGGTTTGTTTAATGCCTCAGGGATGTATTATAACACGTTATGAACACAATATATAACACATTACATCCACAATCACCGTCACCGTCTGAGCTACACAATGTTTTGTTTCATTAAAAAAATATAAATTGTGTTATTTTATTTATTTATTCTTACTTAACATTAATGCATAATGAGATCTCGTTCAACACGGCAGCAATGAGCGTAACCTCTGAATTCAACCCGACGACCTTAAAGCTACAAGAAACGAGTCTTAACGGAGAACAAAAGCTGGGCTGGGTATCTTTATCCCCCCCACCGGTTCATGTCCGAGGGAATCTGTAGACGTGACCATGTTCACAAGCTGTACGCAGATTCACACACGTGTTCTTTGCATCGTGTATGTTCAGGACGGCGCGGAGCGGAAACATGACGATTCTCCTGGGATCAGTGGGACCGCGGAGGCTGCTAGCGGCGGGATCAGAGACACAATAGCGTTCTGTAAACTTGCTTTCTTTCCCTTGCATGGAAAAACAGAGGGAGGGAGGGAGGGAACGGGATGCTCGGCGGACGATGGATCACTGAGAGAACCAACAAAACTCCGGCAGCGATGGCTGACTGTAGGAATGCGTCCGGCTGGTAAAATATGGCATGAAACGTGAAACGTTCACCACGAGGCTCATGCGTGACCCAGATGTATGAGGGTCAGGAAGCGCTCCATGACACCGACACCAAATCAAACCATAAAATGAAGAAGGGGGGAAAAAAATTAAAGACACGATCAGAAATCCAAAAACGAGAAGTTAAGCGAAAGTGAAATAAGGGTTAAACAGTTACAGGTTACTGCGGGAATGAAAAACAGCTCAGGTTTCATACGGAGCTGCATTTCATAGTTCAGTATGAACCCTGAGGGCTGCTCGGGTGTCATTAACACGGCCAGTTGTGTAGAGTGTCGTGTTCGAAACATTGTGGTTGAGTAACGTGCTTGTGTTTGTCCGTCTCTGATTCTCAGTAAAAACTGACGCAAACATTCAACTGGTGTGACTTGTACAGTATTTTGCTGCTCATGGCGATGAACAGGACGCGTTCTGAACTACATCTGTATCAAGTTCTGATGTGAAATACACGTCTAGAAATACAATATACAACAAGATAAGGTATGTGCACCCCCGGCCCTCAAACCTGTATTAGGTGCTTCTTCACACTGTTCTGAATCACACCAACCCCTCTCCATTACTCACTCACTCATCGTCTATACTGTACGTCCTGACCCTCACCTAAGGTCAGGAGCTCCGGTCGGTGAGTTAAGAGAGAGATAAGAAGAAGATAATCTTCCTTTGCTGAGTGGATGGGTTCAGCCTATAGGTTCAGAGGGTGAGGAGGTCAGACACTCAGCTGGAGCTCAGTGTAGACTCGCTGCTCCTATGTATCGAATGGAGCCAGCTGAGGCAGTTCAGGCATTTATATAGGATGCCTTCTGGAGGATTCCTTTCTGGGGAGGTGTTGTAGGCATACCAAGGACTAGATGGAGAGGGGGGTCCGGGCATGTGTGCTTAGACTGCTGCTCTGGGTATAGATAAGCAGAAGAAGATGAATGGATGGATGGATGGATGAATGATGGTTGCATAGATGTTTAGATGGATGAATAGCTGTATAAATGGATGAATGAGTAGCTGTTTAGATGGATGGATGGATGGATGTATAGAGAGATGTATGTATATATGTATATATAGATGGTTGGACAGGTAGATGGAGGTATAGATGGTTATATGGATGTTTAGAGGGATTAATAGCTGTAAAGATGGATTGATGGATGGATGGGCAAATGTATAGATGGCTGGATGGCTATATAGATAGATGTATGGATGGTTGGACAGTATTGATGTATAGAACCAACACTAGACTACTGCAACTCACTACTCCTGGCAGGTCTTCCTCTGTCCACCATTCGTCCTCTGCAGCTGATCCAGAACACAGCTGCACGTCTCATTTTCAACCTTCCCAAGTTCTCTCACACGACCCCACTTCTCCGCTCGCTGCACTGGCGTCCTGTAGCTACCCGCATCAAATTCAAAACCCTGATGCTCCCCTACAAAGCCAAAAACAGCCCAGCACCCACTTACCTTTCAGCTCTAATCACACCCTGCCCCGCACCACGTTCCGTCCAGATCCAGCGATCCTCCAGCCACTGCTCGCCTGGTCCCACCATCTCTCAGGGATCAAGGAAGACGTGCATCTAGACTCTTTTCTGTTCTGGCACCTAAATGGTGGAATGAACCTCCTCTAGATGACCATACAGCCGAGTCTCTGGCAATCTTTAAACCACGACTGAAGACATATCAGTTTCTTCAGTGCTAATCCTGGTACTTTATGGTAACCTAGTAACCCAGTGTAAGGATCTGTCCAATGATGGAAACTACAAAGCACTTAAGAGCGTCTGATAAATGCCTAAAACGTAAATGTAGATATGGATGGAAGGATGGATGTGTAGATGGTTAGATGGAGGAATAGATGGATGACCAGATGGATAGATACAGTAGATCCAAGAAATGATAGATGCCTAATGGAACGGAGGATCTAAAGTCACAAGTCCAAAAAAAAGAAAGAATTGGCAAGTTTCCATCAGATGTTTTGCATTCCTCATGGTGAATCACGACATGACGCACCCTCGCCGTCATTCACTTTCAATTTAAGTTGTACAACACTTCTAATGACAGACACAAAGAATTCTGTTTTGTAGATTCAGATCTGTGTAAACAAAACAAAGTGAGAATCTCCCTAACACCCCTTGGGGAAGAAATCCCGAGCGTCAAAACAGTGATTAATATCATCACTTCCATATCGTCATCTTACAGGTTGTTTTCTTATGGTTCTGGTTCTGCGTGCACATATACACCAGGTTATACGGTAAACACCTGCTCCTGTGCTTTTTAATAAACATCCAGGAGAGATTACAGCGGGAACGTTAACTTGCTAGTCTACAAAATAGCGTATGTAGAGCAATCAGTAAGCTAGTGTGTGTGTGTGTGTGTGTGTGTGTGTGTGTGTGTAAAATTAACTAGCGTCTGTAAGCTAGCGGAAACATCTCAAGCGCCACGGAGATTGAATTACTTCTCAAATGTGTCAGAAACTTATTTCTGAGAAGTATTTGTAAACTCTTCGGTATTCTGTAATACACTGAAGTCAGATTAATTGTTTCTCCACATTTCGTGCTGTTTTCATCCTAAATGCGTCGTTTCCTGGTGGAAATATTTTAATAGTTTAAATAAATACTTAACAGATGTTCAATAAATACTTGTTCAAACACATGTTAATTATAAATTTGTGACAGAGATCAACACTGCGTCTTTCAAAACAGAAAACATCGAGGACAGACGACATTATTAAAAACAATCACGTTATCCGATCTAAAAGTTTCTTCGGCTTCAGTTCTGTCTGATTGCTTTCATGAGTTCCTTCAGCGTAATTAACAAACACACGGCGTCAGTCATACGGCTGAACGTTTACGATCAGGTGTGTTTAGGTAAGAAACCAGGTGAAAGTTTAATAACCAGTTCCGAGACAGGTTCGGCAGACTCGAACCGCTGGCTGTGTTCGCCGCACGCGCGCTTCAATCCCTGAGATGTTCTGCATTAACTTCGGCGTGGCCTCGTGCCAACTCGAGTCTCCAGCACTTTGGAATCCTTGACGTAGCCGTCGTGTGTGGAAAGACACGGCTCTGTTCTCGTCCCGCTCGGACACGGCCGCTCGATGAATCTCTTCACGCCGATGACTAACGTGGATCCGAGAGCTGACGTGATGCATGCTAATGAGCGCGGGGCTAAATGAAGCCAGTGTGGCGCGGCCGTGGCACCTGCGCGCTGCCTCGGGTAGTGTTACGTCACCCTCGTGCTGCCAGGCCGGTTATCCGCGCCGCTCGTGAACCCGGGCTCTATTCCACAGAACACACAGACCCACTGACCTCGCGGGAACAGCCTTCAGGATGGAATACAGATCAGCGTGTGTGTGTGTGTGTGTGTGTGTGTGTGTGTGTGTGTGTGCTAATATGAGTAACGCGGCGATGAGAATCTCTTACAGAACAACTGACATCACGTGACGTCGCAGAGCAATGGCGGTCATCAAACAAAAGAACTAAATCAGACGCAGATGGCAGCGTAAAAAAACGTCCCGAACTCATGAGTCAGACGGGAGCTAACAGGAGCTAATGCTAACGCGAGAGTGAAAAAAAAAGGAGCAGGAACGTGTGCTTATTGATCACGTGTTAAATGTACTTACGCATGATTGCAAGGAAGCTCTGATTGTCCAGGAGGATCCAGAGTCCAAAACCCATAATCAGGGCTCCAAAGATCTGCAGAGAGACAGAGACAGAGAGAGACAGAGAGAGACAGACAGACAAAGAGAGACAGAGAGAGAGAGAATGAATCATAAACTGGAGTAAAGGGGAAAAGCAGGGCCTCACATTTTAAATTTACAAGCTGGTCGCTCCAAATCACTTGGACAGGACGAAAGGAGGGAAGTGTATGTGTGTGTGTGTGTGTGTGTGTGTGTGTGTGTGTGTGTGTGTGTGTGTACACGCATGTATACACTGTGCCAGAGTGAACTGGAAGACACTTCCAAGTTCAAACCATTGGTTTTTTTAAGAGCCATCTTTCTCCCCCTCTCTTTCTCTTTCTAGCTCTCTGTTTCTCACTCAGTCTCTCTCTCTCTCTCTCTCTCTCGTTTTCCATCTGTCTTTCTCTATCTTTTTTCTTCCGACATCTCTCCTTTTCTCTGTCTGTTTCTCTCTCTCTCTTTTTCTCCACAACTATCTCATTCTCTGTCTCTCTCTCTCTCTCTCTCTCTCTCTCTGTTCCTCAGTCTCTCTTTCTCTTTTTCCGTCTCTCTCTCTCTCTCTCCTCTGCAGTACATCACTAAAACATCTGGGATTGATCGAGTCCTGGCCGTGCGTGGCAGCCGGAGCTACAGCAGCATGAGGGGGGAGGAGGGAAGGGGGGGGGTTGTAGCGGATGTGGCCTGTGTCTGAGAAGACCAGAACCTGCCCCAAACGCACCCCATCAATCTGCGGTTCACAGTCCGGCCCGACCCGAAGGCCTGCGCAGAACACTTCCTGTTTCAGGCTGTAAAAGCTCGGCCGTGGCGTCGCTGCTCTCACACTGACCGCTCATTAAATTTTCCAGTAACAGCGCAGTCTCGTGTGTTTTATTCCTCTTACACCTTAGCAAACTGCAGAAGATCAAACGTTTAAAGCGTCTAAGAACCATCGTTCCCTCAGCAGCCCCTCACTGTCTCGTCCTTCCAGTTAAAATATAGTTGCAAGCAACGACGAGTGGGCCCAAGCACCTTGTGATAATACCAGTGTCAATACCAGTATGACATCATTTTAGAATAAAGGGAATCTTATGACAAGACTATCAAAAAGCCCCCGGATGCTGGGAAAAACAAGCATCACCCTATGATATCACACAGAAAGTTGCTAACCACTTTTCAGCATAGGTTTAAGGCGTCGTCACAGCGGACGCGTTTGTGATTTCAAAAATCTCTCCGCAACTCTGCATCCTCTATATATTGAGCTCATATTAGCCCGGTTTGGTGGCGATCACATAAATCCCCTAGGAGAAGTACATCAAAATCCACTGTGTGCGTTTTGCAAATGACCCAAAATAACTGACTTCCTGTTGAGTAGAGGCCGTGACATGAAATGCGAAAGTTGTTCAGCTTAATGAGATCTAAACGTGTACTGGGTTTCATGTGCATATGTGCAAGTATGAGATATGCTGCAAAATCTCGTGTCGCTCAAGCACCCTAACGGCAGCAGATTCCAACCAAGTTTTCCCCTAAAAAGCCCTCGATGCTGGAAAAAAAAATCCTTAGAAGAACAAGAGGGCCTTTCACACACTATGACATCAGCACTATCAAACATCAGCACTTTCATAGCGATGTCAATGACATAATAGCCATGATGTCATCGTGCTGATGTCATAGTGCTTGGACCCTAAAAACCCTTGTTACAGTCACTCGGGCTGACACTGGAGACTTTGACTTGACCTGAGACTCATAAAACTGCACCATATTAACAATCACACGCAGGTTCTGTGATGCTAACCTTAAATATTTAAGACTGCTGTGGTGTAAACATGATAAGATCCTGAGAAGCCATTACGGATCTGGAATGGACCAACATCCTGAGCTTGTTACAGTACCGACCCGTCGTTTCAGTAGAGACCCAGCTCTGATATCAGTATTCTCAGAACACAGACGCTAAAAATAAAACTTCTGCTCCTGAAATAACCCGGTGCACCACCGGCGTAGTAGCAAAGGGTGTAATCCAGCACTCCGCCGCCGCTTCACTCTTTCATTCCCGGTACGACGTCGAGCCTAAACAACTCCTCCCGTGGCGCAGCTTTGATCCGGACATGTGTGCCGGGGATAATGCTACAGCTCGGGCCGAATTTGTTTGGACCTGGTGAGGGAGGCCTGTGATTTAAAGGGCGTGTGTCTGGGTAAGAGGTTTCATTTAGTCAGGGTGGGGGCACGCGCAGGGGACCCGCAGAGACCCGGGTGGTTATCATCTCTGTAATTACAGGAATGTCTTTAAAAAAGAGAGAGAGAGAGAGAGAGAGGAGGCTGATAAAGATAACTCTGTTAAAAACATAAATCTTGCCTGAACATAAAGTTCCTCAAAATACAGCTGTTCTGCAGACTGGAGAACGGCAAAAAAAAAAAGTTTGTTTCTTCATTTTGTAAACTGTAAAAAATATGATCTTCCATCCAAGATTTCCTGACTTATTATTATCATTAACAGTTTCCTACATTACCCACAATGCTGCTGGACAAGCCAGCAATCTCTACAGGAGCGGTACACCTTTATTCAGAGCAACGTACATTTTATCTCATTATACATCTGAGCAGTCGAGGGTTAAGGGCCTCGCTCAAGGGTCCAACAGTGGCAACTGGGGCGGCTCCGACTACTTTATGGCTGTTTTCACATTAGGGACCTGGAATCGTTTCTGAGAACATTTCACCCTCAAGTCTGGTTCATTCTGATCAGTGAGAACACAGTCATTCCGCGCTTGAGTCTGAAATGACTTCAGCTCAGGCGGTTCACTGCTAACGCGAGCTACAAAGCTAACTAGCTTCTTACACAAGGCTGAATCCCAAATCCCTCTCTAACCCCTGATCAAGCGCACTACTTAGTGTGTGGGACAAGGGACTGTACACCCTACATAGCGCACTAGCTTTCCATTTAATTTGGGATTCAACCACAGAACCAGAAAGTTAATGGAGCTGATCTTCTAAAGTGGAATAAGTGGAAATATAAAGTAAATCTGCTAAGATTTTCAAGACTGTCCACCACCTCCATGGCTTCTTCTCCTCACCTTTTTAGCTACACAGTACCGGTACAAATTTAAAACTACCTTCAACCCTGTTAATGACACAAACTGTCAGTCACCAGCTCCATCAGTCGCAGTTTGTTAGTTCTACCGGGCCCAGAAGGATATGTGTTGGAGGAGCAATAACTGGTTTAATAAAGGAAGAAATCATAATCTGTTGATAACAAACGGTAAATAACAAATTTAGGATGCTGCAACGATAAACAGCAGCATTTAACCCTCAGCATTTTGTTTTTCTTCCACAGTCAAGGTCATGAGACGTGGAGTGTCAAAAACACAAAAGAGAGAAGAATACTCACGAAGAACAGGAAATTAAAGAGAGACAGGAAGTACTTTGTAGCCGTGATGCAACCTTTGCCCATTTTGCTGACTCTGAAAAAGAAAAAAAGAACATTTCAGGACATTATATATTCCAAACATTAGCAATTATTATAACATAATGGAAAGATTTTAGTACGAGATGTTGTGAATCAGAATCATACAGTTCAATGCTTATGAAGTCTGTAAAACAAACACGAGTTCAATCAACGCTTGAGGATTTTCTCCTGGTGTTTGTAGCGACGCTGCTTCTCCAGCTCGCGCTCTGAAGCCTGTACGCCGCGCGACGCGACACACTTCCTGACCTCGCAGCAAAACTGAAAGTAACGAGACGTAACAAGGACGAAGACGCTACACTGCGAGACAAAAGTTCAGCGTCCTCGCAGTGTGTCTGAGATAAGAGTGGTCTGATGTCATCGGTTACATCACCGGGCGACAGGAGACGCTCGTGTCGGTCGTGAAGACGCTCGTCAGACGCAAACAAAAGGGAGCGTTCACACGCTGATCACACTCAACACCTGGAACCTTATCAGTGCGAGTTTTTATCATTTGTCTAATGTTTACGTGGGAGTTTACCGGGATGCACGAGTTCACGCAGGTCACAGTAAACAAACTCCTCATACAAAGTGGAATTTTGCTTTCATTCGTGTCCTATTTTTAAGCTTTTTAAAGTTAAAAAATCGAGCCATCTCAACAGAAAAAAACAACATCAAACAAACAACAACAACAAAACCTCTTACACAAAAATTCTAGTGCATGTGAAAGTAGGGCTCTGTGATGTACTGATATACTTCAACATCGTCATTCAGCGTAGATAATAAAACCTCATTCTAGATATTGAGAATCTATCCACCTATATATTTATCTATTTATTTATTTATATTTATCACATCATTGTTTAACAAACGTCTTATAGCATAATTTCTCAAAAACGTCCATCTACCATTTATAAAATTAATTTCTCTTTTTAATGTTACTTTTTTGTAAAAAATAAATAAATAAATAAATAAATAAATAAATAACTTCTGTTAATATACTTAAATTTCACCATTGCTGTATAGACGTTTTACACCCTATGTCACAACATCTGTCCGCCATGGCCCCGCCCACATCTGGATGTGGGAATAAGTGCCAAAACCCACATTCACACCCAGTCACAGAAGCACTTTCAGTAAGAACACACATCTGATAACGTTATGTCGTCTTAAACAACACGCCGTCTCTGCACTAATCACTTCTAAGTCGTTCTGAAGCGTTCGTGTCTTTGTGTTAATGGCTAACGCTTAGCTACAAAGCTAACTAGCGCTTAACACAAAACTGAATCCCAAATCCCTCTCTAACCCCTGATCAAGGGCACTACTTGGTATGTGGAACAAGGGATTGTACACCATACATAGTGCACTAGCTTTCTATTTAACGCTACTTAACATTCGACCCCAGAACAGTTAGTTAACTATTGATTAGAAATCTTGGTTTCAGTGAATGTTACCTGCACATCATTTTATGAAGAGTGACTTTTGCGGACCGTATTCCAGAGCATAGTCTCATTTGCAACACAAGCACTGCATGAGCTAATGCTAATGCTAGTAATCACACATTTGTAGGTAAGTACGTTTTGATAAATCAAACTTCTGCAAATTTATCCTTATTATCTTCTTCAGCCATTTCCACACACTTATTTCACTTTTGAATAAGTTCTGAAGTCCGCCACAACATACTACATATGACACGTACAATAATCAACAGAAGAGAAGCTAGCAGTGGCTAGGTTACTCTTTTATCTGCTTATCAAAGCATCAGGTAATGTTTCTGTAAATTTTTGCCCATCTAATGGATTTATCTACGAAAATTCACAGCAGCTTTATGTCTGTTAACGGTCCTTCTTCTGTCTCCTGATAGCAAATTTTTTTTGCTAAATTATATATATCCTTATACACGTTATGTATCACAGAAACGCCTCTGAAAATCATGATGATAATTTTGTTGCATGGTTTTGCAAGCTTCATCGAAAACCAAATCACAGAAAAGACGATCACTGTTAATAATATGCATTAATAATTAATAATCATTACAAGCCAGTCTTAACCAGATTGACTTCAAAGGCGTGTGTGCAGAATCTGTACTTTAAGACTGAATAGACTTGAAACCGGTTTGTAGACATGTTATAAAAGGAGCGCAGGTGGCTAATCGGTGACTAAAGGGAGGATGAAATAGCACAAAGCGTACAGTTAACAAACTCTATTGTAGAGAAATGCTATGCTATGCTAAAAGAGTGCTATTCAGGAGAGGAAGGAAAACACATGGGATCAGGCAGCGTCACTGAAACTGAAGTCCATGCCCACCACGTTGGTGCCACTGATTGGTGGCTAGTGGAGATGTGTGAGCGAATAAATGAAGTCTAAGAGTGGTTTAGTTTATCTGTGGATGTAAAGTCTGATAATGTGAAAGTTTATTAATATCGATTGTAAATCAAGAAGCCTGTAAATCGTTAAATATTCCTAGTAGAGATGAGGAACATATCGCGATTCTTTTGGGCGGTAATTCATGTATCGCCACACTGACTACAAAATCAAGTTTTAAAATTATTTTTTTATTTGTATATTTTTGCATTTAAGGTGATAATATGATGCAGTTCCTCTATAATCCTACAGGTGGTGCGCTCTAAACTATTCACCCACGGACAGGCAGCATAGCATCCCGTGTGTCAGGAGCGAATTTTACTAAATTTGTCTAACAAAATCTGACAAAATAACAACCATATTTAATCGGGATATAAATCAAATCGTGATACTTAAAGAATCGCAATACAAATCGAATCTGCACCGAGATATTGCGATAATATCGTATTGAGTGACTCCAGGTGATTCCCGTCCCTAATTCATTTATTCAAATAGTTTAATACGAAGGTCGGTGAGAATGTTGTTATTATGTCTTATTTTTTTTACAAAATCAGGACGTTGATATTTTGAAATTAATTCAATTTAAAACTTATAATACTAGATACAATGTCGTAAACAAAACCCAACAACAATGTAGCTAAAAAAAAAATCTGCAACAAAGACAACTTCAACAAAGACACTTCAGCCCTTCCTGTTGGCCCCGCCTCCACATTCGATGGACAGCTAAAATCTTTGTTTTGTTCTATAAAAAAAATAAAAAAAATTCTGACAAACGATCAGGGATTGTTTGTGGACATTTCGTGTAAGCACTTCTGATTAAAAAACATAAATTTTGGATTTGTGGTATTTAGATCATCTCACTTTGAAGTTCTTCAAAGCTCAAACTATTTCAAAAAAAGTTCTGATGTTCTGACTTCGCAGGAAGTGTCAGAAACGTCAAGTTAACAAACTCCGCTCTGCCTCCCTTCACCCCGACCTTATAAAAACCTCCTCGACTCGTTTCCTCGGCTGTCAGAATTTTCAAAGCGCTGCTATTTATATCCATGGGCTGAGCGAGGGAAGAGCGGAGGTCTGACGGAGAACCACGTTACTGTCTTTCACTTATCATGGACACTCCTGCAGAAGAGAAAAAGTAAAAGGACAAAGTAGGACACTTTCCGTACTCCTTATTGTACTTTCCTGTACCAGTTGCAACACGAAATAAAACGACACTAAGGAAAAAAACGTTAGTGTAATCTTTTACTAAAGCCTTGAACATGTCAGAGCTGAGATGATGAAAGTAATACAAGAACAGCATTTATTCTTCCGTAAGCGGTTAAACCAGACGTGACATGAAACTGGGACTGCAAAATAAATCCAATTTAAAAAATGTATTAATAATCAGGTAAATAAACAAGAGATATAGCTGATATAAGTGTGAATTATGAGGTAATGAAGTGATTTGAAACAAGTGTGATATGCTTCAGGTGTGCATGTCAGAACATCTGGACTTTTTTAAAACATCTGGAAAGAGTGTTAGAAGTTCCCTATGGAGGCGGGGGGGCAGACGAGCTGAAGTTCATCAGCATGCGACGCACACCGAGGTGCTAGTTAACACCCCAAGGCCTTTCCTCTTTCCAACCCCCCTCCACACGCGCACACACACACACACACACACACACACACACACACACACACCCTGCTGAGAGACAGGGCCAGCTTTGATTTCCCACAACAACAAAGGCAGCTTTTCAGTGACGCTTTTCACAGCTTACAAAAGCAGAAACTCTACACACACTAAAGACGTACACTGGCTTAAACGGTCCACGCCACACAATGAGTTCTGCAGGGTTTTTTTTTTTTTTTTTAACGAGCAGCGCAAAATTGTTCATAGATCCCGAAAAACAAGCTTCTCCATCCAGACAGCTTTATATCCGCCGCTGACACAAACTTGACAGCACCGCACCGTCGCAGATGGCCCGACCCAAATCACGCTGGCCTTTAAATAAAGCCCCGTCCGCTCTTTCTCTCCGTCTCCAGACGACTTAATTCAGTCTCGTGAATGCCGGATGGTTTCCCTTGGCAACCATAGAAACGGGAGGGTAAAGAACAAGTGGATCCTCTTGAGAAAGCAAACACTCTCACGCTCCGTGGCATGTAAACAGGGAAAAATAGTAATAATAATAATGAGGCCAGAGCTGGTCTACGTTCATTCCAGCACCTGAAGACCATGACTCTGGTTAAGTGGGGTCCTCAAACCGGTCCTCAAAAAGACCAAGAGGAAAAGTTTAATCCCCATGTCTGTTCACACTAGCAACCGACAAGCCACATGTGTATGTACTGTATATGTGTGTGTGTGTGTGTGAGTGTGTGTATGTTTGGGTGTGTTTAGGTGTGTGTACACTTCCTGCGGTTACCATTACAAAATGAAATAAATGAATGCTTGCAAAGCACTTGTGATTTAAATCTTTATTAGGGTTCAAAACAACCTCCGCAACTACTTCCTTCCATTCGGGACATTTCATGTGACACACATTTAACGAGAGGTTGTACACGGCAAGATGTGATAAAGTGTCTGGATTTGCCACTTCTTTACTAACTAGCTAAACAGCAATTAAATTAATTAACACACTTGATATTTAGTAGGAACTATATAGTCAGGGAAAAAACATGGCACAAGAGCAGAACTGAACATCACACCATGTTATACATAAGATCGGTCGAAGGAATCAATTGAGCCAATCGTTTGGATTGGCTGCTTCAGGGCATCATAACTTATTTGCTTGCAGCTGAAAAAACTTATTTGCTTGCAGTTGAACCTGTCACATTGTTGTTTGCGAAAATGAACATTGGATAAAGTTGCTTGTAGTCAATCTAGTCAGGTATTTATAACCATGCCATGTAAACCATTAAACAGCATTTAGTTCCAACTGAGCAATGTGATTGGACAAGAGACTTTCAAGGAGTGGTGAAAATAGATAGTAACAGCACTGGGACCTTTAACAATATGTATCAATCTGCATCACGTTAGTGTAATTAACAGTGTTTCTGCGTGGGTGAGAGTAGGTCTGTACGGTCCGCAGTACTGAGGAGAGAGCAGCTGCCTGACAAAAACCACATTCACAACCAGTCACAGAAGCACTTTCAGTAAGAACACACATCTGATAACGTTATGTCGTCTTAAAGAACACGCTGTTTACTCAGTCAATGTTTCTAAGACGTTCTGAATTATCTCTGTGTTCTTTTATTTATGTGTAAACCGCGCTAAAAAAGCTAACTTGTTTCTACCACAAGGCTGACTCCTCACTTCTACGACCTCTGATAACTGGCACAACTGCACAACCTTGAGTGTAATATTACTTAATTATTGTAAAACAATGAAATATTTGCTAAATAATAATAAAGTGCATCATCTTTTAATGTCACAGTCTGCGTATATACATGAATATGCAAATTATGTCACTATAAGTTCACTACTCCTACCTAGCACCCTAGCATACCTAGCTACATGTTGCTAGCTTACATCAGTTATAGGTAAGATTACAGTATTTACATCATAATAGACAATGTAACAAGATTGTGTAAGAAAGCTAACAAGCTTAGCATGCAGGTTCTTTAAAATGCAACGTTGTTATGCCTTAATCTTGAACCTTATTGGTCTGAAGCTATGATGCTTGTTAGTGACATCATCGATGAGGTTTTACAGTAAATACCGTAAGTGAGTAACCCCTAAAACATCAACAATAATAAAAGCAAGTTATTAAGTTCCGGATGGAAACATCTTAGTAAAGACTGCTGCAGTTACACTATATAAAAGAGGCACACACACTACACTTCCTGTTAGAATAAAGAAAAATATGGAATGCGGTCGAACGGGACTTCTAGCTTTTGAAAGCATGTTGATAGCCGTGTCAACTTCTACTGAAAGATGACAAGACGCGTTTAAAGCGTACACCATTTTAGGGAACATTTACTGAAACATACACAGTTTACATCATGCAGAGCGAGAACAGCAGACTGTGTTCAATAGTGAAACATGTGTTTCACATTAGAACTTCACAGCAAAACCAGCGCCAGATTCCGCTGGAAAGTCGGAGATGACCTACATTCAGAAAAGCATTCGCTCCACCACCACCACCTCATAAGGAGGGCATTAACCCCCAGTGACAGATGTCCCATTAATTCACTGAGAAAGAAGAAGAAGAAGAAGCTGACACACAGAGCTGGTATTTAGCTGTGTTGTTGATCAAATCAAAAGCTTGACCAGTTCACAAATAGCAAACAGAGCTAATTTTGTAGTTCAGTAACTAGCACAATTTATATTTACGACCCCCTACGGACCACAAATAAACCTTAACAAGGAGTCCAGACAACAAGGCACAATGGCGGGACAGAAAGAAACTCAACTTCTTCCAAAAAAAGAAACATATACACTACCGTTCAAAAGTTTTAGAACACTTTCTAACTCCATGATGGTTCCTGATTTTTATTTCTTTCTACA
>JAQMYL010000007.1:26428437-26447816 GCA_030014365.1 Clarias pachynema | reverse complement strand
AAGTTGATAAAATGATCTGCGGTAGCGGAAAAGTCCGCCTAAAAAGGGACACTACACAATACGGTACGGCACGCACGTAACGGTGGATAACTGACAGATGAAAATTATATCAGATAACAACTTTGGGAACTTTAAACCAAAAATAAACCAACATTATATACAAGCATATATACTTACGCGACTTCACATGTACACGTTTGTGAGAGACGTTGAGCTTTACACGTTTTAATTTTTTACCTCAGAAGATAACTATGGGGGGCTCGCGCGCTGCTCGCGCCACATTAGCGTCTCTCTCTCTCTCTCGCGCGCGCGCTCGCTCGCTCCCCCCCGCCCCCACCCCCCCCGCATGATCAGAACGAGCGCAAGCCCCCCTCCTCTCCCCCGTCGCATGATCAGGACGCGCGCACACACCCCCAGTAGCATGACATGGCGAAAAAACAATGCTAGAACATGAAGCCCCCTTCAAATTTCTGACTGCCCCCCATATGGTCTGGTCTAGAACAGGCCCTGTTGCCCATACTTTTAATGAGGAAAACCATTCTTGTTTTTCTTCTTTTCCTTTATTACCTTGATTTTAGTAATCAATGTTGAAAAACATAGCTACATAGTAGTTTTGAATACAGGAGATATCATATTAGGAAAAGCAAATATCGTGAATTATCCGAGCATTATGTATCGCCAGAGACTACAAGTATTGTGATATGATTTTCTTTTCGTGATATTGATTAGATCAGGACAAAATGTCACTTAAATCTTGTTATTTTTTTTATTTAGGCTGATGAGTTTTAACGGTGGATAACTGACAGATGAAAATTATATCAGATAACAACTTTGGGAACTTTAAACCAAAAATAAACCAAAATTATATACAAGCATATATATTTTTTAAAAATCGTCTGAACTTACGCGACTTCAAATGTACACGTTTGTGAGAAGACGTCGAGCTTTACACGTTTTAATTTTTACCTCAGAAGATAACTACGGGGGGCTCGCGCGCTGCTCGCGCCACATCAGCGTCTCTCTCGCGCGCGCGCTCGCTCGCTCGCTCTCTCTCTCTCTCTCTCAAAGCAACAACCAAAAAAATGAAAAATAACGCGCGTAAAACAGCGCACATCAAAGCAGCACAACAAAAAAAACAAAACTTTCCAGAAGTGCAAAACAATCCTCTATTTAGTGCATGTCGTTTGCGATACTCACGGTTTATTATTTTGTTCTTTTCTTCTGGATAGAGTCCTACAGCTGTCAGTCGCGCGCTGCTGCGTTGTTGAGTGACTCCTGAACACTCACACACACTAACACACTCTCACACACACATGCACAATGTGGCGGAGTGCTGAACTCACTCCCACGACCGAAGCGCTCGCGCTCTCCACCATGCGGCAGAGCACCGTCACCACGGAAACACACACACACACACACACACACACACACAGGGGCTGATCCATGCATGCACGCCTGCCCACGCTTTGACCGTGACAAGACACTGTACATGACGTATAGCATGTTATATAACTTGCCTACACACTGCTCATACAAGTCCAATCCCAAGTACATGCATCATCGTTAAAAAAAAAAGGGGGGGGGGGGGGGAATCCACCCTGAAACAAGTGCATTATTTTATCTTAATTAACTTCAGTATGTAGAAGGCTCTGGTTCGATTCCCACCCAATGCCACAAACCCCAGCCACTGGGCACAGTGCCGGTCCCAACCCCGGATAAGAGTGTAAGGGTAACATCAGGAAGGGCATCCGGCATAAAAAAATAAAAAAAAACCTGTGACAAAGTTTTGTGCGAATCTGATGGCGACCCCACTATAGAACCAGACAAAAGACTATCAACAGCTACATTTACAATGTCAAGGAGCCAGTGATACAGTTGCACCAAAACAAATGTTACCCAGAATGCAGTGCAGATGTACGAGTATCTGATCGACTTACGAAAAAGCGGGAGCGTTGTAGATTAGCGTGAAAGCTGAATCTTTGGAACCTGGCCTGATTAAGCAGAGTCTACAGATGATAAATCTCTCATATGTAATAGACAGAAACTTCGACTACATTATGACGTAATAGGACACACAGGAAGCCCCATCATAGGTGTATCACACGTACGCAGCTTCATTAGCAACTTTTATGTCATACTGTGAGCATGTCACGTTATCCTCACCGACTGTAACAGTAGGCAGCATCGTCTATGGCAAAAAAGGGTTTGTCAGGCCAAGTTCATGGCACTACGCAGGTGATCCATGCTGACCCCACCAGTGGTCAGAATCGTCTATGGCGAAAATGGGTACGTCAGTCTCTCCCCAACCAACTCCACTCCGGATTTCACACACCTGTTGCGTTATGAGGTGTGTTTTGAAGGGAAGGCAAGTCACACAATTACACATAATAATTCCTGCTTCAAAATGCTACACACATCTGTGGTTAGGTAACGCAACGCCATGCAGAACTGTAGTGAAGTAAGAGTACAGATATTTGCTCTTACTTCATTTGTTTGAGCGGAGTAAAAAGTATCCTCTAATAAAACTACTTAAGTAAAGTACATAGACATGAAATATGTACAGTATTTAGGTATTCAGTTACCTCCCACTTCTGGTATATGGAAGTTGAAAGTTAGCGCTAGCTGCTACTCTCTCACACCAAATTTAACATTAAATGTTGAAGTGAATGTATTCCAGTGTAGCTACATCATTTATATTTTGCACTAAACTGTATATCTACCGTGTTTTTAATGATTCCTAACTTTTACCATTACTTTAACTAGTGTGTGTCAGCATATAGTGTTCAAGTTTATGTCAACTAGCCAGCTACATGAGAGGCGGCAAAACATCCTGCTTAAATGAACAAAGTTTTATTTTTTTCATTTAACGATATTATGACTTACCTAATCGACTGTAGGTTTTGATTTTGCACCACTGTGGCCTCACACCTCCAGGGTCGAGGGTTTGATTCCTGCCTCGGTGTGTGTGTGTGTGTGTGTGTGTGTGGAGTTTGCATGTCCTTCCCGTGCTTGGTGGGTTTCCTCCCACCGTCCATAGACATGCAGATTAGGCTGATTGGTGTTTCCATAGCGCGTCAAAGTGTAAAAAAGTATGAATGAATGAAGATTAGATTGATTGAAACAATGGAGGACACTGTGACATATTGAATTGAGGAAAATGACCTGAGGTTTGGACAACAGTGATACCAAGGGGGTGATACATTACTACAGAATAAGAGTTTAGAGCTGGGCAGCCAAATGGCATTATGATTGATGTAGGAAACTGCTAACTAGTGTGAAAGATTAAAACAAACAAAAAAAAATATGTTCCTGAGGGGTGCAAACCAAAATTATTTGTCCCATGGTGCTGAGATCACAAGGAGTTCCAAGAGAGCTAAACTGGCATAAACGGGAAAATCACAATCTCTCTCTCCTATCAGTCGCTAACCAAATGTGGATGTCAG
The DNA here is from genome assembly GCA_030014365.1 of Clarias pachynema. Classification (NCBI taxonomy): domain Eukaryota; kingdom Metazoa; phylum Chordata; class Actinopteri; order Siluriformes; family Clariidae; genus Clarias; species Clarias pachynema. The sequence continues at coordinate 26,444,373 of JAQMYL010000007.1, read as the reverse complement.
CTGATGTCCATAGAGAAGAGTGTGGATAGGAGTTTCATCCTTTCATAGGCTTCACGTGACCCGCAGGACGTACTGAACAGCCTCTCTCACTCCTGGATCTGTAACTGTCGAATGAAACGGCGGACCTAGCCGTCTGTTTAGAACTACTTAATTGGGGAGCAAATCTGGGAAATTAAAGATGCCAATTCATTCGTTTCCACAAGAAGATTCCAGGAAGTAACAGTGTTACAGTTGCAGTGAATTATCGTAAGTTCAGTAAAGATGAAAACAGCAGTGTGAGCAAAGTTCTTCTCAGGTTATAGGAGGTGATTGATGATTCGCTGTGTCATTAAAATGAAAAACATAAGATTCATTTTATATGTGATTTATATAACTCTATTTCACAAACAGCAGTGGGCGTTAAACATTCAATATGGCACCACAAAAATGGTAATAAAAACATGACATATAGTTTGTTGCGAGCTATACTAGTGGACTACAAAACATCCAAATAGCTATTTTTTTAAACAAATGACAACAGTACAGTACAAATAAATAAAAAATGTTGAAAGTAAGTTTTAAGATTAGAAATAGGACGATGTCAAGTCTCATGACTTGGTTCGTTAAATAATCTGTGAAGGTTTTGAAATTATTTTCTTAGGTGGTTTTAATATTTGTTTGAATCTACTAGGACTTCATTTCTACAAAAAAAGAGGGAAACATTCAACCTTCGTTTTTTTAAAATGCTTAGATATGTAAAAACTGGTTCTTTAACTTATGGAAAATGAAGTATAGCTGAATTCCTTTCCTTGTAGGAGATGAAATAGATGCTTGTTGCTGAAGGAATCTTCAGTGCTGGATATCATAATATTGATATTGTTAAGTAATTTATTAGCATCTTATCTAGGCTGACTCAACACGGGAGGGGTTTTGTTAACATTTTGTACACTTTTCAGAGCTAAATATTGTGCTATTTATAATTAAATGGATATCCTGAGCAATATCATGACACATAAGCGAAAAAGAAAAGCTTCCGAGCAGCATGATGTTTGAGAACAGGATGAGGAAAAACCCCGTCAAGGTCATCATGCTGAGTTCATCCTGACATCGCCGTTATCAGGAATGAGGAGGAGCTCTGTAACGATAGCTTGTAAATTCTCATGAGACAGTAACAGCCGGTGCCTCCTGGTAGGATCTGGGAAAAGAACACATCAATCCCAGTGGCTCTGTGTTTCCTCTGTGTCTATTAATACGGCGAGTGCTTTCAGGGAAACGTTTCCATTTCCTGTAAACACACTAAGCACATTGAACAGACCCCAAAAAACTAAAACCCAAACTTGAAACTGGAGGCATTTGCAAAACTGTATCTTTATTTCAGAAGCATTTCACATTCCTGCTACAAAAGTATATACAGAACTCTACGTAGGCTTATATGTACATGAGTTTTTTTCCAAAACAAAACACAATCAGGAGTAAAGAGGCAGAGTAATGGCCGTGTCGTATTTGTGAAAGCACACTGTGCTCATGGCGAAAAAAAAAGTCACCGTGCGAAGCAACCGTACAACACGAATTCAACACACATTAACCCCCCAAGTTGTGTGAAGTCACGGTCAGATTTTTGGTTTCTATACAAATCAAACATTTTTTTTTTTCGGCAGCCATAAACAAATCATTAAAAAAAAAATCCCTTTATGATGACTGGACAAGTTTCATGTTATAGTACAATAATGTAAATATGTACCATCATGCTGATTTATTTGAGCTTTTCATTCAAACACAGATGTAGATATGAAACATATTCAAACACGTCCTGGTTATTATTTAGTACTTTGTTTAAAGTTAACGTTTTTCATAGTATTGTACTTGGTTGTACTTATTGAGATGTAACCCGTCTTGTGACTAAATAAAAACCATGCAATTTTGGAAACAACAACAACAACAACAACAACAAACAAATAAGCAGAAGTTCATTCATTGCGCATGACTTGAAAATAAAAAGAAAAGAAAGACAGGTTAAATAGAAATGAATTGACAAAAAATGCTGAACCAGAAGAAAACAACTGCAGCTTTTTATTCCTAAACTCCTGTTATTCATTTAATAACCTTTTAATCTGGCCTGATGAAATGGATATCGATTTACACAGACCTAAAACAAGAGCAAAACGTTTAATCACTCATCTACGTCAACTAGAACGCTTTATATAATTATAGTATATTTGAATCATAAACTGCCTATTTGTCCAAGAGCAGCAGGTTATCGTAGAAATGATGTAAACACTGACGTTGACAAAGTGTTAAAGGCTTGAATTAGATACGGCATACAGCACGAACGTTAAAAACCTTTTCCTTCCCGTTATTCGTCGTATTTATAGATTTCATTAATGCTACATTTGTACTGCTACACTACAACTACGCAGCACAATCTCCAAGCGCAAAATAAATAAAATAAATGTGTTAAATGTGTTTTACATCACCTCACAAATCAAAGCTCTATCCTCATCCGTGCTCTACGCTCATCATGAACATCCTTACTAACGAATACAGATGATACTAACTTACACACTGTTCTCGTTCATAACACTCTCAGACTAATGCAGTTTATGCTCGAAACGCTCCGTTCACTAATGATACAAGACCTGCGTCCGGTGTACGGAAACTGAGCTTATTTTAACAAACTGTGCTTTAAAACTAGATCTAGATGCATCAGTGTTCATTTCTGATTGTTTAAAGACCAGATCAACAATTGACATTTTCATGTTTTGACATTAAAGCTACCACAATCGTCATTAATTCGGTTGTAATATATAGATATATTCCAAATGTAAATGACAGTTTAAGATATCAGACCTCTCACTCACTCATCTTCTATACCGCTTTATCCTGTATTCAGGGTCACGGGTACCTGGAGTCTATCCCAGGAGACTTAGGGCACGAGGCAGGGTACACCCTGGACAAGGTGCCAATCCAGCGCAGTATATCAGACCTGCCAACCTTAAAGAAGAATAATGTGTAATCGAGTAAATCACATTTCCAATGTAGAAACTATTCTAGGAAAAAAATGTAACATGGCGCAATTTATAACTAAGCGTGTATGTAAAATGTTGAGGGTTTATATTTGAACTGAAAACAGACCAATAGCTAGCTTTTTCCCTTTAATTCACCCGAATGAAAATATTTAATGCCATTCCTAATACTACTACTACAAGGGGTGTTCAAGTCAAACCGGGACTTTTGATTGTACAGAATAACAGATTACAGTTCTGAGAGTAAACACTCCCTTTATTTCTCTATATAATCCCCTGATACACTAATGCACTTAACCCAGTGTTTCACTCGTGCTTGGACACCATCAAGGTAGAAAATTCTCTCAGTACGCCGGAGCCGTGATCGGACTGCCTGTCTGTTTCACGTCTGGAACCCTGGCCTTCGCGGAACTCCTTTAATGTGAAAATGTCTTGGAGCAAGGTGACTTGAACACCCCTCATGGGAACTAATAACTGATACACAACTATTAGATTTGAGTTCACATTAACGAACTTAAATAATCTTTATGTTCCATCATGGAATGTAAGCTAGCCATTGGAGAAGGGGGCGGAGCTTCCAGAGGTACAGGTAATATCAGAGAGTTTCAAAACACCTATGCAGGTGTCAGTCATTACAGACTTGTTTACTGATTGGCTCATCTTTTTTATTTATTGAGCAGATTGACTGCAAATGACTCTTAATTCCCGTATTAGATGTTAAGTGCGATAACAATTTCACTTCCCATCAATGGCCAGGCGTCCAAGAAGGGAATCCGAAGTGCTCAACATAGGCGGAGCTTACTATTTCTGTCCTGTCTATCAGGGCGACGCTACGCAATACTGTAAGCTCTTGCATGCGGAAGAGGCCGGATAGCGCTTTAATGGTGATGTAACAGTTGGCAGGTCTGAAGTCCACACACTGGATAATTGTACACCATTCGTTAATCTGCTATACACACACACACACATTTGAATCTCTAACAACGGATTCTTTTTTTAACTCAGTGCACAAATGAGATCATGTTGAGGAAAAACATCTGAAGAAGCCCTAACCAGAAACTCCCCTGCATTCCCAAACTCATCACTCTGCATCTGTACGCCATCACATGATGAAACTGAAAGTGTCCATACAGACAAAGTGCTACACAACTCACACTGCGTTTGGTCCTGATAGAAGAGCTACGGTAAACCATGAATGTTGTGCGAGTCAGAAAGCACGCACACACACACACACACACACACACACACACACACACACACACACACACACACACACACAGGTTGTTTTCACACTTGGCCTCAGCTCGCTCTGTAATCAGATGCAATAAGGACGATGGGCAGGTTTGTTTGTCTTCGCTGTACCACCAGCATGTTGCTTCTTGCCCCGCAACTTGTGATCAGATTGGTCAGGAAGTAAAAACACCCACGCGCACATAATTTTTTTTTTTTTACTTGTGGAAGCTCAAATGTGACCGAAATAAACAAAAAACATCATCATCAGCGCCTTTTAAAATCAGCTGATTCCTGCGGGATAACATGACAAGCGCGCGCTGGGGGTAAAAATAAATACGCCAAGTGTAAAAACAGCCGTAATAAACTGAGCACACAGTACAGGATTACACAATGTATTTAAAATTAGTACTTAAAAAAGGAAGTGATAAAGAAACATCTGTCTGAAAATGGACGGTGCGGAATAAAGACAGGTTTTTTAGTTTTTTAGTCTCGTAAAGCGCCGCAGAGGGGGAAAAAAGTCTCATTTAATACTTGCTTTCGGCTCTTTTAATTTTGTAAAGTCAGAAAGCTAGGAATGTTTTGTGTTCCAATAAGTTTTGGCACCCATTTTTACTGGATGGGTGCAAAAAGTTGTGTGAAAAAAAAATGGAGGCGTTACTGATTTAACAGAACCGTCAAAGTGGTTCAATGAACAGATCGTCAGTTTGGAACGCAGGAGCGTCAGTACTGAGTGTCACTCAAAGCTAAAGCATGAAATCTCAACATCGCGAAATAAAGCACTGTTGTTTTTGGATGCTAATTTTTTTGGTCCAAAGAGTTTGTAATATGTGTGTGTGTGTATTTTTCTGGAGGCCGTGTCTTCTTATTGCATCTACGTGAATCGGTCCTGAATAATTCTGTTCAAATTAAACTTTGCACAAATATGAAAAATGTTTAAGGGGGGAGAAAAAAAAAAAAAAAAAAAAAAAAAGTAAAATATGTCGTAATTTAGCGATGCACCCTTGCGTGTGAAATAACATCTTATTAGTCGAGTTTGTGCGTCTGTGTGTTACCGAGTACAGAAATACGCAGCTGGATGAAGTAGAATTAGGACAAAAAGTCTAGTGTTTAAGAGCTAATGCTAAAAACAGATCTCGCTTGGAGCAGAGGGAGAGATCCCGAGAGGAGAAAAAAAAGAAAGGTTGTAAGAAGAAAGCTTATCTAGAAGTATTTTTTATTTAAGTTAATACTGTTAATAAAAAACTGTTACAAAGTAACAGTTCAGAAAGACACAACGTTATCGCAACATTGTATATAACCAAATAAACAAATACGGCTTTTTGGTAATCTTTATTAGATGTTTATGCTTTTTATAAAAAAAAATTCCTCTTATTCGTCCAAACAACTGGTTCAACTTTAAAAAGCTTTTTTCATCCAAAATTTAATTCCTGAATTGAATTTAATTCTTGAGCCTTTTCCTCGTAATATACCTTAAATATTTTCTAATCTTCACGTTAAAAACAAAAACAAATCTCATAATCAAGTCATAATCTCATTCTTTGGTAGTATTTTCCCAACAAAAGCAATTATTGAGAAATCCATAACTGATATACGAGGGTGAGTCAAAAATTATCCGCACTCTAGCTGTAGAATTTATTTTAATGAACTTTTAGAAAAGACAAATACATCATTTTTCACACTGGACAGACAAGTAGACTTTCAACATTCTTTCGTATTTCTAGAATAAAAATGTTTAACGCTGAGCTGCGAGCCACGAATGCACTGCTGTCTTCATTTCTTCATCAGAAGTGAATCTCCGTCCTCCTAGAGCCGCTTTCAGGGGACCAGGCGGGTGAAAGTCTGATAGCGTGAGATCAGGACTGTAGGGAGGACGCGTTAACACCTCAGAGTGTCGACAGTGTGGGCAGAAGTATACAGATGTGAACAGTCATGCGAGATCACAGTCATCCTCTGCTTTTAATACAATGTTCAGGCTTCAGCTCTCACTGTAACGAGCTCTGGTGATTGTTGAACCTTTTTCCTGATGATGTTCCAATAATTATGGCCCTTGAGAATCCCAGTAATCTGTAAGTGTTGATGGATTTTCCAGCTGATGGTTTTGACTTTTGATGTTTTCTCAGTCTGTGATTGAGGAAGTGTCCGTTCCAGACTCTGTGATGAATCTGTGTCTCGTCACCAGTAATGACTCTCTTTAAGAAACTTTCACCATCCTTAGAGTATCGCTCAAAAATTATGTTTGCAGATATCCAAACACTTCTGTTTATGATCTTCCGTGAGTCTTTTCGGCAGCAAAAAAAAAAAAAAAAACACGAATCCCTGCACGCTACTCTTCTTTTGTGCAAATCACAAGCAGGGCGTTCACTTTTGCTCACACCACAGTTACAAATGAACTGATGTAACACGTTCAAACATGTAATGCGTTCAGTCAGTGACTGGGCCTTGAACGGAAAGCGCTGATAAAACAGTGCGGCCGTCAAAAGCTTTAATATAGCCAGAGCGTGGATAATTTGTTTGACTCACCCTCATATACAGTATATATATATATATATATATATATATATATATATTCATGATAAAGTTCCACCATGTTGCTCAGTCTGAAAAAACTAAGGCCAAATTGTGTGGCGAGGTGTCGAGCGCGATCATCAGGAGGAAATGTGACGCTGAGTGCTGAGATGCTGAAAATCTTTCTAATGTTCCCGTAGATGCAATAAATATCAAGATTAATCGTGTAATAACAAAATAACCCAACACACACACACACACACACACATAATGCCTCCGCCTGCCCATGTGACCTGAGTCACTGATCTCGTAAACATGTCACGACAGACAAATCCTGTAATGTGCTCTCAGTATTATACTCTCATTATTCTCACGCACTTTCTCTCTCACACACACACGCACGCACACACACGTGATGCAGCTCAGATCTTCTTGGGCCGACGGCTGAGCTGACCGTAGTACGACAGGGTGATGAGGAGGAAGACGGCGTCGCTGAGGAGGAGGAGAGCGGCTCCGTTGGACAGCGCCCCCATCTCCAGGAGCGAGACGGACGTCACTGTGGAGACACCAACGCTTTAGAGACAATGTTCGGGAGAAGCCAAGTGAAAATGAAACACATTTGGCTGCCAGAAGGCAGAGTGCCAGAGTGGTGTGTGTGTGTGTGTGTGTGTGTGTGTGTGTGTGAGTGAATTTAGGTCATGACATCATTATGCCGCCCTCGTGTGATCCGAATGCGCAACTGGGATTAACACAGAGACCAGAAGATGGCGCCGTAATCCTGGATGTTTAGTGCAGAAGCCTTGCAAAACAATCTGCCATCGAGTCTAAACATGTCCTTCTCTGATCCAATCCAAACATGTTTTAAGATTTTCATATAGTTGATGGATATTTGTTCAGATCGCAAGATTATATACAGTACAGCCGAAGCCAAATGTTTTGAGAATGACACAAACAATAATTTTCACAACATTGAAGCACAACTGCTTCAGTGTTTTTAGATCTTTGTGTCAGATGTTCCTCTGGTACACTGAAGTATAATTACAAGCATTTCATAAGTGTCGAAGGCTTGTATTTACAATTACATTAAGTTTATGCAAAGAGTCAATATTTACAGTGTTGATCCTTCTGCAGTTCACCCTGACATGCTGTCAATCAACTCCTGGGCCTCATTCTGACTTGATGGCGCAGCCCATTCTTACATAATCAATGCTTGGAGTTTGTCAGAGTTTGTGTTGTTTTTGTTTGTCCACCCGCCTTTTGAGGACCCAGCACAAGATCTCAATGGGATTACGGTCTGGGGAGTTTCCTGGACATACTGTGGACCCAAAATTTTGATGTTTTGTTCCCCGAGACACTTTTCCTTATGACGAGGAGCTCCATCACGCTGGGAAAAGCATTGTTCATCACCAAACTGTTCTTGGATGGTTGGGAGAAGTTGCTCTCGTTTTGTACGGTTCTTTATTCATAGCGGTGTTCTTATTAAAAAAACAAAAACTGCCTCGGGATGGTCTCAGGATGCTTTACTGCTGGCATGACACAGGACTGATGTTAGCGCTCATCTGTTCTTCTCCAGATGCCCCAAACAGTTGGAAAGGGGATTCATCAGAGAAAATGACTTTTACCCCTTCGAGTCCTCTGCAGTCCAATCCCCTTACCTTTTGCAGAATATCAGTCTGTCCCTGATGTTTTTTTTCTGGAGATGTGGCTTTTTTGCTGCCCTTCTTGAAATGTATGAAGGTGAGCGCAACCATCAGTCCTGTGTCATGGCAACAGTGAAGGATCCTGAGAGCATTCATGTGTGGTGTTGCTTCTCAGCAAGTGGAGCTTATTTTTGCACAAGAACACAGCCATGACTAAAGAGTGGAACAAAAACATCAGTTTGGTGTCGAACAATCCCTTTTCCAGCACTTTTCCAATAAGGCAAAAATGATGACTAAGTGGCTTGAGGAACAAAACATGGAAATTGTGTGTCCATGTCCAGGAAACTCCCCAGACCGTAATCCCATTAAGATCTTGTGGTCGATCCTCAAAAGGACGGGTGGACAAACAAAAACCCAGAAATTCTGACAAACTTCAAGCACTGATCATGTAAGAATGGGCTGCGCCATCAAGTCAGGGTGTGGCCCAGGAGCTGATGGAGATCAACACTGTAAATATTGACTCTCTGCATCAACTTAATGTAACAGTCAATAAAACACTTTGGCTGATCATGTCCGAGGGAGGAAAACTATAACAGCCAACACGCCTACGCAGGACCTTCCAGGATCTTACCTAGGAACTGTACGCCCAAGTAGCACGCTTCGGTGAGCAGAGTCCACTGTATGATGACTTTCTCTGCCGTGTAGAGGCCGTTCCACAGAATTAACGAGATACCTGTTGGGGAAAGGTCAAACACATACGGCGAGGGTCAAACACTAATCTCTGATTACTACATCATCGAGTAGTACACACCAACGCACGCTGTGAAGTGTCCGTGTTAAGGCAGGCCAAACACACAGGCTTCAGGTTGAAAGCGCGAGTCTTCGATGCATGGGCTTTTTGATGATTTGGCTCAGAGGCTGGGGAACACGTAGAGAATCCCTCTGATCTCCTCCCTTAATGCCGGATATGGACACACAGGGACCAGCTGCTGCTTCTCTGCCCCCTACTGTAAACCATCTGGAACAAAGATTATCTCTGGTCTCTGCACATCTCACACGTGATCGTCAGTAGCTACACCTTGCTTCGGGCCAATTATGAAATAAAGATCAGCTGAGGATGGATGAGGAGTCACAGAGGCTCGCGGAGGGAGGGTTATGTAACACCAGCTAAAAACCCAAACGCTCACTCTGGATAAATCAACCTCTTCACCCATAATATATTTTTAAAAATATCTGTATTTTAAGCTACGTGTTTAATAATCATCAGAAGGTTAAAACGGGACTTTTGATCGTGCAGAATAACAGAACAAGGTTACGAGAGTAAAAACTCCCTTTATTTCTCTACATCATCCCCTGCTACACTAATGCACTTATCCCAGTGTTTCACTCGTGCTTGGACACCATCAAGGTAGAACGTTTTCTCAGTACGGAGCCGTGATCAGACGTCCTGCTTCACATCTAAAACCCTGGAACTGCTTCGAAACGTTTGCACCGTTAATTGTTCTACTGCTTCTAAGAGTCTCATCACAGATTGTGCGCCTCTAGCATTTTACATTGACTCTAGAAAAAGTATCTAGATATCATTCTTAAAGAAGTACAGTACAGAGGTACAGTACCTCGTCATGGCGAGCAAATCTGTGGAGAAAAATACAAATTAAGCGTCACATCCACACACACACACACACACACACACACACACACACACCACCGACTGCTTTAAAAAACTGAGTGTGTCTCCCTTTTCTTCTTGCTACCGTCCTTGATAACATTCTTGGGACCCCATGGTGCTACGTCTTCACTAAATCTTACAGAAAATAACTTTTTTTTTTTTTTTTTTAAAGTAAATTTACTTCACTTGGCTTTCCACTCACACAAACAAGAAAATTGGGAGGCAGGGCGTTCTTAGCTGAGGTACGGCTGTAGAGTAACATTCCTTACTTGTGCTTTAGGAGTAAAATAAAGATACACGAGAGACTTTAACGTCGGCAATCAGTTTAGAAAACATCTATCCTTCCATGTATGTAGTCATCCAACACAAAATGTTTGGAGGAAATGTATCCAACTTCAGATAAAATGAAATAAATAAATACATTTATTTTGTAAGTGTTTATGTCTCGTGGTGGCTCAGTGTGTTAAGGCTCTGAGTTACTGATCGGAAGGTTGGTGGTTCGAGCCCCAGCTCTGCCAGGTTGCCGCTGTTGGGCCCTTGAGTGAGGCCCTTAACCCTGTCTGCTCAAGGGGTGCCGTGTAAAGAACCTGCTGAACCTGCACTCTGACCCCGGCTTATTAACGACAAGCTGTGATATGTGAAGAGTAAAGAATTTCACTGTGCAGTAAACGTATGTGTGATGAATAAAGGCTGAACTGAACCGAACGCTTCGGGTTTCAGCCGACATTTGAGAACCTTCATTAAGAAAAACCTCATTTTTATTGATTTCTTTATTTGATTATAATTATTACTTTTCATATTTAAGTAATATTTTCCTAAGAACAGCTTGTGCACTATGCGTGAAAGGGTAAAATAAGTGAGTGTGTGCATGTAGACCTGCTGCGTGTCTGCACCACTCGGATGAAGAAAGCGCACAGAACCCCATTAGTGCTCGATTCTCCATGTGCACCCTGAGGAGCGCCGAAATCTAAACAGATGAGAGGAAAATGCACTGCGTCTCTCTCTCTCTCTCTCTCTCTCTCTGAAAAATAATAGACTTGTTTTTATAATCAGATCTCAAGTATTTCCCTCGCAGGAAATATTCACCCCCTTCCACCAAAACACTGTAATCTTGTGTTGCGTTACTGGACCTCCTGCGGGGGTTTGATTAGCGCTGCCTCCCGAAAATGACCCAGGACCGGCGGAGGAGTGTCTGTTCTTATTACTCGCGCTGCTGCAACCCTGCACTGCGTGAGAGCGAGCCGAGACTGCACCAGTCATCCATTTTTAAAAAGCTCAGGATTTCAAATATTTATACCGCTCACAATCCGGCATTGATTCAGCGGGACAAATAAAAAACAGGGCGTCTCTCGTGTGTGTTTATGTGTGTGTGTGTGTGCCTGAAAACATCCGGCGTGAATCCGTCGCTCAGCGTGGGGTAATGAGACGAGCCAGCGCGCCGCTGTCACTCACGTAAACACTGTGCGGAGACGCAGCTGTCACAGAGCAGGAGTGTGAAGAAGAAAAGAACAATACAGAGAGGACATTTCTGCAAATTTAAGCACAGGCAGAAAGACACGAAGAAGAAGAAGAAGAGGAATCTGACGGCCCTCGTGTAGCGTGTGGGAGCATAAACTGCTCATTTTACACCACTATGATAATGTTAGAACTGTTTATTAGCGAGGTTTAAAAAAAAACACAAAAAAAAACACGCAAAACCCCTAATAATTCATGCACAGCTTATTGCGCTCTGTAATATTTCTGATTAGTTTCTTTTACACATGAACAACTGCTGTGTTATTACGACTGCTTTTATTACTGTTGCTTTATTGTCCTCATTCTTTTTCTTAATCCATTCATTCATCCAGCCCTCTATCTATATATCCATGCCTCTCTTCATCTATTCTTCTGTTTATCCCTCTATCCATTCATCTATCCATCTAACCGTCTATTCATCCATCCCCAAAGGTGTATTCATCTATCGCTCTTCTATCCACTTATCTCTCTATTTATGTATCTATCCATCCATCCATCCCTCTATTTATCTATTCATCTACCTATCCCAAGATCCATCTATCAATTTATTAATTTACTTACTTACTTATCCATCTATCCTTCCCTCTATCCAGCCATCTATCTATCTGTCTATCCATCTAACCATCCATCTATTCATTTATTTATCCTTCCATCCCTCTATCTATCTATCTATGCTTCTCGATATCATCCTTCCATCTTTTCATCTGTCTATCCCTCCATCCATCCATCTACATATTCATTTATCTATCCATCCATCTATCTATCTGTTCATGTATTTATCCATTCATCCCTCCATCCATTTATTTATTTACCCATATTTCCATCTCTCTGTCCATCCACCTATTCATGTATCTATCTCTCTATCCTTCCATCATCCACCCATTTATACATCCATATATTTATTTATCCAACTATTCATCCGTTTCTCTGCTCATCTATCTATTTATTCACTCATCTGTTCATGTATTCATCCATCTACACCATCCATCCAGCTATTCATCTATCCATCTACCTTTACAGCTATAAATCCATTTATCCATCCATAAATCTATCCATCATAGAATCATTTATCTATCTATCCATCTAAGTATTCATCATCATCTGTCAATCATTCATCCGTCCATTCCTCTATCTATTTATTTACCCATCTATCTGGCTATCCTTATATTGAATGATTATTAACATTTCTTAAAATTACCATTACAAAGAACCATGATGTCCCAGTGGAGCATCTCTAGACTTATTATTATTATGATGATGATGATGATTATTATTATTATTAATGTACTTGTGACTCAGAAACCCTAAAATTCTCTATTTTTAAATATTCATTTGTTTTCAATGTTTCATGTCTAAGCTGCACCACGACCGTCCTGTCATCGAAACCACTGCAACGTCGTGATACCCAACTCCTCCCGCGTCTAATCCGGCTCAGACTCCTCACAGGCCAACACGAGTGGGACGTCAGTCTCGTCATTCTCTCAGTGATTTATTTAACATTAGACAAATCTGTCAAAATCTGAACCTGCGAGAACGACAATCTGTTCGGCACCAACATCAGCCAAGTCATCTCGACATCCTGGTATAATCAGATCCTTCAGGTTCAAATCAGTAGGAAAAACAACCTGTACGTACTCAGAAGAGCTCCTCCGTAGAGTCTGATGGAGATCCTGGTGGTGGCGAGCTCAAAGACGATCTCGTAGAGCTGACTGGGGAAAGCCAGGGCCTGAAACACACACACACACACACACACACACACACACAGATCAGTGACGACACTGCTAACGAGAGGAAAATGAGATCAGGTGTAAGATTCCTGTCTGCTGCTGATGGACGACAGTATGGCAGATAACCCTGATGGAATGGGGTTGGGGGCGTGGCCAGGCAGGGGTAGCCTGTACCGGAAGCTTTGAACTTGATTTCTGATCAGGAATGTTTTAACAACACACGACCTCTTGTGTGCTCCATGTCGAACAGCAGCGGAGATACTCGTTAAATTCTTGTATAACGAATTCGCCCTGATAAACAACGCTTTTGTTTAACGCTTCTTTAAACAAAGACGTTTAGTTTCCCTGCTGTGAAGTCGGGTTATTAAGGTTTGCACTGGACACAAAATCAGCTCATTAACAGACACAGGACAAGATATTTTGGTCGACCTTAAAGCGTCGAGTCCTGGCGCTGCCATAATCTGTGTACTGTGTGTGTGTGCGTGTGTGTGTGTGTGTGTGTGTGTGTGTGTGTGTGGATGCGGCGCTTAATTTGTATTTTTCTCCACAGATCTGTCCAAAGCAAAAACAAGAAAACTTTTGTCTATGTTTTTGTCCTCTACGTTTTCTGCTCACTTGTTTCCAAGCCAATGAATTCACACGTCCATAAAGATCACCCTGTGCTTCCTGGTGCCTCCTTCGGAACATTTCGGACCAGATCCAGAGCATGACCATCCTGACCAGGGTCTCAGGATCGAGTCCAATGTTTGATTTAGTGTGATTTAATTTAAGTCCAAAAAAACAGGAAAGTCAAGGGAGGACAAAAACAGGAGAGGTGAGAGACTCGTAGACGTGTATGTTCAGGACACTAGACATACAGCCGGGTCCAAACACTCGTTTCTTCAGTGAGAGCACGAACGATCAACACTGATTCTACAAACTCAATCACTGCCATAATGTTGCATTGCTTTTCCAGTTTTCATTATAGAAGTATAACGGTGCCAAAATTCCTACAATTTCAATTTAGTAAGGTCTAATATTTTTACATTATATTTTAAATGCTTGAACTACATATACTGTACAATTACGATAAATCAGTTCTGAAAATGTTAAACATTGTAAATTCTGTAAGGATTTCTTCGCCATTTAGATCAAACTGCAATGCAGAAAAATTCATTCATTTAAAAAAAAACATTTTAATTAAAATGTTTTTATTCAGTTTATGTAATTCAATGTGCTATTTTGCTTTGAGGAATTTTGGCACTGTTATACTTCCATATTAATGACAATGGGGACGGGGACGGGAATCACCACTAGTGATGGGAAGTTTGGATCATTTTAGTGACTCGGTTCTTTGATCATCTTTTGTTCATCAAAATCAACGAGTCACTTAGTTCATTTCGTTCGAAATAAAATAAAATGTTACATTTTCAATAAACAGACCCCCAACACGTCTAAATACACACATTTTGGCTATAGTTCCAGTAATGAAAATATTACAATGCAGCTAAGAACATATAATAAACAGAATGAGTGACTCACCTCTCATATCTTCTGGTACGAGTCGTTCGTTCTTTTGAATCTATTGCACTTCATAGCGTCTATGGGAGTCACGTGACAAAAGAACGAACGTTTCGGACTCGAAGACTCGAAGGTAACTACTCATTTCTGTTTCCTGTACATAACCTACGGAGGCTTTGTGATACTTTGCGCAATCGCGCCCAGTAGAAAATGAACGAATCATTCTCTGAGACGACTCGTTCTTCTGAGTCACGTTAAGACTCGTTCAAAAAGAATAAAACGACCCATCGCTAATCACCACGGACATCCCGATACAACATCATGATACTTAATGTGTTTTGCGATTCTATAAAATATCTAAATAGCCCAATTCAATAATAATCATTATTTAAAATTTTGTTACAATTCTAAGCAATTTTAAACAATAATTATTTGTAATAGTTTAGAGTGCTCCACCTGTAGGATCACAGAGGAACTGCGACATTTTACCATCTCTAATGCAAACATAAATAAATGAAACATTTATTTAAAGGAAAAAAAAATTTGAGGCATGAATTGCCACAACAACAAAAAAATCGCAATACATTACTATTTTATTTTTAAAATTAAGATTATTTCTCTATTCATAAATTTATTTTTGTTTTAATAACTGTGCGTGCTCAAGCTGGCATGGAGTCCAGTTATTTTTGTAAAATTTTACTTGACACAAATCCACGTCGTCTTATCAAGAGATTAGACATGAGGGAAATGTAAGAGTAGTGCAAAGGTTTAATGTTGACATGGTCAATATCAATATCAGACATTTGCGTATATTTATATTTATTTATTGGGACTCAGAAATAGTGCAGAATATCAATTATTAAATATTTAAGGTAATTAAAAATTAAACATCAAAATTCTAAAACGTACAGCTTATCAATTTATTTATTTATTTTTAAATAATTTTTTTATTATTTATTCATAATAATAAAAACACAATTTTTCATGTTCTAGTCTCAAACAATACAACTCGAAACTTATGGTGTGAACAGGACATTTAAAATATATATAATTTTTTTTAAAGATGTGTATATTTTAGGGCCGGGACTTTAACGCGTTAATTTAGATTAATTAATTACACAAAAAATAACGCGTTAAATTTTTTA
>JAQMYL010000007.1:26344033-26375159 GCA_030014365.1 Clarias pachynema | reverse complement strand
AACCAGATTCAACAGGGAACCCATCCTCATCTGGGTGATAACGGATAGCAGGGATTGATCTGCAGTTATACTGTGTGTTAGAAGGCTGGAAGTTCAGTATAACACTGGAAGTCTTTAAGTTAATATAGAGTC
This sequence comes from Clarias pachynema, assembly GCA_030014365.1. Lineage (NCBI taxonomy): Eukaryota > Metazoa > Chordata > Actinopteri > Siluriformes > Clariidae > Clarias > Clarias pachynema. The sequence goes on along the minus strand of JAQMYL010000007.1, from coordinate 26,375,027 downwards.
CAGTTTGTTGATGGAGGCTCAGGTACACTTGTAGGAAACTCCAGTCCTGACTATGGAGCAACTGCAGTCACAAGACCTCAGAGAACATCAATCTGCATCAGGCCGAGGTCAGGACTGCCTTGGAACCGTCCCCAATCACCACACACATCCCAAACAGACTACATGGGGCATCCATGTGATGAGATCTCCAACCAGAATCAGGGCACCAGGACGAGTCAGACAGGTCCTAATTCCTGGATAACCACTATGGAAACAGACTTCATGAAGGTGGCCCAAGGGGCCGACATCCTCTAGTGGGCCCTGAGCTCACTGCCTGGCATCGTGGAACTCGTCTGGCATTTGGCAGAGAACACCAGATTTGGGACGGACCCTGAGCACGTGACACACGTGAGAGGGTCTGGAGAACCTGTGAAGAACGTTATCCTGCCTGTAGCATCGTTCAGTATGACTGGTTTGGTGGCGGGTCAGTGATGGTCTGGGGAGGCACATTCTTGGAAGGACACTTCTTCATCCTTTCATCAATAACAAACTTTTTTTTAATGAACAAAAATGCGGTCTGTGTCTGACCTTTTATGTTAATGAACATTTCCGGACTTCATTTCCCAGTATGCACTGCACCATCGTCTGGTCATAGTGTTCACCTGAGTCTAGTTTCTTCTGATTAGTCAGTGGATCAACAGTCTTGTTCTTGGCTGGTTTTGGTGAAGCGTGTCTGGTGCTGATCGTGACGTCCCTGTTAAAGCTGTTGTTCCGGTTTAGTTTAACGGTCTGTTTTGTTCGTTTGTTTTAAATAAATGTCTTCACAGTAATTGCAATTACGCCAGTGCTCACTGCAGCTAGAAACAGAAGTTTTATAAAGCTGATGGTTCTTCAATAAATGAAGAAGAAATATAACCTTTCTGTGCGTAAAGGGAATCAAACATCACAGGGTGTATTTCAAAAATCAATATGTTCCTACACAAGGACTGTTTGATTTATTACTTTTTTTTATTCCTTATAAAATGCATGCCCGTGGCAAATATCACAAGTTGTGTATAAACATATTTAATGTGTCATGCGGCGAAATATGAAGTGAAGGTTTTTAAATTTCAAATCCCCTACACTGAGAGATCATCTGCTTATGAAGTTCTTATATACAGAGTGTCTAAAATAAACAGAAGTCAGAAACCAGTAAAGGTTCTGAGAGTAAAAACTCCCTTTATTTCTCTATATAATTCAATTCAATTTTATTTGTATAGCGATTTTAACAATTGTCATTGTCGCAATGCAGCTTTACACAATCAAAAGAATTATTTTTCGAGTGTGAATGTGTATGAATCAAAATGGTCAGATAATCCCTGTTGAGCGACAGTGGCAAGGAAATATAATCCCCTGAAACACTAATGCACTTCCCCCAGTGTTTCTCTAGAGCTTGGACACCATTAAGGTAGAACGTTTTCTCAGTACACCAGAGCAATGATTGGACTGCCTGCCTGATTCACGACTGAAACGCCGGCCTCCCAGGAGCTCCTCCTTTAACCTTTCCCCAAACATGTGGAAATGCCTTGAAGCGTAGTCAGGGAGGGCGTGGCAATAACTCCCAGCCGAGTTCCTGTAATGTGCAAGTGACAAGTTATGCATTGATTTTTAAGGATCGGGTGTTCCACTTGCCGAATGTTCAGCAGTGAGCTCCGAGCCACTTCGGCCGGGATCGTCATTCACGGACAGCTAGATGGATTTGGTGATCGCTTTTACACCTTCATTCACCAGAAATGTCATCACAAATCCCGGTTTGACTTGAACACCCCTTGTATATGCACTGTATGGTGTTTATTTATTTATTTTTGTTTATTGCTTGCTATATTCCAATTGTCTCTTGAATTGCTAGACATTCTACCTGTATATAAAAGACAATATACACCTTACAACCCCAAAACATGATTTTTATTCGATCCTAAACCCTCAAAAGAGAAAATAACTAATTAATAACTTTTATCCCCTTGTTAAATTGTAAATGAGTTTAAAAGGGTGCTACTGTCTCTTTATGTCCGTGTAGCCACAAATATCTCTGCTGTTACTCAGGGAACGACACGGGAAGTCGTCGCAGACCCGAGGGATCCATTGACATTTCAGATAAGCCTGTTTAATCAAAATACGTCACTTTAAAGCTTCTGGCCAAAAAATATCAATCACATGACAAATTGCTGTTAGAATCATTAACTTAAAAAACACACACACACACACAAGATCCTGCAGGAGTGAGAAATCCAAGCTGGTAAATTAGTAACGTGTGTTTTGAACAGATTGCTGACCTTTACTAAGCAACAGGCTTCCTCTGCCTCGACCAATAAAACTAGCAGAACTGTATCTTTATGTCCTGACATATTAAACACACACACACTTTCAAATTCTTGTACTTCTATATACAGTCCTGAAACATTTTTAATCATTACATTACAACCCTGATCGAAAGTTTACACATCCTTGAACGCACAGGTTGATACACACAGGTTTAAATGGCTGTTAAAGTAACGTTTCCACACCTGTGACTCATTAGAGCTGTAATTAGTGTCTGTGCAGAAATAGTCAGTGACGTTCTCAGCTCATGAGGTGATGCACTGACGTGACTGACGATACTGCACCATGGGGAGAAAGCGCTGCCAATGGACCTGAACAATAAGGTAGTTGAACTTTACAAAGCAGGAAAAGGATATAAAGAGACATTTGTGAGAATAAAGACCTCATGCACAATTATTACAATACACGATGTTACCAAACGTATTCGCTCGACTGCCTTCACATGCATTATGAACTTGAGTAACATCCACTTCTTAATCCATAGGGTTTAATATGATGTTGGCCCCGCCCCCTTTGCAGCTTCATCTCCTCTGGGAAGGTTTAAGAGTGTGTTTATGGGAATTTTTCGACCGTTCTTCCAGAAGAGCATTTGTGAGGTCAGACACTGATGTCTGGCTCAGACGTCTCAGGCCTGGCTCGCAGTCTCCCCTCTAAATTCATGTCGGAAACAGGAAGAGGCCCTCCCTAAACTGTTCCCATGATGGGAGCATGAAATTGTCCAAAGTGTCTTGGTATGCTGAAGCATTAAGAGTTACTTTCAATGGAAGTAAGAGGTCGAGCCCAACGGCAACAGCAGAAAAAAATGAAGGTTTTGGAGCAGCCATGAGAGTCTCCTCACCTCAATATCACTGAGGCACTCTGTGGAGATCTCAAACTTGCAGTCCATGCAAAACAGCCAAAAAATGTACAGAAACTGGAGGCATTTTGCCAAGAAGAATGGGCAGCGATACCACCTGAGAGAATGAAAGATCTCATTACAAAGGACTGCATGCCATCGTTGATGCTAATACATGATATTAAGAACTAAAGGTATGCAAACATTTGAACAATGATTATATTCAAATAATCATATTATATTTATATTTTCAATGATTACATAATTTTCTTTATCTTTTGTTTGATGATTGTGTCATTCCGTTATGCCTTGCATATGAAGTTCCTCCTATAAGAATTTAAATAAATTAGTGGTGTGTAAACTTCTGAGTACAACTGTAACTGGAATGTGCAACATGGTGTTCTCATAATCATGAATCCGCTGTGCAATTAAAGCATGTTTAATAATAATTGCTCGGAGATTACCATGTCTGGGTTTGAGGCGTGCTGAGGGCTCGGAGAAATCTCGCTGTCGAATATGAGATGGCTTACGAAACATGCTGTTCTCAAGAACTCAAATAAAACAAAAAGAAAAGAAAAGCGCTCCAGGGCCCAGAGATCGACTGAGTGGAGATGCTCATGTTCTCTTGGTGTCCGTGTAGGTTACTGTACATCCACAGTCTCAGGTTCACTCCTACAGTCCACAAACATAGTGGGAGGTGGAACACAGTCTGAAATACGCCCACGCGTGAACGCTGTCGTTACATCTAGGATGCACTCCGACATCGCGCATCACTAGTGCTCCCAGGACGGTCTTCAAATGGATTCTCAGCCACGTTGAATAGGATAAAGCGCTTACTGGAGACTCATTAATTGTTTGGTAATCAGATGAAAGCTCGCGACACGGTTAGACAAACAGAAATTGAAATCTAATCAGATTAATCTGTAAAATTGCAGAATCTCTCAGGGGAAAATTCTGTGTTTATAGCCAGACGTATTTAAGTTCCTGTGATGTTTATAATGCATGGAAATATGACGAGATTATGTAGAGCTCCAGCAGTCACCAAACCCACATTTAGCATCTTAAAAACAGGACTAGAATTAAAGGCTTATCGTCCCTGCAAGACCTCGAGAACACAATCCAGCATTCCTAGAAAGACCATCAACCCACTGCGACTTGTGCAAAAAACATGTTAAAGCTAATAATTCTTTTAACCCTAACTGATGCAGTGAGGAGCTTCTCATTACTCCAGTCTTTTCACCAGATGTTTATTTCTTTCTACACTGTAAAACAATACTGAAGGCGTTTATCCAAAACACACAATAATCTCTTTTGAACAGTTAATATTGAGATGTATATCTGCTACTTCTGCTCTATAAAGCTTCATAACGGCTCTAATCTGAGGTGCTGGTTGTTAATTGGTGATTTCTGAGGCTGGTGACTCTAAATGAACGTCTCCTCTGCAGCAGAGGTCAGTTTTGGTCTTGATTTCCTGGGAAGATCTTCATGAGACACAGTTTCATCATCATGGAGCTTGATGGGTTTTACAAATGAACTCGACACAATACTGTTCTTATACGAACTGTTCCAAATCAGCTGACCTTCATATCAACTGGCTGTTGCTGCTGTTAGTACTTAATTACCTGATAATACCATATGTGTTATTTCATCATTTTGAAACATACATATTAAAACTGTATATCTTCTCTCCCCATTTTCTTATTGAGTGCCATTAATTCTGGAACGACTGGGATGTTAATATGTCCTGATGGGACGACACAAGATTACATTTATGGCTGATAGAAACATCTCTAAGATGGAAGCATAGTTTTTGAGAGCAGCTCGATTATGAGCTTTAAGTAAATGTCAGTCATTAGGAGAGCTTCTTCTACAAAGGCTCTCGGTGTAGAACGTTAATCACAGAATGTTCTCCACTCTGCTCTGAAATGATGTGAATCTGAGAAAAGGTCACCAACAAGCATGAAAAATGAAAGAACAGGCTCAAGCAGGCAATCAGAAGGGGAGTGGGGAGGACAAGTTAAGAAAATAAAAACAATAAGTATAACGGAAATAATACATAATTCCAAATAAATAAATGAATAAATGGACACTTAAATGGAGTCATGTGGAAGAATTTACTGTTTTCTTGCTCAGCTCGTGCTGTCGATTCGATTCTCCTGTTGTCCACTGTGCAATTTCATAACACAAAGCTTTCGAGTCATCAGGAACCAGGAACATCTCCATAGCAACAGGCTCCCATGGTGCAGCGGTGGGCAGGTGGGATGAAAAGGGGGTCTGCCACGCTCCACAGGAGACTGGAACTACCACGATTTCCAGGCTCAGGTGGAGAAAAACAAACAAACAAACAAACTCGACCAGCTTCATCATCTTCAGTCCCCAGCGTCATGGGAGAAGCGGGTCGGCGTTTCGGCAGTTACAGCTAACGACGTCCAGATTCAAGGCATTTACTTTCCAAATTAGAGGCGACTGGGACTCAGGACAAGAAGACATGCCAAATGCAGAGCTTCAGGGAAGCATCGTTAGAGTTTAATTGAATTCACTTAATGTAATTTAGTTAAGATAACCAGAGTTTTATAGCACAGGATCCTGAATTCTGTGTTTTAGTAAATAAGTTCTTGTTTCTGTAGTAACAAACTCACCTCTTTTTGGACAGCAGATTCTCAACCAATAACCCCCCCAAAAAACTTGAGTTTTTGGAAGGAGTGTCAGAGCTTTGCAACAGTGGAACTTCCTGGATATCTTCAGGTCAGAGGAGTTTTTGCTTTTTTCCCCCTCTAGCCACAAGGTTTTTTTTTTTTTTTGCGATCTTAAAAGAAAGAAAAGAGAAAAGCTGGAGGAGGAACGACTGTTTAAAGCAGCTATAATCTAAGTAAAAGCAAGAACTCACTTGTTTCTCAGATCACAACATTAAAGGTGGCTATAAATAGATAGAAGCTGTAATAAATGTTTAATAAAGAAATCATTGTAATCATTGCTAGTAAATTGCTCATGTGTAAAATAAATAAAATGCATGTTAGTGTGGGAAAATGTTTGACTTTAGGGGGATTACAGTATCTCTCTTTTTTCATATCACCCTGTAAGCGATTACAGTTTTTGAAATAAATAAGTAAAAATCGGAATAAAATGTTGCAATTTTTATGCATTATTGTTACTTGGAATGTTATGTACTGTCTAAAAACAAGTCAGTTCCTCTCAGCGCCTAAGCAATATAAACTTTGATTAAGTGGAAGCTATTTCAGGGGCCTGAAGATTGAAACCTCGACAAATTTTTCGTCATCGTCTGCTTTCCGTTTACAGAAACGCGACACATTTTGGGTTCAGACAGGAAAACCAGAACAACAGAAAAACACGATGAACACCTGTAACCGAGGCTCAGTGGAACAGCAGGAAGGGGCTTTAGACTTTTTAACAGATTGTCAGGTGATGAGACAGGGGTTTGGTTATGTGTGTGTGTGTGTGTGTGTGTGTGTGTTCTCTGTGTATCAGCCTTGACTCTCGGGTGAGGCAGGGAGAGACCCAGGTCTTACTCAAAGACTCGTATTAATACATATAGATTGATGCTTCTGGGATTTAAGCTCATGACACTCTGGTAGGTATGTACTTTGAGCTCACACCGAGGGCTTTATGATCATTGGTGCTGCTATGAATCTGAAAAGAAGCATGAACACGCAGATGAGTTCGTCTATGTTAACCTCATACTTCACACCGTAGATACAAGCTAGCTAGCTTAGCCATTCACTTAAAAATTTTTTTTGTTTTTTCCTCCACAGACACACGTCCAGAGACGAACACTTCATCATCACCATTTCCTTCCTCGTGGTATTCCTACATTAGTTGCGTGTCAGAGTTGCAGTCGTTATTATTTTCACTTTACTGTGACTGACTGAGACGTGAACCTTTTGGTCAAATAATGGTTTTCGGCTTCACCACCGCTGCAGGTACTCCAACAATTAAAGAAACAAAACAAACCAAAACGATGCTACAGTATAAAGCACCGGTCGTTGGTGTAAACTGGTGAAACCAAAACAAAGTGAACACATCATCATTGTTCAGGTTTTCTATTACTTTTTTACATGCTAGCCGTTTTTTTTTTTAAAGATGTATTAAATGGTAACTCTTTATTGCTCCCACACACACAAAATAAATAAATAAAGTTAATTAAAATAAATCCTTCCCCATAGTATTTGACTGATGGTACTAGTTAGTAATCTAGTGAATTAGTGTAAGGATCTATTTATTGATGGAAACTTCAAAGCACTGACCCAAGTCGCCCTGGATAAAAGCAGTAAATGTTTTAAGTGTTTAGAGACGTTAGATGCAAACTTTTATAATTTGGACATATAGATGTTTTTGTTGCTAAATTTGATGCTTTTGATGTTACTGATCTTAAATCTTAAGATGTTTTTCATGTCAAATTTTAGGTTATTGATCTTAAATGTTAATTGTTTTTCATGTTATAGATTGTTTAAATCGTTTTAGATGCTAACTTGGATGTTTTAAATGGGTAGATGTTTTACATGCAATTTCTTTGATGTTTTGGACATTAGATGTTTTAGATGGTAACTATTAAATGTTTTCGATGTTTAGACATTTTTGTTGTGAATTTTTGTTTAAAGATGCGACCTTTTACATGTCTTTTTTCTTACGTTGTTAATGTTTTAGACATCTGGGATATTAACCTTTAAATGCTTTAGATGCTAACTTTTTATATATTTAGTTTTATATATTAAATATTACATAATTTTATATTTATATTTCATTTTAGAATTTCCTCATTGGGTTTCTTTTAAAACAAAATTAGTATCTTCATTAAAATGCGGCTATGGATAATTTACTCGCAATAAAGCAGTAGTGTGTTCTACCATTTAAATAAAGCCTCAAATGTATTTTAGTAACAAAAAAAACCCTAAATACTATCCACACAATACCCTGTGTATTACAGATCTAGAGCTAAAGTGTGCTCGTGTTCCTTTTCAGTGAAGAAGAGAACAATAAAGCCTGTTCCTCAGAGAACAGAGACGTGTCTCCTGCCTCATCATCAGCTCTGAGTGAGAATCACAACCTCGGCGCTCAGAGACTGTGGAGAAGAGCAGAGCTCAGAGATTAGATCGCAGTTTATAAAGCGTGTTAAAGTCTTCAGGGGGAAGAACAAATGACAAAAAGAAATCCCTCAGCACATAAATATGTGAGAAGCTTCTCTTCTTTATACACCTAGAAACTCTCGGTTCCTTCTGGTGCCGAATATTTTCCCTTCAGCCATCTGAATGCGTCACAGCACTCTGATCAGGAGTCATGTTCTCGGATAGAATCCCAAAATAAAACACAGAGGAATTAAACAAATGCAAACACCAAAGCCACCGATGTGCTCTAATTTTCCTTCACCAAAGTGATACAGAAGAAAACAGTGCCACCATGTGGATCTCAGTGATAATCACATCATTCGAAAAGGAAAAACTCTGAAAATGATTTTGAAATAAATAAAACTTCAAAGCAGGTTCATTTAAATGCTCACATTAAATAAGAAGTTGCGTCTAATAAATACCTTGACAATATGAAATAAATAAACCTGAACTGCAACAAATAACTCAAAAAATTAAATAGATTTGACTCCTCTCATATTCTACTGTATTTTTCAGTGTCCATTTAGTTTTTATTATTTTTATTTTAGTTCTCTCATGATTTCTTTGTGCTGCTAATTACTATTTTCTTTTATACTTATTTTTTAAAATGTTTTCTTTCACTTTCTTTTCTCCTTTATTGTTCTTTTCTGATGTTTTTATTTGTACATTTTTACTTGGTTTTCATCATTTCTCTTTCTTCCGTGTTTGTTTTTTTTCTTTTTGTCATTTTCTTATATCTTTTATTCTTTTATTTAATGGTTTCTTAGTAGACATATTTCCTTTCTTTCAGGATTTCTTTCTTTTGTTCATACAGTCTATTTAGTCTTTACATTTTCTTCTTTTATTTATTATTAGTCATTTCTTACATTCATTGTTTTATTAATTTTCTTTTTGCTTTTCTCATAGTTTTCCTTTCCTTATGGCATTTTTATTTTTTCCTTAATTGATTTTTCTTTCCTTCCTTCCTTCCTCTTTCAGTGTTTTCTTTCTTCTGTTTAACAATCTCATCATCATCACCCACATCATGAACACCTTGATCTCCAGAAGGGCTCCTAAGGTCTGTTTGTGAGTTTACTGAAGTCGGATTCCTGTGGATTAAATCTTCCCCTTAATTAGCACATTTCAATCACTTAACCTTAATAAACACCTTTTGGCCTCATTTTAGAATTAAAACTCGAAATCAGGCAGCGTTTATCTTTAGGAGTCTTTACAAACTCGACTCGGGGTTTCAGTAGAACTCGAGACGTTAAACAGGACACAGAGGCAAACTCACACAGGTCACGGGACTGGTCTCAGTTTCCCCAACGGGACTTTATCTTCATTTCAAGTATTCAAAAACCTGTTAAATAAAAAGGAGTCTTAAATAGTAGGCAACTTTTGCACATTTGCCACATTTGTTTTTCTGCTTAAATTCTACCCCAAATCCTTATAAACAACTATACACACTTAGAGTCAGAGCTTCAGAGCTGGAATCTTAACAGAGATCAGAAACGGTGCAGAAACAGAGGATTATGTGTGAGGTGGTGGTGTTGGTGGAAGGAAGCAGTTTAGCGGGAAGACGGGATGAAGTTCTGCTGGTGATACGGAGCTTTAACGTTCATCTCCAAGAGTCACGTGATATGTTTTATAGCATCGACCAGCAGAGAGGAACGCCTGATACAAGACGCTTTGTGCTATCGGAGGAACGGGTTCTCTTCTAATCTCTCTTAAACCACAGCGCTGTTCGACTCTGGATTCTGATTGGTCAAGAGGTACGGATTCGTTTTCTGAGAGTAGCGCGGCTGCAGGTTTTATTCATAGGTATTTCTATTATAATAAGGAGCAATTTTTTAAATGTATATTTATTCATCTGTAATGAGACTATTATATAACATTTATGGAAGGAGTCTCCAGTTTCGGTGCTTTGTAATCTACGTGTGTAATTTTTCTCACTTCTTCAGGACAGAAAATGTTTGCTTTGTGGTTGTCCAGTAATGTGAATTTTTTTTTTTTCTTGTTAACTTTAGGAGTAGAGAGAAAAAACACGAAGACGGTGAAAAGAATGTGCGTTTATAGCTGCTATAATATAAGCGAAAACAGGAACTAGCTTCTTTCACATTAAATTAAATATAAACTGTTTTTTTCCCCCCAATGTATTCAATGTATTATTCTTCTTTAAGAAATAAACGTAATGTTTGCTGTGGTATAAGAGGAAGAAAAAACATTTCGGGAAGTGACGTTAAAGGAAAATAATCCACTTTTTCATTGTACCCGTAATTCCGCTTCTCGTTTGCTGGGCCGCCTGACGCCAACTCGTGGTTGATTATTTTCCTTTAACGGCACACTTCATCTGGGTATGTTATAGATGATAGACAGACAGCAGAGGGGGTAATAAAAAAAATAAATAAAAAAAAGAGAGAATGATGAATTTAAGTCATTGAGACTTTTTCCCTTTTAAATACATTCTAGTTAACTAGTCTTCTGTTTAAAAAGAAACGACTTAATGATGATTAGTGCTATGATTAGGTTTAACATTGACAGAGAGACAGAGAGACAGAGAGAGAGAGAGAGAGGTATCGAATGAGAACATGATCGTTAGAGCTCACTAATCATGCTCGGTAATTCGCCCATGTTTGACAAAAAGATAATGCCGTACGTGAAGGAATTTTTTTTTAAAAGCACGCTCGGTTTACAACGCACTCGGAGGTGTGTTAAGAGCTGGACATGCAGACGTCCAGCGGAGTATAACGAGGAGTTTGACTGCCGTTACATCGCTTAAAAAAAAAAAAAAACAAACAAACAAAAAAACAAAAAAAAAGAATAAAAAACCCTCAGCGTGTGTGGAATGTTACCTGGTGATGAGAAATTCACAGAAGTCCCAACGTATGAGCACCTATGGCATGGAAGTCTGCCACTTCACAAATCCTACGTCATGTTCACCTGTTCGTTCAGACGCTACGGCGTAGAGAATCAGCACCAATTACGTTTAAAATAAAAACAACAACAAAAAGTCTGTTCTGTGCTCTGTGGATACGTTTCCGGTACGATTGCGTACAGGACTGCATCCACGTGTGAAAAGAATGAGAAGAAGAAAGGAAAAAAAAAAGAAAGAAAGAAAAAAAAAAAAAAAAGTCCCATGGCGCTACACAGCTCATCAGATTGGATTCTTCCACTGATTCCAGCAGAGCACACGTTTAAAAAGGACATCGCACCGATGTCACGCAGGTACACCTTAACTGTACAAAATATTTACAAGAACGACCTAAGTGCATTTTAACAATATACAAAACGTAAGTGAAGAAATATTCCACTCCAATTTCTCTCCCTCATGTATCTGTAGCGTGTATGAGATTACTACAGCCGGAACATTTTGTACAATTTCTCGCAAGATTTGTTCGCACGAATAGTCCCGTGGGTCATGAGGGCGGGCGATGACCTCGGTTAAGAAATTATTCATTTACAAACTGAACATATTGTTTCAGAGAAGGCTTTTGCGAACAAGACATCAATACCTGAAAGAAGACTGGGATTGGCTGTGGTGGCTGTAAATGATACTGGAGTGACGTTGAGAGTAAGCCCCTCCCACTCAGAAAGAGTTGGATGTAGCATCACAAAGAATCTGAATCGCGATGTGAAAGTTCTGGCAAAATTCCGCCAATTTTACCTCACTTATTCTGTCAGGTAAAATTGAGGACCAATTTTACTGTTAAAAATACGACTGAATACTTATAAACGAACCTTGCGCCCATGCACAATGCTAATGCCAACATGATTCCGGTTGTTTAGATTTTATCATCTAAGCTGCTTGCTTTCGCTTCCGTACATTTATACGACACAAATGTAAATGTTAATTTGTTCATAAAAATCATCAATTTTACATCCAATGGTTTTACGAACCATTAAAAGTTGTTTGAGAATGATACAGTTCTGTCTTTGTTACAGAACTGATTTTTATATGGAATTATTATTTGTGCTTGTGTACAAAATGAGTTGTGCGGCGCTGATTGTGTAATGATCCCGCACAAAACGTTTGACTCTATCGCTCACGTTTTATAACTCTTTGGTCAGATTCTCTCTCTTTATAAAGATGATGCAGAAATAGAATTATTTCAGCACAACTCTACTCGTGGCGTGGGTCGTGTCGGTGGACAGGACGGTTTCTCGCTAAACGCTTGAACGGCGTTCTTAAGGCCCTAGTTTCCCATTGCTTCACAAAATCAAGATTTGTGAAATCAAAAATTTCAATGCACATCTTTAACTTGCATGAATTGGCGTTTCTACTGGAATTTTATTCTCGTAAACTCTTCAGCGACACGCCTTTAGTGTTTCTGCTCGTTGAATCACTTGATGTCACGCAATCATTTTAAACCTGACATCCACCGCCCACAGGCCTCCATTTTAAGTTGGTTATTTTCCCCATAGAGGGAATTTTTCATCCGCAGTAATCACACACGGACTACAGATACACTGGAGAGAGATTACATTTCTAAAAAATAAAATTTAAAAAAAGCTCAAGTTATTCATTTCATGAGTTTGTGTTTTTTCTCTTTTTTTTCTTTTCAGTGACATGATCAGAGTCGACCTGGTGTTTATGTACATGAGTCTGAAGCTGAGCTTATGCGCTGAGCCTCAACGACTGATCCTCTCTCCTCCTGGAGGAGATATCGATGTCTATGGAATCTTTACCGAGAATGAGCCGGAGGCGTTTTGCTGGTGGAAGCGGGATGAAATCGTCCTCGTATTCGTCCTCGTCGTCATCGTCCTCCTCTGACGAAGGCTGCTGATCCACGCGGTTGCTCCTGTGATTGCCGTTGAGACACGTCTGCGTGACCAGGCACTCGCCGTCCTCGTGTTTCAGCTGGAACTTCGGTTTGCTGGAACCGGATCGAGACGTGGAACTGTAGCCGTTGTTGAACCTGGCTTTGTAAGAGCCTCCCTCGTCCAGCTTGCGTTCTTTCCTGAAGAACTTTGAGGAGTTGGCGTGAGCTTGCCTGGTCTCGCCGCTGTCCCGACGTCTGCGCAGGGTCAGCTTGGGAATCCCGGTGCTGCTGTCCAGAATCACTGCATCGTAGTGTGGGATTCTGTGCTTCTTCTTCGCTTTTCCTGAACTTCGACTGCTTGCTTTGGACTTGTCCTTCCTGGAAGAGCCGCAATGCCGGGATCTTTCGGGAAACCCCAGGAGCACGTCTTTGACGCTCGGACTTTGCATAAACCGCGGCGTGAAAGGTTCCGTCGGCTCGTCCTCACTTTTTATCCTCCTGTCTAACTGGAGTTGATTGAATCGATGGTGCTGCGAGTTAGAATCTCTCCCGATGTACAAGTCATCCGGTGTGTTCCCGTTCAAACCCGTGCCGTGAGAGAGGTACTCGTCCATGTCGGCCGGCTCCGTTTTGATGACCGGGTTTTGGCCTGCAAAAGTGCTTCGTTCACCGTTGACGCCGTCGGCGTCCTGTGCCTTATTGGACGTCCACGTTGACCTTCGAGTCCTGTAAGTGCAACTCTCAGATTCCGCGGGACGCTTTAACGACGGCTGATTGTTTTCCTTCGCGGTGTGCTGTACCAGACAGTCTCTAGATCCCGCCGAGTTAAGAGGCCTAACCGGGTCCTTCTCCTTTTTAACACGGACGTCTCTGCACAGAGCGGCTCTCGGCTCCTTGGCGGAGCTCCTCGCCTCCAACCCTCGGCTCTGGCTCCGTAACCTGACGCTCGTCAGCGAAGGCTTGGAGTGTTTCGGTTTCTTTGGTACCCTGTTATTAGCTTGACTTTGTTTGGAAGGTGAGGTAGATGTGTAAGCTCTTGAGAGAGACCGTCCGTCGTGACTCCTGGTTTTACTTACCCTCGTGCTAGCCGGAGTTCTTTTCCTAGACGCTAAATAAAAGAATAAAAAAAGAAGACTTTGATTAGAAATGTTTGTCTGGGGGGAAAATAAACAAATAAACCTTTGCACACATTTTTTTAAATGGGAGCTATTTAAAACCCTCAATTCTGATTGGACAGAAGGTGAGGAACAATTAATGCTGTATTAATGCGCTATTTCTTGTACGTTATGCTTTCTATAGTATCAGCACATTTAAAGGGACGTGTACGATGGATTACAACGTGCATAAATGTTGATCTGTAAGAAAATGTCTAATATTTAAGGAAGGAGTCTTCGGTGTCAAAAAAGAAAGTTTTAATACTAATTAGAAATTTTTAGAAAAAAAGGCAAGTTTTTTTCTTACAAGTTTAAAAATGTGTAACTGATTTCACCAAACGCGTAATATTTCTGACGTTTATTCGCAGTCCCGATATGTTCTGCTTTCGATCTTAACACTGGGCCACATTTACCAAGACAGATTCAAACGGGTTCATTCGTAAACGAGTGCTTGTGCAAGAAATTTGGTATTGAAAAGCCTACTCCTGCTCCTGAGGGTGTGTAAAATTTACAAATAAGCAAATTACCTAACACACACCTTGAATTGATCCACCTCACGAGGATGTATTCAACTTTTATTCTGGAGTTTAAATTGTGCACCTTTATCCAGAGCGACTTATAGAAAACTTTCCTTTTTTGTTATTTATATTGATTAATCAAATGAAATCGAAATGATTTAATTAAAATAATTACTGAGTCACCAGAGGTGGAAAGTAATGAATTACATTTACTCGCGTTACTGTAATTGAGTAGTTTTTTGTGTACTTATACTTTTTAAAGAAGTTTTTAAAATCTGTGATTTTACTTTTACTTAAGTATGTTTTGTTTGAAGTATTGTACTTCGCTACATTTGAAATCAAATTCGTTACTGAGTAAAAAAATAAATGAATGAAAATGAAAAATAACAAAAATAATGCAACTGGAAAGGGGGAAAAAAATTGCACCCCGGAAACCACCTCACTGATTGATTGATGGGCGTGGAGAACAAACGCGCTAAATTCACAAGAACGATGGAGACGGACAGATGCCAGTGATGCAGAACCAGCTGAAAGTGAAATGCCGTCAAACTCTTATTCTTTTACCCTTTTCTTTACTTTTACTTTATGTTTTGTATTATAATTTTGTGACGCCGAAAGAGGCCAATAAAGGTTTTGTCCTGAACGTTATTCTCGGCTCTGAACTCTTTTCTCTCTCGGCTGTCCGGCGCAAAGCGTCACACCATATTTAAGCGACCACTTTGATTTCAAGCACAAGAAAGGCAACAGCTTTATTATAAAAAATGTGTTTCTTCAATTAAAAACAACTAGTTTGAGATTTATATCCTCGTCTTTTTTTAACTACACTAGAATCCTCCATCACTCCCCCCAACTCGGTAACTTTTACTCTGGGTACATTTTTAATGAGCTACTTTTCACTTTTACTTGAGTAGATTTTTATAATGGTTACTTTACTTGTACTTCAGTAAAATTTCACTGAACCAACAGTACTTGTACTTGAGTACAAACGTTTATTACTCTTTCCACCTAACTGATTTTATTTACTTTTTACATAGTTAAATTTTAGCTGCTTTCATTTATGTCAAGAACGTTCTGTGAAAACCAGAACCAGAACATCCAAGACATCAAATAAAACTAATCTTAATTTATATTTTATTAATTTTTCTTAGTTCTATAAACTCTTCTTTTTTATTTCATATTTATCAGTATTACATCTTATCTTTTATTAATTTTATGTTATTTTGGGTGTTTAGCACAGGATTATTCGTAGCCCAATCATCACATGTCATGTGACTTTTGTCATCATGAAATTATTATTTTTATTAAAGCAAAAAGTGAGTCAGCCTTTACCCTGAACACTCATTTCCAGCTTTCTTTTTTAAACTCGTCCATTTATGAAGTTTTGTCGATAAATGTAAATTAGCAGTGTTAGGAATGTACCTTGTATTTTACTGATCAACATGCACACACAAACACAAATAAAACCTGCTTATCTACATTTTTTTGGTAAATCTGTCCGAAAAAATTTAGTTTGGTACGATTTACACTTCAATAATCGTTGAATAAACGAGGCCCACTGGCTTTGTACATGGACTTTGCACAATGACAATAAAGCTAAAGCTGAATCTAATCTAATCAGACAAGTTCTTTTTAATTTTAATTAAAAAAAAATTTTTATTGAACATTTTGTTTTGTATTAATGATACAAAATAAATCCTGCTTCAAACGTTACTGTGCACTGAACTCACACAATTGAAAGACTTTCAAGCCTTTGTACGAACCTTCTGTACAGATTAATAGCGACTATAAAAGCTGTCTGTATAAACAAAAAAAATTTATTTTATTTTATTTATTTATTTTATTATTATTTATTTATAATTTTTTTCATCCTGCACATTTTATACAGCACAGAGATCTGTTATGGAATAAACGCGAACAGGTGTGTGAGATGAACAGCAGCTGGGAGAGCACTCTCACTGCCAGGTCATCACGGATCAAAGCATCAGTGGGAGCTTTTGTAGAGGAACAGAAGAATATATGATGAAGGATCTCAGCCTTAGTGATTCGGGAGAAGTCTAATTTGACGCAGAAAGGCTCTCAGTTAAAGTTTCTCGAACACATAAATAGCAGTGAAGGCTCGTGGGCTTCGGCTGAGTGTATAGACCTGTCTATGTGCGTCCGCAGACCGAGAGGGGGGATTATGGGTAACCACATGGCTCGTGTTTCTTTACTTAATAATAACAACACTTTCTATCGAAATATGAACAACTGAGGTTCCTTTCTGAGTTTATATAAATATATAAAATATTGTGACATCTTATAATATTATATATGTATTATAATTATAGATGATATTTTAAAGTTATTACCAACAGGTTATGATTTGTTTCTTTATTTAACCTGGTCCGCTGTTGCGACCCCTTGACGGGAGCAGCCGAAAGACCAACAACATTTAAGCGGTTATTTTGTTCCGCCCACACATATCCTTCCGCGCCTGGTGAAACTAACTAACCGCGACTGGCGGAGCTGTTAGCGAGCGACAGCACGTGTAAATTACCCGTACTACTATTATTAATACTGTGTAGCCACAAGGTTAGGATAATAAACCATGGAGGAGGTGGACAGTCCTGAGAAACTTTACTTTATATTTCCACTTAGTCCACTTTAGAATATCAGCTCCGTTAACTTCCAGGTTCTGGGGTTACATCCCAAATAGTGTTAAAGCTAGTGCACTACTGTATGTAGGGTGTAAGCTTAAAATCCCTTGTTCCACACACACCAAGTAGTTCCCTTGATCATGGGTTAGAGAGTTAGAGAGCTGTTAGAACGACTTACAAGTGATTAGTGCAGAGACGGCGTGTTGTTTAAGACGACGTAACGTTATCAGATGTGTGTTCTTACTGAAAGTGCTTCTGTGACTGGTTGTGAATGTGGGTTTTGTCAGTCAGCTGCTCTTTCCTCAGTACTGCGGAGCGTACAGACCTACTCTCACCCACGCTGAGACACACAGTTAGTGTCATTAACCACTGGACAACACCGGGGACACGCCCATTCATACATATAGTTTAACACCCCTGTGCTCTTGTGCTCTATTATCACTACTTGTGGAACATCTCTCCTCCAATCCATTAGATTATTCGGTCAGAATTAATGTGGTTGTGTAATTCATTGCAGAACATCTGTAACACGTCTGCCCCCTAGTGGACTCGCAGAGTATTCAAAGAACGACCTGAAGGTCTGCCTTTAACGTTTTCTGGTGTTCACTCTACAGCTATGACTTTGCTGTCTGATCTTACATGAATGTGTTTTTGGTGAATCCTGAGTGTCTGCGTCGGTGTGTGAGCTGACGGAATGGACGTCGGAGTTCTGACTCCCTTCTCCCAGCTTCTTCAGCCTGTTGAGTCGCCGGTCGGTCTCTCTCAAGCCGTATTTGCTATTGATGACAGGAACCGCCACAGGAAGTCCTAGTTTTGATTTGAAAGCACCAGTGCCACGTCTGAAAAAAAACCCACACAGGTGTTGATTTGGCGTGTGTCAAAACACTTCACTCTCATGACATGTTAGAAAGCAAATAAAGATTCGTGAGTTAACCTTTCACACGTGTAGCATTCGCAAAACTCGTTGTTCTCTCCGAAGAAGCCGTCGCCGTAGTAACAGGAGATTTCCTCCCCGGGTTCGATATCTCGGAGAACTTTGACGCAAGCCGTGTCACGCCCCGTCGATACAAACTGATTAAAAAACAAAGATATACAACAGTGTTTATGAGCCTTCCTGATATTTTATCATTAAAAATAATAAAAATAAAATGGTTACCTTGCAATTCGGCCTACAGTCTGAAATGAGAAATTAAAAGATTTAGTCGATTGTATTCACAACCGTTTTCAGCCATGTGTTTCATGATAAGTTTGGGTTTATGGTTAATACCGTGGTTGATGAAAGCAGCGGGTCCGAGCCAGAGCTGAGCGCAGTTCTTACGGGTGGAGTACATGACGCTGAAGTCGTTCTCCCCATGCCGTAATAGCATGTTCTCCTCGCTAGCCGACAGCTCGGCAATGCATCCCACCAGGTGCTCGATCTTATCGTTCCTCTTCCTGTACAACAGATAAAATACAATAAGAGATCTCACACAAGCACCATTCGTACCTCTTTCACTATTCGTACCATTCTTTCGTCGCAACTATTTTGGCTCCGTTTTGCTCGGATGAATATCGGTTGCAGGGCAAAATCTCAAACCCGCTGTCGCTCGCAAACAATCGCAGATAAACGAAGACCTAACCAAAAACAGAAAAGGAATAGTAAACACACCCAAAGCTCATCATCATCATCATCATCACGTGTTTAAAAAAAAATACAAAAATAAAAAATAATAATAAACCACATACGTGCTGCTTGAAGAGTTTCTCCTGAGCCTTCGTCTTGGACAGAAGATGATTCCTGGAGGAATCTCCACAAGTTAAAGCTTCGAAAGCTTTCTCGAGGTCATTGTCTTTCTTAAAACTCTCTAGAATGTCCTTCAGCTCGTCTTGTCTTCCTTTAATGGGTCGAAATCTGGGTGGAATAAAAATCAGAACACATGAATCGTCAGGCAGTTCATATACAGTGTCTGTGTTCACAAATATCAACAGAGAATTGGGATGTTTTTGGGAACATAAGAATTTCCAGATGACTGACTCTCACTACGGGACTACATGTCATGATAACCTGCGTACAGAGGGGGAATTAACACTAGTGGCGGAGTATTATTTTGCCCTATGTATAGAAACTTTTAAAAGAATTTATAACTTGATATTAAATTGAAGCGCTTGTAATTTCACATAATTTCACAAATTTTCACTAAAGAAATATGATGTAAGAAAAAAAAAACTTAGCGAACTGTTTTTTTCAAATACATGCCCTAGCATTTTCTTTTAAAACAAGTTTATTTATTTATTTTCACTTTAAATTGTTTTCAATGTTAAATATTTTCTACCACAATCTAAAAATGTTTCGAACACAGTGAAGGTCATTTCTTTTTATTCCTAAACACAGACCTTTACTACAAGTGTTATTTTAGAGATTTTTAATAGAAATTTTAATTTTTAAGTATTAATAAATACTTACATTATACATATTTTACAAAAAAGTTTTATTATATCTATAGTGTATATATAAATAAATATTATATATACACGGTATGTATATTTATTTATTTTTCTTTCTACAGGAGTTTATTATATATTACTCACAAAATTAGAATATTTTCTATCATTTGGTTCCCTATTAAATCTTACACCTTATAATCTAGCATTTCTTTTTTTTTTTTCCACCCATTGTATTGCTACAGATTTAATTTTCTGTTTAATTTTCAGGGTGTTTGTGTCTGAAAAGGTTCGTCAGCATTCCATAAATAAAATAAACCTGAATGTATAACATATAATATAATATAATATAATATATTGCTAGTATTGCTAGTAGTGGGCGACCTGGTGTTCATCTTATGGGTCTGGAAGCCGAGGTATGGATCGAGGATGAGGCTGGTGGTCAGGTCATCGTTCTCACACAGCTCCTTAGCGGTCATTCCTGACGACGGGACATGACGCTTTTCTGCCTCCATCGAACCACCGTTGAAACCTGAGCGGACAAATTAAAAAGAAAAAAAAAAGATTACTGAAAACTTGCTCATGACTCATTTCTTCATTCTTCTTCAGTAAGACATTTTGATATAAATACATAGGAGTTTTAAAAAAGTGTGTCTTTATTTTTTATTTATTATTATTATTATTATTATTATTATTATTAGTTTATACAGATGCACTAAACTTTTTTTTATTCTTGTAAAATTTCATTTGTTATACAATTTATTTATTTATATAACGTTTTATTTAACTTTAAAATGTATTTACAATATCTTTTGGCGGGAGCAGACAAAAGGCTAACTACACTTCTAATGAAACTGTCAGTAAAGCACTAGTTTTTATGTCATCAGGTTTTTTTTGGTTAATATGTACAATTGCAGGGGCACTGTAGTTACTCTGACTCGTTTGGATTTTTCACTCCTACACTATCTCAGATGTGAGTATTTCGAGCGTACGGTGAAAAAAAGGCGACTCACGGCGGCTGCATCTCCGGCTGCTGAGCGAGCTCTTGCTGTGACGCGGATGCTGAGCGCGGCTTTGGCTCCCCGGCTGGTCGCTGAACCTGCTGCCATGTCGTCTGCCATTTACTACCATGTTCTTCTTGGATTCTCCCATCCACTTCATACCCACAGAGCGCCCGCGTCAGTCGCATCGAGTCTCTGTGCTGAGGGAGAGACAATGACAAGACATGACAACCATCATGGTCTAGGGTTTCACAAATATTTAATATGACTACAAAAGGGGGGAAAAAAAACCCATGGCTGTCATGGTAACGTTACGTTAAATAATAATTAATCACTCTGAAAATGACAAAGTAAATAATCAATGTATTTTTGAGAACAGGGTGTGGCGTGGGCGTTTTATTTTGCACACTTGTAAATATCCATAGATCCTGGCATTTTGTTTAGGCTACAGGTGTACAGATGGTCCTGGATCAAATTTTTAAACCAAAAACAAAAAGTGTTTAGAAATAAGTGTAAAATATAAATATTTATATTGTGGCTTTGCTACTCATAATAGTTAAACAATTATTTTATTTTTACAAAATATTTTGCTACTACTGAAAAACTCCACCCTTTACACAAACAAACTGACAAACAACAAACACACTGACAGGACTAATAAAACTCAATATTATATTTGTAAATTGGAACTGTGTGTGTTGTTAAATAACAGAAAGAATAAATAAAATAAACTGGATGAATTTTGTAGTTAATTTTAAAAAAAAAAAGTGACATCTATAGCTTGCTAGTTATGTAAAAAAATAAAAAATAAATAAATAAAATACCCAGGGCATGTACTGTATTTTATTTTTATTTAAATACGTGACGAATTTGTAAATGTATTATTACCTACTACCTAGAATTTCAATTTGAAAATAATAATAATAATAATAATAATAAACAGCTAAGGTTTTGCCAAGCAGGTTAAACTTAGCTAGCAAGCTAGCTAGCTAGCAAACATTGCTAGCTAGATACCGGCTAGTTTGTTTTATTTCGGTATTATTAGAGTTAAATGTCTGATTGTCACCGATTATAATCAGTGAGGTTGTAAATTAATAATATGTACAGCTTAAATATAAGATAATTTCAGTAAATGTTTAGTAAATATAAACACCGCGGTTTGGTTGCTAAGCATTTTAGCGCATTAGCACGCTAATTATCAGTTAGCTTCCTAGGCTACCTGGCTAACTCGGCATTTTTTAATTTGTCAGGAATAAAATACTCACTTAGTCAATGGCTGCCATGGCGAATCAGACCTGAATCTTGTGATGTGATCCAAATTCGAAGTAATTAAACTCCTAAGAAATAATGCTAAACATATATCTAACTTAGCTACAGTAAAAACATTAAAATCCAAGATGGCGGCCGGCCATGAACAAGGGAAGGCCGGACATCAGCCGGGTGTCGAAACCTGCGACTTACTGCTGCTAAATGTAGCACAAAACACGCGACATCACCGTACAAATAAAAACCTATGGATTTTTAAATGACACGTTGTTAATTTAGCTCTTAAAATTAAATTGAAATAAATGATAAAACAGTCGGATAAGAACTACTACCCCGTACTCGGAGGAACACGAAAGTAGTTCCGTAAAAACAAATCGCAGTCCTTTTAAAACGGGTTGCCAGATCCAGGAATCCTAAACTCAGGCTCTAAGAGTGTGTGTGTGTGTGTGTTAGTAGGAGTTGCTAGAACCTCCCAGTTTGTGTTCTCCAGGGTGAAGCGGGTGAGATGTTTTCTACATAGGCATGATCAAATTCAAATTGTATCTGTGTATGTGACAAATAAAATTTGAATTTGATCATGCCTATGTAGAAAACACTCACTCATCCATCGTCTATACCGCTTTATCCTGTATACAGAGTCTATCACAGGAGACTTTGGGTTCGAGGCAGAATACACCCTGGACGGGGTGCCAATCCATCTCTGAGCACACACACTCATTCGTTCACACACTTTTGGGAACGCCAATCAGCCTAATCTGCATGTCTTTGGTCTGTGTGAAGGAAACCGGAATACCCGGAGGAAACCCACCAAACACGAGGAGAACGTGCAAACTCCACGCACACAAGGAGACTCGAGGCAAAAATCAAACCCAGGCTCACCACTCAGCCATCGTGCCGCCTACACAGATAACTTTATGAATTTAAATGAAGAAAAATGATGAATAGATTATTATGCACTAGGTTTTTATTTAGAAAAAGGGAAAGCAAGAAAGGAGGGTAGCGGTAGCTCAGTGGTCAATGCATTGCATTCTGCTGATCAGACAGTTCCAGGTTTAAATCCCAGCACTACCATGTTTCCACTTTTGGGCCTTTGAGCAAGACTCTTAACCCTCAGATGTATAATGAAATAAAAATATAAGTCGCTCTGGATAACAGAAATTCTGTTTTTTTGTTGGGCAGTGGTGTTTGCACAGGTAGGCATCAACTTTCATATCTCTGTGTCGTGTCACAGGCGTTTCCTCACCAACTATAACAGTAGGTGGCGTGTCTACGACGAAAACATACACACACAGCCTCAGCGTGACTTACCTTAATGTGTACCATTACCTGTGACTGGAGTGTACGATCAACTCGCTGCTGCTCCACACGCTGCTCCAATGTTTCCTCAGCCCTTTAATTCTTCCTGTCGTATGCACTGCCTATTGTTTCATCTAGTGACGAACGACTGTGACACGCCAACAGTATGACTTAAAAGTTGATAATGAGGCTGCCTACTGTTACATTCGGGGAGGAACAGCTGAGATATGATCTTTTTTTCCCCTGTTTTTCTGTTTAGACGGTGTGGCCTCTCACCTCCAGGGTTGAGTTCAGGTCTGTGTGCATGGAGTTTGCATGAGTCCAAAGACATGCAGATTAGGCTAATCAGTGTTCCCAAATTCATCCTATATTTCATCCTGTAGCTAAACAACAACCTCAACCACACTGCTGACACAACAAAGGACCTCGTCAGGGGGAAAGTGGAAGGTTTTAGACTGGCCAAGTCAATCAGCTCACCATAACCCAATTGTGTAGCATTATAGCTTCAGAGGAGGTGACTGAAAGGAGGAACACCCCCCCCCCCAAAATAAAACCACAAGAAATGAAAAATGCTGCACTACAAACCTGGAAAAGCATCACAAAATAAAAGAATGCAACTGTTTGGTGATGCCAGTTGGTCACTAACTTGCTGCAGTTATTGCATATTGCAATATACAGGGTGTCCCAAAAAATCTGACATTGTTTCATAGCCTTACAACATAGCCAATTCTCACCTTAAATGATCTTAAATTTTAACTAAGTTTAATGTTTTACTTTTTCTTTCAGTGATGACAATTTGCTATTGAAATGGCCACCACGTTCACATGACTTGACACCTTGTGATTTTTCTTTTTCTATAGTGCTATGTGAAAGGACCGGTCTTTATCCCCCCCTCTTCCTACAAGCCTAGAGGAACTCAAGTAGAGAATGTTACACAAGCTATGCTACAGCGTGTTTGGCAGGAGCTGGACTACCCACTTGATGTGTGTCGAGTCTAGGCATTTCATTTAGTTTGCCTAAAACATGTAGTTTCTAGAAATTTGTATTTAAAATAACGAAATTTTTTTTGGCACAACCTGTGCTAAAAATGGTGTAGTCTGCCACAAAAAGGTATCACGTTCCGATGCATCTCAATGTAGATATGAGGAATTAAATGAGGAAATCATAAAATATTGTTTAATATTCATCTGCTAAGCTCAAAAAACGTCTTCAGTAGGATTACAAAAGTAGCAAAAGAACTGGCCTTGCTGTTCCAATACTTTGGAAAGAGTGTATAAAATCATGCCGCCCCGAGTTGAGGGTGTTTTTTGCAACAAAAAAAAAACATAATGGCCTGATACCAACTTCCTGTCAAAGTAGAAGTCAGATCAACCATAAACACCATAAAGTCGTCCACAAACAGGATTTAAGATAACGTTAAATAACTTTATTAAGCATTATTTTCCAGGGATGAAGTCACATTCACAAAGAATCTCTGTCTCTAACATCGTAGCAGGCTTGAATACCGTCATGCAAACACGCCTTAAACAACACACGTTACATACAGGCAGATAAAAATAATACAAACCCAGTATTATTATTATTTTTTTTTTACAAATCCAGAAACAACTTGATGGCACCAGATATAGCACTGATCACTGGAACTCAATTCCATGTGTAAAGTGCAAAGGAGTAGCACGTTCGTTTTCTTATTAAACTGATTCAGGTAAACTGAGTACATCCAACTTTCTGAAAGATTCAGAGATATAACAATGTAAAGTATACAGAGATCATTTCCTCAAGAACTTCTAAACCAGACGGAAATATAATACATAAATAAATAGCACCTGTGATTAAAAAGAACAGTACTGTTGTAACTCCAGCATTTCATTACACAATTACCATTTCAACTTGCCTAGTTTGATTAGAAGTGTTTAATGAAGTTAATCTTTTAAACATAAAAAAAAGCTTTTATTTTGTTAATTTTACATGTATTTTAAAAGGTCTGGGAAGGAGCATGTTATTTACTGCCGTACAGATAGTCACATTTAACCCAAATTGTTTTATATCCTTATGTTAAAATCTGTGTTATACAAACATTTAGTGGTGTTTTTTTCTGAAATGAGGTTCTGGTATAAATCTGGACATTTGAAGAATAAAACCCTAGCATGGAGCATCTCCCTGAGCTGACGCGGGGATCATGAGGGCCAACGAAGAAACTAAAACAGCTTCAAGTTATGTTATTATGAACATTAGCTCATTAAAAGCGCTCTTATTAATGTAACAGAGTGGAGAATATGTTCACGTCTATTAGAATGCATGTAAAAATATCCTGAGAAAAACTCAAGAGATTCTGAGGTCTAATAATTACAAAGTGTTTCAGAGTCCAATTTTAGACCTTTTAGCCCTTTCTGATATATCGATGATTCATATCTGTCGCACCCACAAGTCTTAAAAAAATAAATAAAAAAACGAAAACCTATGTTCATTCATATTAATGTCATATTTTAACAAAACCACATCATTACATTTTCATTGTTAAAATTGTTATTTAGTAAATGAAGGAAGTACATTTCCTCCAGCTTGCTTTGTGAGTCATTTAGTATTATAATAAACTGATTATTCATTAACCATGCACTAGCTAAAGATTAGAGAACCGTATTTGATGTTAGGTGATATTTAGTCATAAGCATACTCACATCTTTTAGAGATCATGTATGGAGTTAATGAATAGTTTTATATTTTTGCACCCGTGATCATTAGGGATTGGGGGGGGAAACTTAAGTTATTCTAAATAAATACATTCTATTTCCTGTTTTTCTTTCTTTTTTTTCCCTCTGTAATTTGTTAGAATCTCCTATGATGCTGGACCTTTGGGACACTCTGCAGACATAAAGCATCATTTATCAGTACTGCAGTGGCAATACAATTAGTTTAGAAGCTTGATGACACTCTAAAACTATGACTTCATTGTTTATTTTTCTAGACATAAAGGCAGCTTATTTAAGGAAAAAATGTTTCTCACTCTACCCTTGGTTAACACACAAATCAGTCTTAACACAAACAAAGAATTTAATGTTCACCTACAAAAGATATTTTCTATTATAACAGCACCAACATTTAGTGTTTCTTTTCCCCTTCATTCCTCAGACTAACTTTGATGTTAATAGAAAAAAGTGTTTGTGTTCTTCAGGAGTAATTTCATTAATAAGGTTCTATTAGCCATCCTTTAGTGAATCTCACACAGAACCTAACATTTCTAAGATTTATATTCTCTTCACTATATTCTTTAATGTTTAATTGTTTAGCACATGCTTAACTTTTTTTAGGTAGTTACTTAAAATACAACAAAATGTACAGCAAATATTTCCATTAGGATTTAATATAAGGTAAAGAATTTTATATATATTAAGATGTATATACGATGCTATAGACATATGGATCCATTAAGATTTAATTAATAATCTCATCATGGCTTTGTGAATAATTAACTCAAAAAATAAAAGGCTATAATGTTACTGGAACTGATATGTATTCAAATACAGCATGGGATTGAACATATTATCCAGATTTCTGTGGCTTTAACATAAAGAACAATATTTAATGAGAAGCAGTTATGATATTGTTGCATATACGGTAAATCTCATGCTAATTCCTTGAAAGGTACAGTTAAAAAATTTTTACTACTTAAAACTATAAATTCTGCAATCAGAAACAACTTAACATCATGTCATACATTTTATTCAAGAAAAGACCTTTTAAGTTGACACTGTAACACTGAATTAAACCCTTACAACCGTTATAAATGTCTCACCTCATCTTAGCTTGTTTGGTATTAAGAAAACATGCTTTTACAGTATTTCAGAGACAGTTAATCACGCTGGGTGTTAAAGTAATCAGCTCTCCGGTGATCTCTGCAGAAACTCGTATGAACAGCACCAATACATTTGCTGGAAATCTGAGTGTAAATTCACAGTACGTCAGGTGTTTGTTTAATAAGATGTCTATTTGTTCTTCTGTTTCGCTGTTGTGGTAAAAGTTCAGCACGTAGGATTTCTGCAGCGTGAATTTGTGAAGAGACACATGAATAAAAGGATTAAACAGATAAATACTCCTCATTACCACAATTAAGGAAAAGGGTTTTTTTTGGGGGGGGGGGGGGGGGTCTGGGGGGCTAGAGAGGAACATCCATGACGTCACACGGGCTACAGATCGCAGGACGCTCCCAAAACGTACGAGGATTCTTCCGGTACCAAAACTGTGTATGCTGTAACTGTCAGAAGTGATAAAACAAAAAGCATGGATAGTTGAGGATTTGACATTTGAAGAATGAATAAAAAAATAAAACAAATAAAACAAATCACACATGCTGAAAAAGAGTTTCATAAAAATGAACATAAAATCAGCTTGTAAAATCTTTTTTTTTTAATTCAAAGCAAACCTTTCTAGCTACCCTTCCAGGAAGTGGAGTGTCCAGGGGGTGGAGTCAGCCTGCTTCAGCTCCTCCCACATGCCATAATGATTCTTTGAATCTCACACAGGCATCAGAGATTTTTTCTTTTATTAACTTAAAACGTGTTTTATCCTCATTTTCTGCTCCTCAGTTCTCAAGTGCTTTGTGCTAAGGAGCTTTGAATTATTTTCCACATTAGACGTCAGTCAGTTAAACGTCCAGAGATACCCTCATTAAGATTTGTTACTAAAGACTGGTGGAGCTTTAGAAGCAGAAGAAATTTTGAGCAGCTTGTGGTATTTAACCTAAAGTAGGACATTCCTGTCCTACATCCTGAAAATCCCCCAAATCAGCATGATTATTATTTTTTAGTCACATTGCCTGGTTAAAAGAAATGGCACAAGTCTTATGTTTCATAAACGCTTCTGTGTCCATGTTTGTTACTCCTTACTCCCCACATTAGCGACTTGATTAGTCAGGAGAAGAAAAAAAAAAGGTCTTATGTAAAAAATTTGATGCTCAAAGCTAAACAAAAACGTTTCGTGGGAGAGGATGAGTCTGATCCAGCTCCACCTCCTGGACCTCCGTTTTGATCAGTATGGGCTCAGATAATCACATACAACATTTTTAATGAATGAAATCTCATCGTTTAGATGGAATGAATTAGCCTGCATGGTTATTTCACTGAGCAGCAGGTGAATGATTTAAACCCTGTGTCTTTGCTTTATTGCTGCACAGAAAAAGATGAGGATGAGAGGAAGAATATATGTAAAAGTCTATACAAATATTATTTAGCATTCTATTCATCTTAACCCACGAGGTTTTTGCAACTCAGGCTTTTCATGAGCAGGTACGGACTGATGCATGTACTTGTACTGGACTAGATTCAAGATATTTTCCCTTTTACCAATCCAAGGGAACTCCCGAAGTTTAAAACACATCCTTCTCAACCTGATGAACACCTCCGCTGCTGATTAATCTAAAACTAATACTCGTATATACAGTATATCTTGTTGAAAAGTAAGAAATTTTACATCGTTTATTTACTTCTTTTGAGAAAGAAACGCCTAATAAATTGTGAAAGAAATTGTAATTGTAACATTTATAGCAATTGTCTAGAAAATATTTTTTTAAAAATTACTTTCAAATACTCATGTATAAAAATAGATAGAAAGTGCTGTTACATATACTGTAGATACTTCTATGTAGATATTTTTTAAAGAAAGTAAGGTACGTGCCTGTTTGTGTATTTAGCAAATTATATCCAGTTTGCTTCTGTTTACAATTCATAATGAATTAAAAGAAATTTCATGTCTTTTTCCCCCCACTTCATTGTACCAAAAAAAAAAAAAAAAAAAAAAAAAAGGTACCGAACCATGACTTCTGTGTACCTACACCCCCTACTACAGATGGTCAAAAATAAAAAACACGCGCACACCTACACATGCATGCTAGATCATTATATAAATCATCTACCGCCGCCTTACAGGGGGAAAAAGGTCTCATTACAATTTGGAGGATTTACACTGTGTACTCAGAATTTAAAAAAAAAAAATTTTTGTTTTTTTAAACACAGGCAAAACAAATCTGTACAATCTGTACAGCTCGTGTGACCGATACCTCATGCACTTATTCGACTTGCAGCTTTTTGTCTTCATCAAGCTGTTCCTGACGCATCGCTGATTTTATTCTCTCCGTCAAACTCCTCCACGCCTGCCTGAGTCATGAGGTCGGAGATGTTCTTCTCCAGGTCGTCGATGCGGGTGCTCATCTCGTCGAGTGTGCTGATTAAGGAGAATCTTTAAGAGCGTTTGGTCAGAAGGCGCTGATGAGTTGTAATATGATGTGCAGCTGCACTACTGTCAGAGCCACTATTACGGGTTTGTTAATTATTAATACGCTCGTTAGGATGTTCTAGAGGGATGGCTAGTTTACAAGAACTCGTACGGTGGATTGTAGTCAGGTGGAGATGCAGGCCTTGCTGCAGAACCTGAAGTCCAGAGGGAGGAGCTGGATCTGATCCAACTCCTCCTATAGCACCAACCTACACACTTTAATCACACTTATACAACCAGAAAAAAACAACACCCCCTGGACTGGTGGTGTATTCTTTGCAGTGATTTTAAATCTAAATTTTAAGAGACAAAACTGCACCTGGTGAAGGGAGGAGTGTTTATAGCTGCTATAATGCAATGAATTTTGAGAATGCTCCACAACATCAAACAATTATAATCGGATATAAATTATGCCGTGTCATACTTTTTATCCAATTATAATTGTTGGCAGATTGCTGTGGTATAAGAAGAATAAAACACCTCAGGGGTGGAAAATATATATATATAACTAATATATTTGAAAAATACTGAACTTCCAAACGGTAACAGCGTCATCTGGATATATCACATCATCTTGACATGCTGTTATTAGAACGAAATCAATGACATAGTGGTGAGA
The DNA here is from genome assembly GCA_030014365.1 of Clarias pachynema. Taxonomy (NCBI): domain Eukaryota; kingdom Metazoa; phylum Chordata; class Actinopteri; order Siluriformes; family Clariidae; genus Clarias; species Clarias pachynema. The sequence goes on along the minus strand of JAQMYL010000007.1, from coordinate 26,344,818 downwards.
TTGCGACCCCACTCAGAGTGCTGACACAAAATATTAATTTAACGTCCAACCTCCATTCTTTTCCTTACACTTTTAACTCTGGAACATTCTGGAAAATCTACACACCACCACCCCTCAAACCTTCATCAACATGGAATGCCACTGAACATAGGATATTTCTTCCGATAATCTGGTCAGACATGGTCTGGAACTTGTCCTGCATCTGCTGCAGTAAGCTCTGCACCTGAACAGCACAAAAGATAAAAATACACAGATAAATATAAACCTCAAATACACACATAGACAGGGAGGGGGGGAAAAATCTCTCAATGGCGTAAGAATGAGTGCGTGCGTGCGTGTGTGTGTGTGTGTGTGGGAGTTTGGGGTCACCAAGTCTCCTGCTAGGAAGGGGAAAAAAACACCACCTAATCTCCACGCCCACGTGCCAGAGCTGTAGCCATGGCAACAAGCGAACAACGGAAGAAGCACGAGGGCTTTTTAAATAGAAATGTAACTTCAAGGCGAATTTAAATTCTAAAAAAAATAATAATAATGACCGTTACCAGAGGCACGGGTTGCCATGTCGTCCAGTCTAAAACGGTTATTAAATTCCTATAAATTTCAATTAAAGGTAAAGCAATAAACTCGATGAACGAAAGAAATACGGAATTAGTTAGTTTTATTTTTTTAAGAAAAACTGTACAAACTGCGACGTAGATTTAAAGAACATAAACGTAAAATTTTCTTATGTTAAGATTAACAAAAAAACGAACAAACTTTTTTTTTAAGGAATCTGTATCTCATGA